>VZRM01008905.1:0-17754 GCA_013397955.1 Grantiella picta | reverse complement strand
TTGGAATGCAGCGGGTGGGCGGGCGGGGGGCAGAGGCATCGGCGCAGAGCAGCTCAGGATGCGGCTGGAGCCGGGAGTTGCCAGGCAACTGCAGCCTGCAGCGGCCGCGCATCGCCCGCCGGCACCGCACCCTGCGGGCTCCGGGCACCGCTCCCCTCCGCTCCCCTCCGCTGAGAGCTTTATACTCCTTCTCCATCGCCTGGGACATGTCCAAGGATGTACTCGTGCCACAGCTGTTGTACAGTAGGGGTGTTCCTACGGTGAACGATTTTGGTATTTAGGTCCGTTTTTGTGCGCAGGGAACACTCCTGTTGCTGCTTTCTTCAGAAAAGTGGTTACTAAAGAGCATTTATAGCTAAAACCATGTACATTGCCAGCCGTGGTGAGCTACGCTAGCTTTTCAGTCAGACTTCCCCTCTTATGCCTGATATTGATCTAACACAGGTGAAATTATTCCAGTATTTCCTTGAGGAAAGAGAAAGAGCTGTTTTTGTCAGCAGAACTGTGCGTCTATGTATCAGGAGTCTGGCTTAGGTAAAATTGCAGCTGTAAGCCAAGGCAGAGGTCTGGGAATCTCCTTCACACACTCAGGCTCCTGAATGTGGTCCAAGTCCAGTTCCCCAGCTGCGCATCTTCTGTGTTCTGATTTTCTGTGTGTAGAAGAGTAGAGGTGGTAAGGAAGGATCAGATGAAAATTTGCAAATGCAAATGAGATTGCAGAGGGATTTTCTATTTCAGTGTATTTGTTTGGGAAACCTTGAGTAGGCAGCACCTGGAAACACTAGTGGCAGAGTGCTGATTTTGATGATAGACTAATCAAGTAGACTTTCTGAGAGAAAACCTATGAAGAGATTTTTACCTAGAGACAAGACTGAGATTCAGTCTGCTGCTATGCAAGAGAACCTTCTTGTTCACCTGAAGCTTTTTGTATAAAGCTCCCTTCCACTCATCAATCTGAATTAATAACACCACTTAAATATGAAAAGGTTTACCAATTACCTCCTGAGTTTTCAGTATTCATTTCGGTGCTAATGTTTTCTAAAGAAAATAAATTATGATTATAGAACTATATATTTAAAATCTCATTTGTCATGTCTTTTCCTTCTCTCTGACCATTGTTCACTAAGTTCCTTATAGATTTAGACCACTGGGTATGCTTTGTTCAGCTGTACAATTTATATATCATGTAGGGACAGGGCTTTCCTTCAGGTATTCAACAAAGCAATTAACAACCCTCTGAGTACAAACAACAGCCTTATGTGATGGATGTTCACATTTGTATCTCTTCTAATTCTGCTGCCATTCTGAACTCATTATTTTCCGGGGAGGGATTTGTTTCATACCATTGACTTCCATGCACGAAGCTTTGTACCAGTTGTACCAGGAAGCAGAGCATCAAGGCGGCCTAAAGAAAAAAGAAGCTGACTTGAACTCAGAGATTCTCCTCCAGGTTCACAAAGATATCCTCTGTTATTGCATACTACTTCCTCCCCTACACAGCAACCTTTCCCATGACAACTCAGGCCCTGGAAGCAGGTGCTATAGGAGACTAAATTCAGCATGGCTTCTGCGGGAAAAAGCATCCTCAATCTCACTTTAGTGACAGAAAAGGCGATTTTCTACTCCTCCATGCAGTTGCCTGGGACCTGGCAAAGCCCATAGGATGGATTATTTATCCCCTACATCTTGAGGACAGACAGGTCTATGGAGAACATCAAGTCTGACAAATAAGTCTCACTTACCAATGCATCTGACAGAAAACAAATCAATTGCCAAATAGGAGGAAATCTGTGGGTTGCGTGGAGACCATTAGACTGTCAGCTGTTGCCTCTTTTAGATGCCAGTGCTTTTCTCACTCTGGTTCTAGTCAGTCTTGGGGCATTCTTTCAAAGAGAAAGAATAATCCTCTTGTCAGATTCTAATGGCACACTTATAGCGCCAGACTCCATGATGCAGGTTGGCATGTGGTAGGTAAAGAATCCTTCTCTCACAGGGAAGGATGTTAGCTTTGTGTGTGACATGAATTTTCAGATTGTGTGCATCATTTCCAGTTCACTTAAAAATCCAAGAGAGGGAGGAAATTGAATAAAAATAAAAAGCTCTGTGGGTGCAAAATCTTCGTTGTTTAAAAAGTGGTTAAGGAATTGGGATAAGATTTTGCTGTGAGTGTTTTTCTTTTCTCTGTGGTGAAAAAGTAGCTTTTTACCAGAAAGGTACTGATACACAGATTTTTGGAGACTGTTTTGCTCTTAGCTGTTTTCCTATTCAAAGTACACTAAGATGGCACTTATGGATATGGTTTATTTTTGGACCTCACAGTTATGGTTTTATGGTTGGACTCAATCTTAAAGATCTTTTCCCACCTAAATCATTCTATGATTCCATGTTTAGAGAAGCTTCAAAGCAGCACAAAGGAGTTGAAATCTCTCTCTCTCTCCTCTGAAATATCACAGCTAATGACATCAAATGAAAAGGTTGTCTGTGGTGTGGCTGACCTGGGGCCATGCCAGCTGGCTGAGTTCTGAAACAATAGCAAGAAAATAGGTCACTTCCACTCACTGTTTCTTTCACTTCTTAACCCCCTAGCAGAGTGGTTTTTATTAATGCAAACCCCAGCGATAATCTGGATAATGGATGCAAACATCTAAAAGGTGAAGGGATAAGCAGTGTGCCTATCAGACCAGTTTTGAGGGGGAAAAAAAAAAAAAAAGAAGTTGAAAATCTGTCAGGAAAAGCCCATTTCCATGAGATTTTTCTAAACTAATTGTTTGGCTCTAACATTCTGCCTTCTCCTGCAGCGCATATCCCAACCCAGCTTTCTCATGCTAGGTAAAACAAAAGGTAAAAGAGGCTGGGTTTCAGATTGACTGTTTGGCCTATCAGCAGTTCTTTACAACTGTCCCGATCACAGAACAAATCCTCTATGCACCACCTATACTTTCTTTACAATAGTCTCTAGGAACCTATTTAATACATCATCACTATTCACCTGCAGATCATTTCCCTCCAGTTTGTTTTCTTATATACACATTTCAAGGATGCACCAATGCTCTGACAAGCTTTTCATGCAATGGGCCCTTTCAGCCATGTGTTTGGAACAGTATTTTAGAAAAGTAGGAGAAATTAGATAGCAGATTCAGTCCAGAGAAAAGTCAGTGTTCTGATATTTTTCTTCTTCTTAATGGTCCCTAATTTATTAGTTTGATGGACCAGTTCCCAGGCTTGACCACAGGTTCATCTCCCCTAAAAGGAATTTGATCTGAACCAGTGACTCTTAAAGAGTGTTACAAAATATATATGAGACCCCATTGGCTTTAATAACCAGTGTACCGTGTGCTGCTGCTTTGGGGAAAAAACCCAAACCCTTCTTTCTAAATGCTAGAATAAAGAATGTGAAATACCTGCTTCTCCCAAGCTCTCCAGTATTGTTAATGATTTTGCTATAATTTAGGCTTAAAAACCAGCAGAGCTTTACTGACATTTTCAACTAGCTGCGTGAGACTGCATTCTTACTGCCCTTAGAAATATTAATGGCAAAATCTTGCTGCTACCTGCACACCCTGAAAAAAATATTAATTTGCTTCATTTTCAATGCATGTCTGCAAATGGATTCTGAAGTCCTGAAAGAGGTATTACTCTTTTGTTATATGGAACTACTATAGCCTCTTTTTATTATGCAATTATGGAAAAAAAGTTTAAATCACCCCTACCTGCAATAAAAACAAAAGATTTGGGCTTTGTGGTTTTTTCAAATTTATTTTTGCTTTGATTTTTTTTTTCTGTATAAAAAAGATAGAGCGATAAAAGATCAAATGTGAATCCAATTTACTTAACATATTCTCTATGACCTCTGAAGGTCAGAGAACCAATGCAAATAAATAAATCACTAATGACTGTCATTGAAGTATGTCCACAGAAGCAGGCTGTTTTATGAACCATAAACAGGACTTCTCCACCCCTCAGAGGAGCTGCAGAATGCAGTGACAGCTTCAGTCAAACGGGGAGCTGCAGTGTGCCAGAGGGCAAAGGCTAAGATTAGAGTATTTTAGAGAGAGCACCAGGACTGCATTGCATTTCATCAGTTCGGCACAGACATGACAAGACTGAGGACAGTTGCTCAATGAGTTCACCGATACCGAAACATATGGAAGATTCTGTCTGTCACAGTCTTATTAGCACGAGGATCTTGCTGTCCTTTGGACAGCTTTGGATGGACTTTAGAAAGCAAAGAGGATACAGCTGTTGAGCCTCACCTCTCACCTTGGCTGGGGAAGTTTCTGAGAGCAGATGGTGCTCAGTTTCAAACCATGAATCACTGTCACAAAGTCTGTGTTATGTAAGGCTGTGTGGTGGGTTGACCCTGGCTGAGTGCCAGGTGCCCATCGAGCTGCTCTATCACTCTCCTTCCTCAGCAGGACAGGGAGGGAGGAAATAATATGGAAACCCACCCCATGTGTCAAGATAAAGGGAGTTTAATGAAACAAAAGCAAAGGCCCCTCATGAAACCAAGAGAAAACAAATTTATTCTCTATTTCGGGTGTGTCCAGACACCACCCCCTCATACATGGGGAGTGGTTCTGGAGAAAAACCGATGCAACAACTTCCCCTTCCCCTCTTGTTGAAATATCCCACGTTCAGTGCTGGGCAGTGTTGTCACTACCCCATGTGTCTTTCTCTTAGATTACATCCCTGGGAGTTCATGCAATCACTGCTTTGCCCTATATTTTAATTAGTAGAAGTCCTTTAGGCCATAGAAAAAGACAATAAAGGCTTGGCTTAGGCCAGTGGCTGGTTTGGCCTCTTTCCAGGTGCCAGCATGCAGGGGCTGGGAGGCTCCCTTTTTCTTATCAGCTTCCCTGAAAGGTGAGGGTGAAAGCATGGCCTAGTTTAGGGAGCAACATAACTTAGGGGATGAAGTCAAACAATTTTCAGGCTGTTGGAAGATATGAAGAGTAAAACTTGCATTTAATTTCAGTGAAGGAATGCAATCTGCAAATGCATTGAGAAGACCTGAACTGTATGGTATGAACCAAATAAAAAATCGTGAAACTTCCAGCTAAGAAAAGCAATTCAGAGTGTCTGAATAATATGTGTTCAGACCATGTTTGCAGTGAGGTTTGTTAATAAAGCACTCCAGCAGCACCTTTGTACGCTGGGTGCTGTTTAGCATGGGGCACAGCAGAAGGAAGGTGCAGCTGAAGACACTATGTAGGAACAGTTGGCTAAAACCGAATTCACTGTCATTACAACCACTGCAGAATAAGCAGTGTGGAGAAAATTGGGCCTGTTTATGTGGAGAACATTAAGCAGCTACTGGAAAAATGGGCTCTTTAATATGGCGAAAAATACATTACATATACACTGCTCTCCCTTGTTCAAAAAAAAAGCATATATCAAATTGCCCAGCACATTGAAACATGTTTGATTAATTTAAATGAACGGCAAGTGTTAGGCAACAGACACATGATTTTGGTCTAGGCTTTCAAAAAGAAATTATAAAATAAATGTAATTTTATTACATTGCAAATATACATGGAAAATGTTATCTTCCAATTCACTGGAAAGAATAGTTAAATCAAACATCTTTTCATGTCCAGAGATATCTTTTTATGAATCACTGCTGTTTCAAAGTAATAAACCAGCTTTTATAGTTAGAACACACAATAAATGGAGCCTCTGAATTTCTTGATGATGATGTGGTGATGTTAATTTTTTCTGAAAAATTTAATTTGCCTCAATTAAATATCTTTTCTTTTCAACCTATACACTTAATAATAGCAGTTTGTTTCTACATGTTAAGTGCACACACAGACTTTTGTTCCCAAAGTTTTTCCTCAAAGTACAAAAAACCTTGGCCTCACAGCACATCTGAGACTGTATTACAAAGGCATGAAACAAAGTGCAGGAAATCAAAGAGCTGGATTTCCAAAGTTCCTTTTGATAATCTAAGTGGAGAGAATTCACCTAATTACTTTTCTCTATGTTTTAAATTCTATTGTTTTCCACCATATCTGCTCTCTAGTGTGGCATAGATTACTCTTAACATGAAGCAGTAGCAGAAGATGAAAGGAAGGAAAAACCCAAATGAACATGCTATGATCTTTACAAGTAGCTACATTTGCAAGCAAAACCACAGCATATGAAGTCACCTCGCCAGAAGATTTCTTTTGTACTCCCTCTTTCCACTTATATAATACACATTTTAATGCATTAAATTAACCATGTGCAGAGAGCCAGCACTTAACCAATGTTCTATTTAGATGTCACTTAAACTCTGACCTTTCCTACAGCCTTTTGTGCAAGAGTTAATCTAGCTCAAGAGGGAATAGCAAACCTCATTATTAGGAGGAAGAGAAAGGACAAAGTAAGATTTTGAATAAGAATGCACCAAAATCTGACTAAGTAGTTTCAAAGTGATCTTAATAGCTTTTGTGCAGGAAAATTAATCTTTAATTTGCTGTGGGAGTGAGTTCCTTCTGACTTTATAATGTAAAAAATCACCAGAAGTTTATTTGTTTTTTTTTTCTCCAAGCAATGATCAAAGATTTTGATATGGCTGTAGCATCATACCAGCAGAGAAATGAAAACAGGGTAGGGACAGATAACTTCATGCAATAGTCCCTTTAAATAGTTTTGACATGTTTTCATGCTTTTTTTCCCTGGTGATAATTCAAGAGATGTATCAGATAATTACATAAATATATGAGATGTTCTACCCATCCAAGGAAAAGGTTAGTGCCATCATAGGCCGTGTAAATCTTCTTTTATGAAAAGGAACGCAAATGAAATGATCATATAAGTCAAGGTTTTATAAAATATTGACTAGGGTTATATTTGCTGTGGGAGTAATTTTATTTTAATCCCTCATTTGAGATTCTATTCCTTTGTACATTAGATGATCAATCAAGAGATGTCATTGAACAGCAGGTGGGAATAAGGTCAAAACAGCAATATGCTTACCTTAAGAATTATTTAATATTTGCTTTATAGACTTGCAAATAATGGCATAGATTCTTATGTTCTGGTGGTCTTCATAGATCCAGCTGTGTGGGAAATGGAGAATGTGCTGTTCCCAAGGAATGCCAAAATTGATTCCAGACAGCTTGTTGCCAGTGTCTGATATAATTGCTACTACTTAATTTCTTTTGAAATGAATCAGAATTTAAATTTCTTAAAAGATATTATATACAACATTTTATATTTATTGAAAATCCAGGATTTATTTTGATGTTTTGTAAGAGAGGGGACTCCTTAACATTTAGGGCCTGAGTCAACTTGAAGGGTTGTTACATGTCTGCTGAATGCAAAATATTGCCTGATAACATTTTATTTGCTGATAAAGGTAAATAAATACGTAAATAAAACATAAACCTCTCCCTGCTCCAGAGTTGTGCAGTTTAATGTGAAATGAAAGCATTAATCTTTAACTTTTTCTGTCTTAGTGAGAAGAAGGGTTTCAAGAAACCCAAAACAAAACAACAATCAATGGGGGATAGAAAACGGGAGGTAAGGGGTGAATAGGTTCAAACAAAACCAACTTCAACAGCAGTTTCTGAGATCTGAATTTGGCATTGTAGTCCTGGTGGTTTTGCAAGTCCCGCAAAGGTCTGTTCCATTTATCAGGGTACTGCAAACTCACAACAGTTTAATGTATTGACTGCCCAATTAATGTGTTTTGAGGTGCAGGACATTTTACCTGGGTGTAGCTCTGAATGCAGGTTCAAAATATGGAATGAGAAGGAAATATTGGCTTCGCTGGAATGCAGTCTTTACCAATAAAATGCAAACTTGCATATCTTAGTTCATGTAGACTAGTCTGACATTTGGATGAAGAAGTTTTCAACCCTGTAAATTATTTCAGTGTCAAATTCTCTGCAATACCTTCCACAGTAAATTTCCAACTGCAACTTTTAAGAAAAAGTAAATCTCTGCAGAAAAGTTCTTGCAAGCATAACAAACCAGGTCTCGTAGCCTAAACAAAGCCCAACAGATAGCCAGCAACTGGAGAGTTTTAGTACTTATCCGACAATAAACTTTGGAGTGTGACTTCAGTGTGTTGTATCTCATCTTCTTACACTGAAAAAAAAAAAAAAGTAGCTAATAATACCTAAAAGGCTATTTTGAAAATTAATTGAAGTATGTATAACAGCGCTAAAACACCTTAGCATCACATGTCACTGCCAAGTGCTATTATTGTTATTGTGGGTTGAACAATGGCAGCAGCCAGAGATTGGATCAGTCCAGGACTAAAAATATCCAGGGATAAAGACTTCCAGAAGCTTCAAAAGAAGCAGTCACCAAAGCTCGTGCTGAAATGAGAGAGTGCTGGCAGTACACCAGGAGAACTTCCCAAAGCATCTGTGTCTTTCTCAGTTAATAGCTTCACAGAGGTTGCTCATTAGGCTTTCAACTGAACACAACCAGAAAGAGGTTTTTCGTGAAAATTCTTTTACAAAAATAAAGTTCATAGATTTTCTACACAAAAGCATACAAAAGAGCTCTCCTTAAATCTTCCCACACTTTATTTTCACCTGTAATCATTCTGGGAATTTTCCTCACCCTGATATCTGGCAAGGGTTTCTAATTATTGTCTGTCATATGGTAATTTGCACACAAAGTTCTCCTGTATTAAAAATTGCTGGATTAAAGTTTTTGTGATTGACCTAAATTTGACAAAGCTGTATAGGTGCATTATAATCAGTAAAACTCTAAGTTGTATGACAATGTACTTTTTCTGACTGTAATGCCAATAAATATGCAAATTATTTATTAATAGTGAGTAGTTTAGAGAAATGGTGCTATTAACTACACCATGCAAAAAACACTTCACAGACATGCCAGAGCAGTCTTGAAAGCTGTGGCTGTGCCGCACTTCATGTGAAGTTAATAACAGTTGCCTCAATAAGTCAATGAAATATCCATATTTCTTTCTTTTCTGAAATTATTGCTCTCCTTTATGCCATATGCCAAGAGAGACAAGACATTTTCTTCCCTTTCATGAGTGAAATTTGAATTAAATTTCATTATTGTAACAGATTTGATTTTGATCCTTGCATACCTGCATCCGTCAAGGAGGTAAGGATAAATTTAAAATTATCTGTATTGGTTCTGCAGAGCTTTTAGTACAGTGGAGACTTGGTTAAGGGTGGACTGCGTACAGGCGGGGATGCTTTAGTGCACTTTGTGAACATGCAAAGGCTCTCGGTTTGCAAATTCTATTTCTTGGACTTTTGCCTGCAGTAGCACTAATAAATGACACTTCTAACTGTAGGTACCTTCCTAAGCCACATTTGACTCTTTTCATATGACTTTTTACTTCTGTCATGTTTTTAGGTGACAGTGTATAAGGGCATCATTTCAGGAGTGAAACACTTGAACTCACAGTGTTAGAACCCATTTTCTGCATAAAAACACATTTTAATGGATGATGTCAAACTCTGGAAATTCATTAGTGCATTGTTATCTAAGGGTAGCAACAACTCGGTTTTGAAAGGCTAAAGGAACCATCAGTGGTATAACTATTCAACCCTTCTGAGAAAT
Organism: Grantiella picta; assembly: GCA_013397955.1. NCBI lineage: Eukaryota > Metazoa > Chordata > Aves > Passeriformes > Meliphagidae > Grantiella > Grantiella picta. Next base: position 8,214 of record VZRM01008905.1, on the reverse strand, counting down.
TTCTTTCTCCCCCAAATAAATTATGGGAGCTATTCCATACCTTGACGATGATTTTGCATTGTCTGAAGCAATTGAGCAATAATTCACAATAGGCATTCCTAATGTAAGGGAAATTCTGAACAATTAATTGTGACATGATTTATAGATTATTTTGAATAGTGAAAAAGAAAGATATGCCCTTTTTATTTGGCATATAAAGAAATACTCAAGCTTTTAGAAAAATCTTTCTCATATCTCCTGAACAACCTTGAGAGATCCTTCTTGTGTCCTTCTTTGAAAGCACTCCTAAAAAGACATTTAAACCCTCCAAACTAGTTAAAGGTTTAATTCCATGTACTGTATGTTACAATAATCCCATTTTTGTGTGTCTAAATAATAAATTAAATGGGGCAAAAGGAACCTGCTATATATTACTTTCTAGATATACTCAGGGAATCCCCTTTCCTGGTAGTGTTGTAAATATTGATCTTTTAATCTTACATGATGATCTGACTGTGTAGACTGTGAGTACCTGTTAGCAAGGAGTTTTAACTACCAATTTAATAGAGAGATAGCATTTCCCCAATATTTACAGTATTTACCATAATGTTTTTTTCCAGAGCTACTGTGTAAAACTCAAAGCTAAAAACAAAAAGAAAATAAGAAAAAGTATCCCAGAGAAAATTTGGTTTGGTTTTATGGGAGTGAAACTAAACTATTTTCATGACATGGTCTCCTGGAATGCACAGATAAATTCAGAGTAATGGCTTCATTCCTCTATATTATGTTCCCTTTAGGTTTTGATTGTCAGCAACAGAGTCTTAAATAAATTTCAGTCATTGAGTCAAATTCTGTTCTCTCTACTCAGTTTTTTTCTCAGACCTTATCTGTAAATATCCTCTTAAATAAAGTGTCTGAATGCCTATGCTAAGACACTGAGGAAAATATACTAAAAATATAAAGTTAGCACGCATTATGTCACACTGGAGTCCCTTTCTGCATCCTTTGGTTAAGTACACGACTTACACCTTAGCATAAATCCTTCTTTTGCAGCAAGTTTTAAGATCCCTGTCGACAGGGGTCTAGTCTTTTAGAGCCACACTGAGTTGGCTGTGTGGTGTGTCTGCAATGACTGCTCAGTATGTTTAGCCTTAAAGGAAGTTATAGTGAGGAGGGAATGAGTCTCTTCTCCCAGGTAACAAGTGATAGGACAAGAGGAAATGGCCTCAAGTTGTACTGTGGGAGGTGTAGATTGGATATTGGAAAATATTTCTTCGCTGAAAGGATGTTCAGGCCTTGGAACAGGCTGCCCAGGAAAGTGGTGGAATCATTACCCCTGGAAGTGTTGAAGAAACGTGGATGTGGCTCTTGGGGTTACTGTTTAGTGGTGACAGGGTAGTGCTGGGTTAATGGTTGGACTTGATATCTTAGAGGTCTTTTCTAACCTAAATGATTCTATGATTAAATCAGAGATACAGAGCTAAGGATGGAAAGTGGCATCTGCTTAAAACACATTAGGAGCAAGGATCTGTATGCGTGGCTGAAGACACCTCTAGATCACCAAGAGGAATCGTGACATGGTGAGCAATTAAAAAAGTGAGTGAAGTATCTCAGCAGCTGATGAAAAGAACTCTTTCAGTCCCTGTTGTAGAAGCCATTGGGGAAATTCCTATTCCAAGGACACTTTTTAAATGGAAATAGCAGCATGGTCTTGACAGAGATTGAAGTCTCAGAGGAGGAAGTTATGGAGCAACTCAGCAACTAGGACAGCAGAATATTAATTTGAGAGGCCTGAAGTAAGTGTGAAGCAGCAGAGTTAATGAAAAGAAATTTATCCTTAAAATGGTAACTGTGCTTGAAATAGGAAAAGTCACTTATTTGCTTCCTTTGATTGAAACAGGACCCAGGGAAAAACCTGCAAATTACACCTTGGCAAATTGTAATTTTGCTCAGGGGAATGCCCTGAAAAGCCTAATTAAAGAGTAAGGTAAGTAAGTGTAACCTGATATAATCATGTCAATCCTACTCCTCTAAGGAAAAGTGTGACTCAGTTATCATGCAGAGTTGTTTGAAACAGTTAAAAAAGTAGAGAGATAGAAGTGAATATAATAGATCACTGGGCTTCTGGCGAAGATAAACTTAAAACAAACACAAATTTTTTTTTAAATGTCCCCAGGGACAATTGTGATAACAAACTACCACAATAACATACGGAAAATAATGTGGAATTTCCTGCAGTGGGCAAAACGTTCCTCATATGTTTTTTTAACTCGTTCCCAAGAGCATGCAAGCACAGACCAGTGAGTGTATGAGAGGCAGCACTAGGTACATATGTAGTGTAGATATATGGCACATACATATATTCATATATGGCTTATCAACAGCATCTGCATGACATTTGGAGTTATATAAATATGCCATACATACCATGAATGTATACATGGCAGGATAAAAGGAAAAGTACACTGGTAACACATTAGATTTCCCTAAACATGACAAGAAACTTTCTTGGGGTACAAGGCTGTAGGACATTCTTTGTGTGCGTAGACAATGCTGACACAAAGGGTCAAATAGATATTGCAGTGTTGATGTGAAAAAGAAATCTGAACTCATCCTTAGGAGCTTATACTGTGGATGTGAACAATTGCTTAGCCAGTGCTCAAGGGTGATCTGACAAAGCTTAGAAAACATGCCTAAAAATTTGTACCTCACAGTGAAAAATGAGATTTTTAAAAATCGGGAATGACTGAATACATTCAGAATTAGAATTTCTGACACCCATTTTCACAAAATAGACTTTACATCTTTTAATTTTTACCAAGATGTTTTATGAACAGTGAAGGATCTAAGACAAAAAATGAAACTAAACCAACCAGCCAACCAACCAACCAACCAACAAAAAAACCTTAAAAACAAAACAAACAAAACCAACCAACCAACCAAACAACAACAACCACAACAAAACACAAGAAACCCACACAAAGAAAATAATTTTCTGTCCCTCAATTTTAAGGAATCAGATACTTAATCTTTGACAAGTTTTCTTATTCCTTAAAACCATTACATAGTTCAAAATGGCTTAAACCAGAAGCTTCTCTTTGCATTAACATGTGCTTCCAGTCCCAGGAAGAAATATTGCTGTCTTTATAAACCCAGTTACTGAGTTGTAATTGAAAGAAGTTAAAGTGGTGGAAATTACTCTATATTCAGGTCCATGTAGTCAAATATAATGGGATTTCCTTGCCCTTGGTCCTCCCTTCCATTTCTCTGTGTAAGCAAACAGGACAGTGTAAGGTTTTTCCTTAAAGAAATGTGGGGAGTTTCGATGGAGCTGATAAACCTCAGTGCTTGCTTTGAGGAACTGCATATAGCAAGGTCCTTGGCTTAGGCCAGCTCTTTCCAACAGTAACCAGGTGTTAGGTGCAGCAGGCCATCTGGGCATAGTCTTGAAGTTTCTCAGCACCAGGGACTGATAGGAGTTTCACAGGGATGAAAGAAAGAAAGTGGAATGATCCCCCTTGTATGGCTCCCTGTCCCCTTTTTTTTTTCTTGCTTGTCACAAACAGACTGTCTTGTGAGAAGAGAAATCTACTGCCAAATAGAAGGAGAGTGTTGCAGTGAGAATGAAGAACAGCTAATGGTAAAATGTGAGATGAAAAAGAAGAACTGTACGACCTTATGAAGTGTAGTAGTGCAAATGAGATCAAATATAATAGTACGAAAGGGAAAGGTCATGTGCTGAGGAGGAAAGGAATTTCTGCTACAAGTTGGGAGCTGATCAGCCAGAAGTGGCAGAGTGGAAGAAAGATGTGGGTACATGAATCAGTCACTGAATGTCCCTGAGCAACCAGCATGATGTGGCTGTAGGAAAAGATTAATTTTGTACTTGGGAATATCAGAAACGATGTGTCTGGCACAGAAGAGTGTACTACATATTTTGTACAAAACTCTGGTAAGGCTCTGTGTATATAATTGTAGCTACCTTTTTCCAGGAAAAATGAGGGAGGAAGAATGAATTTATACTAAAGGATGGTGGAACTATCACAAATGGTCCAGCTTTGGTCTCTTCCAATCTATGTTACCGAATGAAGGGGGAAGAAATAGCTTTGCTTCAGTAGGATATGCTTTATTTTTTCTGAATCCATGTATATAGCATGGAATTGAAAGCATTTATACAGTATTTTCACTAGATTGATTTTATATGCCTCAGTAAAGCCTTATAATGCAAAAATGTTGCAGTTGAGTTTTAAGCAATACAGACAAGACTAAAGTAAACTCCAGATGACCTACCTTTCTCACCAGGTGTTGTTGCTGTTCACTGCCTCATTCCTCTGGGATGAAAGCAGGTGCAGTTATAAAATACCCTCTGGTTTAAGGGTGTGTCTTCTTCCTGGGGTAATTTCTATTTGGAATAAAAACCATTTAATTAGCTGTCACCTTTCTCTTCCCATTGTTGTTCATTTTTGAATGATGACAACTCAAAGAAATCTAGACAAGAGTTTATCTCAAAATATGTAATCATAAAGTCAAATCAATATTATCACTCTTTTCAAGCTATTTAAACAAATACCAGTTATTAACGTGATTTCAACAAATCCTTAGAATAAGGAGATTTCAACTATTTGACATTTAACAGTCCTTTTTTTCCTGCTGACCTGTCAGTCATGACCTTGAAATCATTATTACTCAGACTCTAGTAAACTCTTAGTCATTATGGTTTCTTTCCTCTACAGGCAGCAGATGGTTTTTTTTTTTAAGTTTTCAATGTTGAAGTTTATAATTAATGTAATTTATATTATAAGGCACCTAATTTTAGAATAGTAAGTAGAAGAAAATTTTAAATATTTTTTTTTGCCCTGGAGCTCAGAGGTCTATGTTTTGGAAAAGACTTCATTTTCTAATTATCTGACTCTCTTGGCAGAAAAATTTAACTTGTATTGACACACACTAATCAGTGAAAGGTGGATTGTTAATGAAATGATTTGGTAAAGAAGAAGCTTAGAGATCTGTACTGTTTAAGATGGAAATCAAAACTTATGGCTTTGCAAAAAAATTCACAATCAAATGATCTGAAAAAAAAAATATTGCAGTCATAATCTTTGGCATGGCTAAAACCACAATCAGAATAAGTTGTCTTGCTGGTATTTTAACCCATGTTAAGTGAATGGTCATTAGTCAAGTTGATGAAGTGCTGTCCCCTATGTGTCACAATCTTTGTGACTGATAAGGTCAAGTGTGGTCTTGGAACGGTGGGATGATGAACAAATTTTTTTTTTTTTTGGTATTGGTATAGTTTGTAGAGGTAAAGTACATAGTAAGAATGTGACTGCAGAGAAAAGAAAATGATTTCTGCACCAGTACAGAGCAGTAAGATCCCATTTGATAGTGAAACTCACCCTGCAGAGCTCTAACATACATTGGCAATTGCCTGCAACACAACCTTGATAGAAAATTGTGTTATTCACTCAGTGCAGATGGTGTCCTAGCAGGCAAAATCAAAATCAAAGAGAACTTACCTTACATGAGAGCACCTATTATTTTTGATGATTCAGAAAAAGAAAACTTGAAGATTTCTTCTAATGCTTGCTGTGGATAAGGGATAGCATTCAGAGATTGAGAATATAATAATTCAGTGGGAATTTTTATTTTCACAGTGAATCAATGAACTCTGCATTGCTGTATTCTTCCCAAAAAAGATTGCTTGTTTTGTTTTTCTTTTTAGTGGAGGGATTTCAGTAAAAAGAATGAAAATGCATTCTGGAATTTGTGTTTAGAAAAGCCCTTGGATAGTAATATACTTACTATGCTTTCACCTCTGTGTTCTAACATCCAGATGGTTGGGGCGATGGCTTTGAAATAGTTGCTGAATAATGCATTTGTCTGATAATATTCAGTTCAGTGTTTGCACTGACTATTTTGAGCTTTTTGTGTTACTCTTATACATAACCATTCATTTCACTTCTTAGCCACGTCTGCCATATTGCCCAACATGGGCCTGCTTTCACAGAGTTTTTAATTTTCATGTATAAAATGTTCATGAATTTGGATGCTAAAAATGTTTATGAGTAATTTACCATGCATGCTGGAGTATTTAAAATGGCTTATTGTGTCTGTCTGTACCATCTGCAGAGTAAGTCACTAGACTTTTCAATTATTCTCATGGGAAAGGATGTTTTTAAGCCTCTAGTTTGTTCTAATCAATGCATTTGCCAATGCCACATAAACTGCATTACTGAAAGTAAAAAATCCCAACTTTGTAAATATATTAACTTTTAACTACAGCTAGAAGTTAAACATTTGGATCAATGACACACTAATTAATACTGAAATTCTGTGCCCTTCTTTAGGAAGTACAATGTTAATGACATCAGCTCTGGCCCAAAGGGAATCTTCCAATTCAGTCAGAATAAGTACAAAACACTGCTGGCAGCCCTTCCCTTAGATTTCAGTTGTGTGAAAGCCTCTCGTTAGCATCTTTGATTCAAAGATAAGTGACTATGCAAAATGGCATTATGTGGCTCTTCTCATTTGTAATTGGTCTCCATCTCAGATCAGTTTACACTTCAAAAGCTGATTTTCCCCTCCATGTCCTCATAGTACAGGATCTGGAGATTCCAGCCACAAAAATGGAGCACCCCAATATAATGAGACTTACTAGATCCTGTAGAAAACCAACATGGGAAGCATTATTTTCCCCTAATTAGTAATACAATACAATATACAATATTTTGAAAACATGAATACTTTCCCCAAGAATTGATTGAAATTACGACCATTTTAACAACCAAGATTTCTGTCTTTTCTTTCCTATATTTCCAAAATAAAAGTATTCATGGTTCCTTAGCAGATCTCTTAGAGAGTAAGGATTATAATTAAAAAAGATTCTCTAGCACTACTGTAATATGTGTAATAATAATAAAAGAGAACAGATTTTAGTTTTATAGAGGACACACTTACAGATCCTGAAGTGGTTATTTTCCTGCCATCTCTGTAAGACAGAGATTCCCTCGGCAAACAGTTGTATCACCAACAATGTTCCAAAGAGCATTTTTTTATTTCCCTCAGTTCTACTAAAGAAAAAGAAATAAAATGAGCATTTCAGGCAGTCAGACAGGTTAGAATAAACACCATATGAAAGTGGTTTGGGCTAACTTGAGTGACTGTGCCTGAAGGACAGAGCCCATTTATTGAGAGTGATGAATAACTTGGGGTGGGGAAATGTGTATAATATCTCCAGCTGGTACAGCAATAATCAGAAAAGGAAGCATCCCTACAGCCTAAGTCATACAAACTGCAGGAAAAGGATGCTGGGATGGAATGTTTCTCACCTTCACCAGTGTATACATTATATCTTTGCAAGGGGATATAAAAATACAAGCAAACTTCCCTACAGTAGTGACTTAAGTTATGTATTAAAAAGTAAGGGAGAATTAGGTCCACCTTTCCACCCTTTTAATAAAACAGGAGAGTGATTTTGGAGATTATAGGGAATATTTCCAATCTCAGCTAAACTGCTTAATGTGCTGAATGATAAGAAATGCATTGCCATATTTACAAAGCATATTTAGGTCATGCTCTGCATTAGGATTAATCTCATAAAACAGCTAATGTATGATGTTCTTCTCTTCTCTCCTTCCAATGATACTAGAAACAAAACAAAACAAAAAACCCCACAGATACAGGAAAAGAATGAGGGATTAAAATACATCTGTGGCTAGCATAGACCTTTCCCGTGAGAATTTTTCTTGTGTTTTATAAACAAAGATAAAGTTTGGATGTTATTAAAACGGTTTCTCGAGATGTGTGCAGTTCAGGCCTGGCCAATAGGCTCAGGGGGAGTTTTTGGACTGACCAATCTGAGTGACCTTTGAAAAGTCTATATAAGTTGGAAAAATAAAAAAATATCTCTTTTATGCTATACTGAGTCGGAGGGTCTTTTCTCTCTGCTAGCGGCTCAACAGCGACATACATCTAAAAAATGAAATACAGTGTTACTAAAGTCACATTAATCTCTGTAAAGTTGGAAGAAAATAAAGATGTTTTTCATATTCCTTTCAGACACTGGGCATATACAGAGTATGCTTTATAAACTATCTCATACAGAAGGTACATAAAAATGTTAGACTTTAAAAAATTTGACATGCATATAATGTCATTGTGACTGCTTCAATTCTGACTGTATCATTTCTATACATACAATTTTATTCATATATTATCGCCGTGGGCCGAGGAGGG
>VZRM01008904.1:85228-217375 GCA_013397955.1 Grantiella picta | reverse complement strand
GTTTGGAAAGAGGGAAGGGGGGTGAGTGCAGAGACTGCTTCTTAAGAGGGTGGGGGTGAGAGCAGAGAAAATGTCTAGAGAGAGAGAGAGATAAGTAGAGATAAAGAGTATTTGTAGTAGAATAATTGTGGTGATGAATAGATTTCTGGACCTGCTCTGTGGACTGAGAAAATATCCCCACACCCTGGCCCCCTACCCAAGCTGTTGGTTGGAAGGAGGAAAGGGGGTGAATAAAAATGGGTTCGTAAGAGGGAGAAGAATGAGTGAATAAAATAGTGTATGAAAAGTTTATTTTTGCCTCTCATTTATCCTCCAACTCTGTTAGGTAATTAAATCACTTCGCAGCTTTAAGTTTAGAGCCTGTCTGTCCTTTCTTCCGTGCGTCCTCCTACCAGTGTCCTATCTAACTTACCTCACGATATTGGTCTGTGTTTTTACAGTTTTTCTTTCCTTTCCCCTCTCCTGCATATCTGCAGCAGGAGAGAGCCGGAGTGTCAGCGTTTAATCAGGGTCAAATCCTGACACCATTAGAGAGAGTCCAAAGGAGAGCAGTGGAGATGATAAATGGTCTGGAGGGGAAACCCTGTGAAGAGAGACTGAGATCACTTGTGTTGTTCAGCCTGGAGAAGGGGAGACTGAGGGGAGACCTCACTGCAGTTACAACTTCCTTGTGAGGTGAAGAGGAGGGGCAGACTCTGATCTCTGCTCTGTGGTGAGCAGTGACAGGACTGAGGGAATGGCTTGAAGCTGAGTCAGGGCAGGTTTAGGTTGGACATCAGGAAAAGGCTCTTCACCCAGAGGGTGGTTGGGCACTGGAACAGCTCCCCCGGGCAGCAGGCACAGCACCAAGCCTGACAGAGTTCAAGCAGAGTTTGGACAATGCTCTCAGGCACAAGGTGACTCTAGGGGTGTCCGGTGCAGGACCAGGAATTGGACTTTGCTGATCCTTGTGGGTGCATCCCAACTCTGCATATTCTATTCTGTGCTCAAGTCTTTGGTCACAGGGCAAGATTAACAAGACTGGTCAAGCTAAGAGTAGCTCTGGTAAGGGAGAGAAAGCTAAAAACATAAAAGATGGCCAGCACAGTAAGTTGCTTCTGTGAATACTAAACCACTGGTGATCCTGTTCAGTCTCCTGCTTTTTAAGATGAAAAGTGATTTCTATTACTTCTTATTTATGACTGAAGCTTGGCAATGTAGTGCTTGATACATGGGTTATTTCTCATTGCCTGGCAATGATATAGGTGTGTTTGGAAGAGAACTGAATGGAGCCATGAGCCTTCAGTGACCCTCGATGTGTTTTCTCTAAGAGACATGGGCAGAGAATAGTTCCTGCAGCACACCATGTGCAGTTTAACAGTACACTGTAAAAGTTTCACAGCTCATGAAGATACGTGCAAAATTAATCCCTTCAGAACAAAACAATTTAAAAAGTACATAATGAAGCAATTAGCTAAAAGAGGAAGGAAAGTAATGACAATTTAATTTGGGAAGAATCTTTACATGTATTAGGTTTTCAGTGAGAGTGTTTTATGAAGGCAAAATTAATGTAAAATGAGACCTGTGAAGCAATTAATGATGACTTCAAACGTTAGATTTAAGGGATAATTTACATTTTATAAATGAAGAGCAGCTCTAGTTATGTTAAGGTCTTTTATTTTCCTTTTAAAAATTCTTTTAGATTGTGGGTGTGTGTTTTAGTAGGTTGCTTACAGTTTCACATTAAAATATCAGCTTGGTTATGGAAAAAAAATCTCTTCTTACATCCAAATAAATAAGTTTACCTGAAAATATGACAGGCTTGTCTGATGATCAGAATTATTTAGCAAAGGTTATCTGAATTCAGTAGAGGTATGACTTAAATAAAGACTAACATATTTCACCCAGTGGGTGTAGTTTCTGCCTCTACAGAGACAGACACCAAAAAAAGTGCATGATAGTCCACGGACTTCCAGGGTGCAACTGAAACCCCACTGATAGCAATTAGAAATATGAGCATTCATTTCAGTGATCTTTGTGTCTGACAGTTCTCTCTGTTCTTTCTGCAGTTACCTGTCAAGATACCAAAATAAAAACGCAGATTCAAAATTATTATGGTATTGAATAAAAACAGCTTATTCATCCTTGTCTCTGGAACATCAATCTCATCACTGGTTATCAGTGAACAATTAATCGTAATGACAAAGGTTGACAAGATTTACAAGTAGTTTTTACAATAAATTGCTCCCCAAAATATATTTCAAAGATATTGGTAACTATTAGTTTGTATTCACAGTAGTAATTAATTTACACTGACTTTTTTTTTAAACTTCAGGGCATCTTTAATGAGTTCTTCTAATTTTGTAATTTGCAAACTTCACAGAAGCTAGAAATTACTTCAGCTTTTTGACAAAACACTTAATTATTGAAAGGTTTTTGTTTGCAGTCCAAACGAAATTATGGCATCAAACAAGGTCACAGCTCTTGGAGAAATTGCACGATCTGTGTAAATTTAATGAATGCAGTACATGCTAATAAACTGCTAAATGACACGTAGGGCTTATTTTTTTATTTAAGGTTCTATAACGTAAAAGGAACACTCAGTGATTAAAGAGATAAAAAGAAACTTCTAATGAAGAAGTGCTATATAATTTTATAATGAAGTATAAATTAAATATTCGAGAGAGAGATCAGCTTCAGAGTTGTGATTGTTTTGATTAAATATGCAAATTCAAATATATTTAAATGAAATTGGAAAGGATTTAATAAAGAATGCAGTGAAAGAGATTTTCCAGATGTGAATGGAATTTGGTTTAAAAAAACTTGTAATCAGATTGACTTGGACATTTTTAATGAAGTGTGAGTGACCCAGGGCTGTGCGAGTGCTGTCACTGTCCCCTGGTGGCAGTGAGTGAGGGGTGACAGGGTGTCAGGACTTGGCCAATTGCTCTAAGAAGCCATTTGGTGTTTGCTGCTCCTGTAGCAGCCTCACCAGTGCCATCCCCCTGGCCTGCCCCATGCTCAGGTCCTTTTCTCCTCCAACAGAGGGGCAGTGACAGCTGAGCTGCTGTGCCACCACCCACATCCTCTCCGTGGTTTTGTTGCTGTCCTGGCTCTCCCAGTGGGAAGAGCCTATTTTCTCTTTGCTCTCTGGTGCTGCTTGAACCTTGCTGAGCATAAATTCTCACAGATTTAGGGTTGCAATTTTAACTGTGTGCAAATATACCTTAAGTAAAGTAACAGCATGAAGTGCTTAGAGCTTGGGCAAATTATCCACATAAGCAATAGAAACTGAAGATTTAAAAGGGAGTTGCCCTTCCCTTTCCCACCCCGCCCCTCCCAGTAATATTCTCTGCATTCATTTAATGTTCCTATCATCTCTCCTTTGCTTTGCTTAGTTTAGATCATAGGGTTTGCTGACTTTAGTCTTTCAGCTTTGTAAATGTTCACCCTGGCACTGCTACTATCCCTTGGGACCTTGAATTTTTTTATGGAATTTAACTACCTTTTGCTAGTGATGAAGCAACAACGAACCCTTTCAAGAAGAGGAATCCCTCTAAGCCCTTCTTGGGGTTGTACCAAATATATGAACCTCAGGAAATTCAAGGATAAGGAGCCCTTTCTAAGGCCGTTTTGGAAGGCAGCACTGAAAATGCTTGAAGTTGACTCAGGGCTCTTTGGAAGGGAAATTCCAGTTGCTGTGTTCTTTTCCTGAAAGACTGTTTCCGCAAAGTAAACCAGCAGAACCAGAACCTTAAGAAATTCCTCCAAAGCAAACTTTCTGCTTTGTGGGGCTCCAGCAATCATGGAAAGTACTCCCAAAGAGACACAGATCCTCACACTTCAGAACTTTCTAAGGCAAAGTCTGAGACCTGTTGGTACAGGTTTGCAATTGATGCTTTTACAGAATGAAGTGTGAATTGCTCTTCATTGTGTCACAGTGATGAAAGCATATGTTACTTTTTTACAACTGCATATGTATATTTAGAGATTTGGCAGGAAACTGAGAATGTTGCTGGCAATTTCCACCTCTTGCAGGTGGTTATTTTACCTATATGTGTAACAGGAAAAGTTGCTGAATTTCCTTTTAACCATAGTTTAGGAAATAATTCAAGTTTCTTCCTTGCAATTTGTACAAGCAGGTTAGTCATTGAGTATTACTGATTGCAGCCACAGTATGCTCAGAGATATAACATTTTACTTCAAACCATCTCATCTGGTTGAAAAAAGTCTTTGAAGCTCTTTTATCTTTAGACTACTTGCTGAAGCCATGGGTGATAATTTGGAAAAGCTTCACTGATTTTAAACTTTCGTGTGTATTTATAGCCACCACATAAAATAGCAGTGCTGGAAAACTAGGAAGGTGCTATTCAGTGTGGATAAAGCCTGAATGAAGATTGCTAATGACAGCAAAAAATAGCTGCAAAATTCACAGGGGAAATGTGTGAAGCTGCGAGGAACTAACCCCTCAATTGCTATTCCTTCTTGTCTACAGGAATTTTATTCGATGAAGAACAGACCACTCTAAAAGGCTTTTCAACTTCCCTCTGAGTAGAGCCTTTAAGAAAATATATTTATTAGTATTAAAATATTAATTTAAAAAAGAAACCCTGAAAATTGTATCTGACTGAAAGGTATTGGTTCAGAGTAATTAATTAGTCTTTCCTGTGCACTTCTGATGTGAGATTTAGACCCTCTCAAGATGTCTTGAAAATCACCCAGCTATCCACAATGACTCCAACACAATGGTTAGAGCACCAGGGATTAATGAACATGAGTGAAAGAGATGGGGGGAGGTAGGAGTCGTCAGATTCAAGTGGACACTTGGTCAAGAAGTGAAAGAAATGGCAAGAAATTCCCTTATTTAAAATATAACCAGGGAAGAATTTAAAAAATACCCTGACACTTTTTGTAGCGGTTAATTATGTTTATTGTTTAGTATTCATACATCCAATTCCTTGTAGTTTTTAATATTTAGTGCATGAATAACAAAGCCCTTCATTCCTTGGCTGTAGATTTTGCACTTTTTAAGGAGCTGGAAATCCAGATTTCCATGAGATTCCAGGACAGTTTCCTGTCTTTTGAAAATCCCACTTTAATCCCTGCTACCTACTTAATTTCTTTTTTTTCTACTTACCTCTCCCTAAGTGCAACTAAATGTTTGAAGTTTTCTCACTGTACTGCAATCTGTCTGGCAAAGAACACATCTGAGACAGAGAAGGACTATGGCTTGTGGCAGATGTGACCAGCTGAGCATGTCAGGATTGTGCTTTCTGCCTTTTTAAAGCATTGCCTCTGCATCCACTCTGCAAGGTTTCATAGCCTATACCTAAGGTCATGCTCCTTGTTGAGTTTTGTAACTAATTTTTGTGGATTTTAGGCAATTTTTGCTTGGAAAAGCCAGAATATGGTTTTGAAACTGTTTAATGCAACTCACCAGTTCTGTATTGGTAGGTAATTAATTGATAATTAGTCTGGAAATAGAACAAAGACTGACAATGTCTGGGAGAAAGGAGTAGCCACCAAATTTGATTAATTTGATTTATTCTGGTAGTGAGTCATTGTTATTTGCAAACTCAAACGCTTGGTCATCTCAGGAGGCTTTTTGAAAACATAAGACTTTGTTACAAAGTCAAATCAGAATTTATGGAAAACTGAATCAGTGCTAAAATTATAGATGAGTCTGCTCTTCTGAATTTCAGTTCCTAGAAATCTGCTTGGAAATTCAGCTTATTATAGACTGTGAATTTCTTGGCTCAACTTATTGTCAAGATGGCATTCAGACCTAGGTCTGAAAATCCCACAAAAGATTTGGTGTTCCCTTCTTGGCTTTGCTCAAGGCCATTCCTGGTGGGAATGAGCAGATGCTGGGCAGAGTACACAATGCATGTGGAGTGTGAATTGCCTTGTCCTGGGCTGAGTTATGACCATCTCTACATCTTCCTTGTCTTTTATGATACTAATTTAAGCAGAGTACAGTGAGTAACTCTGAAACAATTTATAGCTGGATGTCCATGCTGTTCTGAGAAATTACTTGGACTGAAAGCAGGCATTGTGTGAGCACAGCCTGGTGATATTTGACATTTAATCTTTATTAGGAGATGTAGCTGGACCATTTATAATTAAATGTTTGATGAAGTATTCTTTTTGTTAGATTGTTAAACTGCATTGCCCACTTAATATGACATTTAGAAAGACAGGACACAAATGTTGTTTCCAGATTATTTATTTTGGTGACAGATCAATTGCACATTTATTTTCAAATATTTATGATCATCTCAGTTTCGCCCTTATTTTGATAATGGTTTTGTTTATTTATTCTTATGGCCTTCCAAGTTCTGGACACAGTGATGTGCTGAAGTCTTTTCAGCTTCCTCCTTGACTGTACTGCAGGTTGATGGGATGGCTCCTTTTCTACAGAGCTCTGCAAACCAGGGCTCTATCTCTTCTCCCAGCATATGCTGAATGCAATTAGGCACCAGTTCAGAAAAAGCTTTGTAAACATTTTGAATTCATGCCACATCTTCTGGTCTCAGGAGCTGCCAAATGCCTAAATGCTGTATTCAAGCCAGATGTCTAAATATATAAAATGAATGACTGAACAAAGTGCCTCCTTAGTCGAGCATATGCCTATAGGGTGGACAGACCTGAGGGGTCTGAGATCAGCTCCAGAACAGGATGTTCTGCCAGCCCACATCCCTGGCCATCAGGAGGGAGACCAGAATACAATCTCCTGGATGAGTGTACAAGGAAAAAGCACCCTTCCACTTATTTTTGCTCTTTTAGTATGAGATACCAAGCCTCGTGAATCTCTGCTGGCAGCATCATAAGGCAAACTCTGCCACTGCTCAGTGAGTACACCTGCCTCTGGGAACCTTGCTCAGCAGGATCACACATTTTGGGTACATCTGGGGTTTCACCTGAGCAGCATCCACTCAACCATTATGAATGGGCTGCCTTGATCATGTTAGGAAGCTTACATAATACAAGACACACAGAAAAAGAGCTGCTATGTAAAATAATTCATGTACTTCGTTGACTCTTAAGTCTGCCAAAAAGGTTTTCTCTTTTGTTGAAAGCACAAAAGCAGAAATGAATGCAATAATTATGATTAATGTTATATATATTAACTCAGTAGTAATGGGCAAAACTGAAACATATTTGAGCAGGTACAGTAACCTACACTATAAATTTATCAGAAGAGTATTTTCTGATTAAATTGTTCATACAGCATTTTCACTAGGCAGTCTCGGTCTTTGTTGCTCCTTCTCGAAAGGAATAAACCTGGTCCCTTCTCAAGTATGTTTAAAGCAAAGCATAAGATGCATTTATATTCTCATCTTCCTAGAGTCTGAAAATTTGGTGGTCTTGAAAATTTGGTTGGCTTAGTTTCCCTGCTATGGCAAGCTGCCTAGTTTGAGATTCTGGGTAGTCCATGTATGGACTGTGCAGAACCTCAGAGAAAAGTGTGCAAGCCATTAAAACTTGAACCAGGCACTACTGTTTTCAATGCCCTATAAATAACATTATTAATAATCTAGAGAATAGCTAAATTGATCCAGGAAGATTGCAATGAGAGGCTACTGGTAATGTAGAAATTCTGCAGCAAAGTAGCAGTAATAATTCATGGTAGGGCAGGGTAATACTTCTCTCCTCTCACAACCTCTGTATAGTCCAACAAGTCTTGAAAGGTTATTCTGCTTTGTAACAATGCCAATCATAGCAATAAAACAATTCCAGTGTATTTGCTGGAGGCCAGCAGTGGAGTAGGGAGCTGTCACTAGCAGAATGTCCTTAATTTTCTCCCCTGCTAGGTGTGGCAGTGTGGAGGAAGCGTTGAGGTCCTGCCTTGTTCCAGGATTGCCCACATCGAGAGAGCACACAAACCTTACACAGAGGACCTGACTGCTCACGTGAGGAGAAACGCACTGAGAGTGGCTGAAGTCTGGATGGATGAGTTCAAGAGCCATGTCTACATGGCCTGGAACATACCCCAGGAGGTGAGTCACAGAGAAATCTAAATTCTTTTAGGTGTGATTCCTACTCTGGATTTTGATCTTTCCGCTGTATGTATGTATATATTTATGTCTCACATATAGGCATAAAATATGCCTATACCTACACCATTGCATATAAACATATAAATGTAGCTGTGTCTTGTTCTAGAATAATTTGTCTTTAGGTTTCTTAAAAATTAATTCCTTGTCAAGTTTATTGTCTTCACTGATGATGCTTCATGGATACGTTAAACTTGTAGCTGCAGAAATGTGGGGGAAAAAAACATTAAATCAACATTGCACGTCTAATTTTGAATTTGAGTCTCCTATTTACTATCACAGAGAGCTACAATTCCGCCAGATTTGTGAGGAGAGATCTGCCAAGGGGTGTTGACATCTATTGATGCAAGTATGGTGTGTCTGAATTGAGTATTTCTCATTGGAGTAAGGGTGGCTGGTGGGTGTCATGACATATTGCAGAATCTAGCTGAACCACCCCCCCTGGGGCTGCTTGTCCCAATTTCTTTTCCATGGATGAGCACTGCTTGGTCCATTGTATTGAAGATATAATGTCAGGCAGCTAACCTCAGAGTTCAGTTTGATTTTAGCTGCTCTTCATTTCTGTAGTCAATGGTGTTTAATCTCTGAACACCTATGAGCAAAAGGCCTCAGAGAAAGGTGACTACTTATCCTGGAAAACATTCAGGATCTGTGTAGAATAGGTTGTTTACCCCAGAAGTTGGAAAACATGGCTCTAGTTGAATTCAGATTTTGACTTAGAGTACAATTCTCATCATTACAGCAAAAGCAAACGGTCTAGACTTAAATTAAAGAGCAATTTAGTTTTTCTTTAATAAAATCTCTCTGATTTCACAACTGTTCAGAGAATCTGTTTTTGCTGCAATTTCTGTTTCAAGAAATGAAATGCTGTACTTCTCCTTTAGTCTAATAAGGAAAAAAGGTTAGAAACAAAAAAACAGCTAAATATATGAATGCTGATGTTGGTTCAGCTGCTCTCAATAGCTTCTTGCATCTCTCATGATTAAATCTAGATAATTTTGGCAAAGTGAGGAAGTCATTGTGCTATTTTTACCACATAGTTTGCCATGACCATGACAAAAAAAATCCTCTATAACCTGGTATAGGAAAGGACTTTTCTCAAAGTCCCATTTTCAGGGAATCCAAGCTGCCCTTCAAGTGTCCCTGTTTTGAGAAGTTGCACAGCAGTCCATACAAGAATGAAGACATTTCTGCCCTGGATGGTGTTGTTTATTTTATGGCAAAGCTCTTCTAAATAAGTTTTATTTATGATTAACCTGATAGATTTAAATTTCTGTTTTTATTTTGTGTTGTTAGTTGTTTTCTTGAAGATTGGTTGACCTTCATTGATTGATCCAAGTTTATAGTTTTTTGACTTGCAAACACAGCATTAAAACGAAACTTAGAAATTCCTCTTGCTAACCAGGATGTACAATATTATATACTGATTTGCATGATATTCATCCAGATGTGATGGTAGTGGTGCCTCATCTTGTGCAAATTTGAGATTTGAATGCAATTTGAAATCAAATTCATAAAGAACGTAAAGTTAAATTGCAACTGGACAACTGCAGGAGTAATTCTCTGCCTGGAAGCTGATGAATGCTGGTATGGAATGTGTAGAGAATAGAAATATATTCAGTCATAACAGCTGGGACTTTCCGTGGAACACGTTATTCCAAAATGTTAAACTCCAGGGCTGATTTTTTCCATGGAAGAAATCCCAGACCTCTGAGAAGTCAGCTGTTTCCAAAGGTTTTAGTCTTTGGGAGTTAACAATGGCAGTAATAGAAAGGAGTCAGACTCATTTGGCAGTGTGCTGTGACTGCCCTCTCGGGATCTCTGTGGGTTTCTCTCTGAAGTACCAAGGGCTTCAGATGGGGACCTCTGCTGCCATGGTGATTTCTGCATCACTGCCACTTCGATAAATAGATTCAGAAAAGCACTTGAAACACAAAGGAAAGATTCTTCAAGTCCCAGAATCAAGAACTGTGCATTCCATGTGTTCTGCCTGTGCTTCTGGTTTTGTTTGTTCCTTTGTTTTTGGGTTTTTTTTTCCCTATTGTATTCTTGGCTTTGGGGAACACACTGACTTATTATGTCTTCAACGCACTGGTAAAGACAGTGTGCTACATGTGAGCAATTTTTCTTCCCCAGCTGCATGAAAGGATGTGATTGCTGAGGCCCTTGATGCTCTTTCTTGTACAGTGAACTGTGAGGGAACTGGTATTGGTGACTGCAGGGTTGTATGAGAGAGGATTTGGGAGGCAGTGGATCAATTTAGCACTTGATCCCAGGAAGTCTTGTTAATGCTGGAAGTCAAATGTCTGTGTGCTGCACCCTCCTCTTCCTTCACAAAAGTGGCAGATAGACTGGCAAGTGCAGCCAGAGTGGTGCATGAGCAGGATTTGTTCATGAGATCCATTGATTTTCTCTCAGCACCCTACAGCCTCTTGGTTTAGTCACTTGCTGCAAAATTAGGAAAAATATTGCTACTTAAGGAGCAGTTCCACATAAAGTTTTATGAAGGATTTAGAGCTTGAGGAGTCACCATTTTTAAGGTTCAGTTTTGTCTGAACTGTGTATGCTAGATCTCAGTTTCCTACTTTTTAGTATACTTTGCTAACGTGGAAGTCAATTTTACTTTAGTTAGAAAATGCTGCCATAATAAAACGTACTTCTTCCAGATTAGCATTAATTCAGTGCTTTGGGGTGCAATGGTTGCTTCAGCAGCTCAGAAATCTAGACATTTATACAGATACCTTTTTGATGTGTAACTTAGAAAATTCAATGCTTTCAATGTTATTTTTAAATCCTGTCTCGTGGTTGACAAAATCTTTGGCGTGTTTATGGCCCAGTAAAGGCTGTTGCTGAAGGAGATGGGTTGTAAGACTTCCTTATGAAAATGTATTTATCCTGTGTTTTGCTCTCTGGCAGAAGTGGTAGAGCACAGTGTGGAGCAAAATGTCTCATTTTACTTCCTGTCAAAGAGCAGCCACAGATTTGCACTTAGATCCCTCTCTAAAAATTTCTGCTGTGTGATTTAATGCGATAAATTATTGATTTTTATATACAGAGCCTTTATGAAAGTCATGCTTTGTGATCTGCTCTTATGATAAGTATAAACTAGGTTAGCCAGAAATGTAAAGGGGAAAAAAATTACGGGAGAGAATATTCTGCAATCGCGTTTAACAAAAATAACAACTTCTATTTTTAAATTACAAAAGAACTTTAATAAGTGCTATTTCAGAGAGGTGAGAAGAGCTTCTGCTCTTTGCAGTGCAGCAGTAACCCAGAATTCAGAAATGGCCAGCAAGTGTCATACACTAATGATTAGGTCACACTGGGACACCATCAATGCTCATGTTTCTAGGGCAACTTGCTACTTCCTGCCAATTCCTTTTGGATTTGGAAAGTGCCAGGAAATTGGAGAACAACAGTGATATTCATTGGAAACTGGATCTAAACCCCACTGAAGCCAAGGAGTGCTACCATTCACCAAAGCAGACTGTGAAAGAGGCCCTGCCATGGTGACCTGGATCATATTTAACTGAGGCACTTATGGGCAGATGTGTGGGTAACAGACTCACTTCACAACCAAAACCTGCTCACTGTCAGAGGTCAAAACCATCTCTGACTCTTGGGGATGGTGCTGCACATGGCCAGGAGTTGGACTGGGTGGTCCTAATCAGTCCCTTCCAACTAAGTTTATTCTGTGATTCTGCAGTGAGGGAGATTCTGGGTGTTTAGTTTATGCAGAAGTGTATCACTTACTTATTTTCTGCTTTTTCTGCCCTTTGTTTCCTGTGCAGGACTCTGGAATTGATATTGGTGATATTTCAGAGAGGAAGGCCTTGAGGAAAAAGCTCCAGTGCAAGACCTTTAGGTGGTATCTTGTCAGTGTGTATCCAGAAATGAGAATGTATTCGGATACCATCGCCTATGGGGTGGTAAGGATCTTGTTTACATTTCCCATTCTAAAAACGTGGCAGGGAAAGGTGTAGTAGTGGAAGTAATTCATGAAGACAATGCCTGGCTCAAAGTAAAAGAATCAGATCATCTTGAAGTCACTAGTTAAATAATTTGTTGGACTGGTTATTTGACAGAGACAGCTGCTCTGCTGTCATTTGGGCTGAGGTATTCCGAATGTTACCTTCCTTCCTGATTTTTTGTTGTTTGTTTGCTTCTTGGCTTGCATTCCACACAGAAACACTCAAGGTGTGATATTCCTGACACATTGGAGCTGACAGGTTTGTAGCAGCAGGTGAATTCACAAACAGGCTCAGTATTTCAACTGCAACCTTCTCAAGATTGTAGCCAGATCTTAATTTATAGTAATGGAACCATTTAGGATGGAAAAGACCTTAAATATCATCAAATCCAACTGTTCAAGGCTGATTTTTTCCCTTATTAAAGTTGTAGCCATTTAAGGGCAATCCTGGTCCACCGTAGAACAGATATCACAGTTGACATCTGCTACAAGAAGGTGTCAAGGACTAAAATTCTAAGCTAGCCAAATCTCACATAGCTAAACCATGTGTAAAGCACCCCTAGAGAGGTTCAAGAATTATGTTGCATCCCACAGAAGCTGCAGCTAAATCCGTGCATTTTGGAATCATCATTACTTGTGTAACAGTAGTGCCTTGTCTGTGTTGAAGTCACTCTTGAGTTGCACTGTGCTAATTAAAGCAGAAGCAATTCTTGCCCCTCAAAAACTGGCAACCCAAAAACCAGAGAGGGCAGGTGTGCATGGTGTGGAAGATGAACACAGTAAATTAACACAGGCCCATAATGAGGTAATAGACGTAGGACATCCTTTTCACATTCTCTTACAGTGTCATTTTCACAAAAACTGATTCCTGTGAATTAAATTTTTCTTTTTGCATGGCATTTCCAAACAAGAAACTTGACTAATAAGAGAAGATCATACAAGTGAAAGGTTTGTCTCTGGACATTCCTCCTCAGAAAGAAAACTGAGCTGAGCAGTGGCCAGTATGACTCTGGAAAGGCCCTGAGGGTGCCATAGAGCAGCTGCTGTGTTTTGGCAAATGAGGCAGTTTTACATCCTGCAGAGTTACATGACCCTTGTGATGACCAATTAAAATAATCATGCTGGCTTTTCTCACAATCAAACAACAGAAGAAAAGCACTTCCAGCAAAGGTTTAGGTCATTGCTAAATGCCTGAGATCATGGTTGCCTTCCAAAGTAGTTCCCAGCAATGCCAGAATCACACCTGTGTGCAAGGAGCCTCTGCCATAGACCACAGAATTGCCCTCAGTGATGCCATGATCTAATCAATTGTGGAGTTTCCCAAGGAGAGGGAAGCATAGCAGCTAACGGGTGCTGACTCTGCTTGTAGGTGGCTCTGGCTAAAGGCTTTTGGGTAGAAATGATTTGATATAAATAAAGGAAGGGCAGTGGAAGAGCTAAGGTACGTGTCTCAGGATCAACTCCACATCGTGCAAGTCAAAATGAAAATCAGCAACAGGCACGATATGATTTTATATTCTGCTGAGAGGTTTTAATCAACCAAAAAGAATAAGGAGAGTTTTTTACAGAAATACTGAACACAGTGGTCAGCCTGGAGAAGAGGAGGCTTCAGGGAGACCATAGAACAACCTTCCAGTACCTAAAGAGGGATAAAGGGATGTGGAGAGGGACTTTTCACAAGGACTTATAGTGATAGGACAAGAAGCAATGGCTTTAAACTGAAAGAGAACAGGGTTAGATTGTATATTAGGAAGAGATTCTTTACTGTAAGGGGGATGAGGCACTGGAACAGGTTGCCCAGAGAGATTGTGAACTCGTCATCCCTGGAGGTGTTCAAGACCAGGCTGGATGAGTCTTTGAGTAACCTGGTCTAGTGGAAGGTGTCCCTGCCCATGGCAGAGGGGTTGGAACTGGATAACCTTTAAGGTATCTCCCAACCCAAACCATTCCATGATTTAAGTAGTAATGTGCCAAATAATGCGCATGGATTATCATCAGCTGAGAGAGATGTGAGGAACAGGCCATGTCTGTGCTATCCCAAAGGAAGTAGTGGACAACCATGACAACAGATAGAGTGTTGTGTGAAACACACAGCTCACTGTTATATTAAATACTGTCATATGACACAAAACTCAGTGCCCCAATCTTTTTAGTAAAAAAATCACTTGGATGCCTAATCCTCTTTCGTGTCTGCTTTTCTGTTTGCTTTCACGTCTTACAGTAGAGAAAGGTGTGATATTTCAAAACAAGTCAGCTGCTTTCTGATTCTCTAAATGCTTCCATTCATCAACTATCTCCCTTTTCTTCATAGAAAATAGAGCTGTTGCTGCTACAGCATTATCATAAATTTAAATAAATACTGAGTAACTGAAAAAGTTATCTGAATGGTGGTGAAGGTTAGGATATAGGCACTTACAGAGTCACCCCA
Organism: Grantiella picta; assembly: GCA_013397955.1. Taxonomy (NCBI): domain Eukaryota; kingdom Metazoa; phylum Chordata; class Aves; order Passeriformes; family Meliphagidae; genus Grantiella; species Grantiella picta. Next base: position 202,941 of record VZRM01008904.1, on the reverse strand, counting down.
CATATTTATTTCCTGAATCCTCAATTTCCTCCTGCTCTGTGAGAGTTAGGGAAATAGTTGCATCATTCAGATTTAGTTTATGCTGTGGCCTATAGCTAGGGTTGGGGTTGGTGGCAGAGCATATACTTGGGAAGCTAATTTCTTTATGACTTCTACAGTACCCTCCTAGTCAGAAGAAATCAATTTCATTGGGCCAAAATTTTGCAAATTCAAAATTTCAATAGTCTATCTTGTGTCTGTATTCTGTAAAGACCTAAGTTTGAGAGGGAAAAAATGACAGTATTGAATGATTATTTCTGGGCTTCAGCATGGGGATTGACTATCTGGCTATATGTTCTTTAATCTTGGTAGGCTAAAATTGTGCCACCCAGGTTAATTGGTTGCCACAAAGCCACTAGATTTTGGAAAGAGTTCCTAAGAATCTGGGCCTCAGATTTTGAAACAGCATTTTTAGTTAACAGGCTGCTGACTTTTTTGTTACTCTTTTCAGTAAGGATCAGTTCTCTACAGATAATTTAAGCAAATTGTAGGGTTGCAATTGGGATAAGACTTTGAGAAATCAAACAAGCTCTGAAGAGCTTGTTTTTGGTTTTGTTTTTTTTTTTTGTTTGTTTGTTTTCAAGGTTTCTAAGAAGAGGATTGGTATCCAAAGGAATATGGCATCTTGTAGTGCTTGATCATTGGGTAGCTGCAGTTAGGTTATGTACATAAATCTTTACAGAGCTTGAGACTCTAAAATCTCTTTTTATTGCTGGGTCAGCCCTCTCAGCTATGCTGATGTTGGTCAAGACAGATATTTCTCCTTTCTTTATTATAGGGATTTTTCTGGAAAAGATTATAGCATTATGGCTAGGACAAGCATTAGAATTGGAGTTTATGGAAGAGGTTTTGAAAACACAAAGGTAATGATAGACCCAAGCATGAATTAATGAGGCTGATATTTATCATTGGTTTGGACAGAGGGTGGTGCTTAGATAGCTAATTGTGATTATTTTGGTTATATTGGTTATGACTATAATATAATCATGGCTGTATTATAAATAAGAAACAGAAAGCTTTGAGAGAGATTTTATTTAATTCTAAAGACTTTAATTCTTGAGAGTGATGCCAGTATTGATACCGAATGCATATTTTCTCTTTAATATTGAGATTTGTCCTGTCCAATACTGAATTTAGAGTTAGGTTTGGAGTTCAGAGTCCTGTAGAGAGATGAGCTGATGGTTTTGATTTTCTTCTCTGCCTGTCTTTTGTCTCTGGCTTTTCCACTCTTCTTAGGTGCTACCGCAGCTCTAGGCTTCCTTTCTAAGGATATGAATTTGTTTTCCCCCAAGAGGCTGCTGTGCAGAGCTGGCAGAACTGCCCAGTTAATCACAGGTGGTTGTAAACCACACCTCCTCTCCCTCCATCAGACAGTTGTGTCCTGCTCTCTGAGCCAGTCTCACACCACTGAACTCCTTTATACATGGCCATGGTTATGCAGTCCACATCTCTGTCCTCACACTCTAAACAGACCTGCCAGCTATATGTGCTAATTAACTTAGTGCCTCACTTTCAGAAAACTCTGTCTTAGCATTGCCCAGGTTTTGCCCAGGGCTTTGTGCTGACCAGGGCCAGGTACTTTGCAGTCTGCTCATTGCTGTGAGTGGGTTAGCCCAGAATAATCAGAAGAGCTGGTGCATAACGATTGCCCAGAAGTCTCCAGGTGTCAGCTGAAAGCAGTTTTTTGAATTATTTCCAGAAATCAGAAGACTCTCCTGAGTGATTCTTAAAAGCTGTTTTAATACCTCATCTATCTTACTCAGCAGGATACATTCAGGTTCTGTATGTAATGTGTACCAGAGACTAAATATTTTTAAAACATATATCAAGAAATTATTGCTATGTCTGAAGGCTTTTTGAAATATACCCTGCCTGAAACTTTGTGCAACATTATTGAAATCAGTAGTGCTGATTATCTGCAAGGAAGAATTTAGTCTAGATGCTTTCTCTTCAAAATCTTCACTGCAACATACTTTAATTTTGCATATTTCTTTGTTCAACTACACGATTTTTTTTTAAAGAAAAGAATGTAATCGCACCATCTTTTTCTCATGTAAAACTTGCTTGATTTCTTTCTCTTTCCGTTTATTTTAGCTGCAGAATTCCCTGAAAAGTGATTTGTGCCTTGATCAAGGGCCAGACACAGAGAATATCCCAATCATGTATATCTGCCATGGAATGACACCACAGGTTAGTTTGTCTAATGATCTCTGATTTTGCTGCTGCTCTTAGCAGATTGTGTAGGAGGAACCATCTTGTATCTGTCGTTGTTTTCCTGCAACAATCCCTCGGTAAGATGTTTAGAAGCTCTTTTATGGAAAGACAGAACATTATTTCTGCTGTAAATTGAGAAGCACCAGTATACGAATGCTTTGACAAGGAAGTTGATTTATTCATTTTGAAGGAATTGAAGGAATATGAGAGTCAGCACTGACCCAGATTTGCTGATAAAAGCTTTCATTTCTGATCCTTAACTGTACATGTCATATGAATGAAACAATGCATTTTACAACATTTTGCATACACATATAGTTTATTTGCATATACTCACGGTTTATTTATGCATTCTCTGAAACAACATGGTTTTTTACTTTATATATTTACTGTGTCATTTCCGCAAATCTGAGATGTATAACCACCTTCTTTACACTATACAGCTGTGTCAAATTCCAAACCCCTTTCCTGTGAAAACCCCTCTTCTAAAGCTCCTTTTTATTCTCTGCTATTGTCCTTTTACTCTAGCATGTGCCAAAGGCTCAAATTACCAAAACCTTTCCATTTTCTTACATAACAGCTGGATTTACTACCTTGGCAGACAAGAGCGTTAAGACATGTGTCTCCCTAACTAAGTACACGGGCTTAAGTGAAAGTGTTTCAAGGCAAATCTTGACAAGAAAAATAATGTTGCATGGCTTAGAACAAGCTTGTTAAAGACAGACGTGCAGATTATTTAACTTTAACATATGCAAAAATTACATAAAGGAAACAGATGTACTTGTGGGATTGATTGGAGAAACTGAAAAGTCCCTCCAGTTTGAATCTTTTTTTTTACCTGACTACCTTTTACATTTGGTTTCTCGAAAGCACCCAATAATGCTGCACCCTATGGAATGTGATTTTTACCCAGGAATTGTCAGTTACCTGATTAGGCTATACAGCAAATGAATCCTCATAGTATCTCAGAAATAAATACAGAGCAGCAGAGTGGTCTTGCCATCCGTGCCTGTACCTCCCAGTGAACTGGAAACATGAGTTTGGTGAGCTACAGATATGATTCTGTACTCCCCTGCCATGTTGCACATGCTGAAACTATTTTCTGCAGTGTCTCCTTTGCTGAGAACCTTTAATATTGATCACTAGTGGCATTGTGCTTCAGTGAATTATGAATGATGAAGCCAGAAATATCTGAAAATTTCATCCATCAGACTCACTCACTGCATGGGCTGTGCCTCATTTGTCACACAATCATGTGGGAACCACTGTTTGCCTGCAGGAGGTTTCCAAGACAGTCAGTGTTTGCAAAAGAACTGTACAATTCACCCCTGAGCCATTGCTCCTCATCCTCTGGGAGGAAACCACAACTCTCGTGGAACATCATCTGTGGGAACAGCACACTGCAGGCATGCTTGTAAATTTCAATTAGAAATTTTAATTATAGTTGAGAGACAAACAGCAATTAAAAAAGTCACTTCAATTAGCACAGTTTGGTATTCACCAGATAAAGAACTACCTTTGAATGTCAGCTCAAGTTCTGTACAAATGAGATAGCAGCAAAGAAATGACAGAGAGGAAAGAGGCAAGGGAAACTTTTCTTGACAAGATTCTGCTCCTTCATAATTAAAATGTTGTGTCTCCTTCCCACTAGTATGTATTTAATTTTGTAACTAATGTTAAAAATAACATGCAAAAAGGCCCATGTGTGGGTAAATCCCAGTAAGGAGTGAGAACTTTTTGTGAAGAGAAATCGATTTTTTCTATGTTAGGGATTAAGGTATTAAGAGGGAAAGAACATCACTCAGCATACTTCTGTGAGATTTCCATTGCAATGCTGCATCTTTTGCTTAAGCCAAGCTGCAGCCCAGCCACCTACTTTTTCTTTTGGATGTTGGAAATACTTGTATAAGTATTCCTTTTGATCTTAGTGGTCTTTCCAATAACAACAAAATTTCCCAGTAAGATGTTAATTTTATTCTAGTAGTGGTGAAATGCTATATAAAAGAGAGTGTTTTGCCCAACTGGCAGTGCTTACCAAAATGGATTAATATCCTGAGTCAGGACTGCTTGTATGAGTGTCTGGGTGATGCTGTTCTTAGCTTGGGTGCAAAATTTTTCTGTTGTAGCTATTCCATCTACAGTTTTATTGCTGCCACCACTTGGCACACTTGCATCTCGAGGTGCAATAATATATCTGACTGCCAGGAATCACTCCCTCATATGTGGTTAAGTTGCTGTTCTTAGTTACTACTACAGCCCCTCTTCTAAATTGGGTAACTTCCTTCTTCCCCCCCCCCCCCAAAAAAAGTGGCTTTCAGATGGTTTTGGATTTTCATCTTTTTGTATGAGAAATGGCTTAGATGAGTTGTTTGACATCAAGGAGTAGTTTTAGAATTGTAGTTGCAGCTACAATTTCCTTTTAATATGCTTTGTATAAGAAAGAAGCAATTGAAGTCAACAGAAAGAGAACAGTATATGTGACATTAAAATTCCATGCTCCATTTTTTTCCAGATGGTATCAAAACATAATGTAGAGCTTCATAATTAAAAGCAGCAGAAAAATGGCAAGAACATATCCTCAAATATTGCAATGAAATTATCAGAAATAATCTTCCCTGTGATGTTTGTTTCCTTTTAAATAGAACCAGGATTAGTGATGGTAAGACTTCTGTGATTCAGATTTCCCAAAATTTTAGCAACCCACTCTGTGTCTACTGTAACTAACGTTGCCATATTCACAGTTCATTCCTGCAAGTATCTTGGGGTATTTTATAAGTGTATTTAGTATTTATTTAGTAGTTATTTAGTATTTATTTAGTACTTGCATTCTACAAACAGAGAAATCGATGCAAATCTTATGTGTGGTTAAATAGTAAGACAGAATGGAAAATCAAAATAGAATCTGTCAATTTCTGTAGTCCTCTGATCCTACTAATGTGAAAGAATTCCTCACAGAAGAGTGTTTTACTTGGCCTGAAAACACAGAAGGCACTTGAAAAACTAGAATCTGTGATTAGGTGTGTTTTCTACCCTCCCTCCATCTTCAGAGGGTGCCTTCCAGGGCAGCTGTATTTTGTCCTGGTTCCCAGGAGACTGGACACTTCAGGAGTCAGGATACAATTTGCTAAGTAGAGCACCTTAAATGTTCAACCAGTGGAACAAACAAAAGGGTGATGATCCTGCAATGCATTCACATGAATTTAAGGGCAGAATTACTATTCCTTCATCTTCAGTAAGAATGAATTAATTGCAAAATGCTGCCCAGATAATTTGAGTTTCCATTGTGAGGTTCCTTGTCTAAGTGGCAGCATCTGAGCAGCATGGCTGCCTGAGTAGCTCATTCTCCCTGGCTCTGTTGCTGAAGGGTATTTCTCCCTAAGCTTCATATCTTTCCCTTCCTGCCTCTAGACACTCTCTGCCCAAAACAGCACCGTCATTACTGCTCCATCGGTACAGAGACAAACAGTGTTGGCATAACTCCCCAGACTCAGACATCTTCATCTCACCTGAGCAAGTGCTGCTGCTTCTCCAGCCACCATAGGTACCAGGCAATTGTTGGATGTGCTCAAAGGAAGGCCATCAGTGGCTTTGGTACCTTTGGTGTGCCGATGGTCTGTTTGGAAGGGGATTTCAGTGTCTGTGTTAGCCTGTCACATCTGGCCACTACTGCTGTGAGGCTGCTTAGCACAGCCCAACAAAGCTGGCTTCTACAGCTATTGAGCCAGCCAACATAGTAAATACTAAAATAAAATGAATATAAATAGTTAACTACAGGAGTTCAACCAGGATCCTACCACACTGTTTAGGATAATCATGTTGCTTTAATCACATCAGAACAGCTCAGAGGCAAAGCACAGCCCTCCCCATCAGTGTGATGATAAAGGAAATCAGAAAAACTGGGAGATGAGGTGGATTGGCGGGGAGAGGAGATAAATGTGAAGGGAGAAGAATAGTACTGGCAAAACAGGATGTACAACATACAGCTGGTGTGAGGCTCTGAGGGGTTTTGCTGGGTTTTTTAAAGTGGTTCATGCAGAAAAGGACAAAGGTATTGTTCTAATTCCTGAGCTTGTTGAAGAAAAGCAATAATTCAATCATATGTTTAGGCCTTAAATGATCTATTTCCAGCTGTCCCCCATTCTGTTTTGCATGGAGAAGATGGTTGCTTGTAGTTGCAGTAAATATATGCCCAGGCCTGACTGCATTCCCTTCCTAATTCTGGGATCTGCCTGAGCCTGGATGTTTGTTGTTTAACACTGCTGTTTAAGCAGAGCTGTAATCTTGAAGGCGGGCTGTTGACAGCATGTCACTTGCATTGAAACTGCTCCTGAGTGATAGTTTAGAAGATTCTTTTATGAGAATGAAATACCACATCATTAGAGACTTTATTATATAATAAATAAGTACCATCAATCAGTGAAGTGATATTCTAAGTACAGATTTACCTTGAAAAGTGCTTGTGACTGAGGGGATAATGGACATTTCTGTTCCCTTGTTCAATAGCTTCTGGCTCATATAATTCTCAATTTATAAGCAGTTAAACCCCAAAGCTCATCCAGTCATGTGAAAGTCAATAAAAACCGGTTAGATTTTGAGAAATTCAAGTTGAGGACCAGGGTCAGAAGACTAAATGGGGAGAATCAGTAAAAAAAGAAATGCAGGTGAGAAGGGATACCCATTTATATAATTTCATATTCTTGCAACTCTTGCAGAACTGACACCTGTGACTACAGCCCTGCCTGGTATGAATTATTGCCTCTCCACTGAAGGCAGTGGAAGGGAGACCTGCCAACACATAAAGCTGTGCCAGTTCACACTGTGCAGGACTCTGACCTGAAAACATAATATTGTATTCCAAGCACAGTGCCTGAAGTGCTGGGAGCAGCGACAAAAACTCCCAGAAACTTCTAAAACTTCTTTGTATGATTCATGAATGCCTCTTTAAAAATGTTTCTTGTATGTATTTTTATAAAAGCTTTTTTTAGGTTGCTTGGTTCAGTAGACACCCAAGAAATAGAAGATAATTTAGACTCAGTGAAACTGCCTGGAAAGGATGGTTATAAGCATTAATAAGTTGTATTTTTTTATTTTAAACATATTCTGTAAATTGCTATGGCAATTAATGTCTTATATAAGACATTCCTGCTGAGTAGTTTATTAAGGCTATTTATATTTCTGCTAATTTCTTTCAGTGCATAAATCCTGATTTTGATCATAGTAAAGTTAATAGGAATTGTGACCTTGTTTGCAAGGGAAGCAAAATCTGGTGTTAATTTTTTGGAATCCTTTTCAAAGTCAAGGTTTTCTATGTACACCTGAGAAGCTGAATCCAGCAACACTTTTTCAAAGCTGCAGCCTCCTCACAATATATGACAGGTGCATCAGGGAGCTGCAGAGATATTTCAAAGGCTTCCAAAACTAACCAGTCCTGCTTGACCTAGCACAGGCAATACAACACTTTCTTCTTGGGGATGTGTTGTGGATGAAGACATTTCACATTGTATAATATTTTTTTTTTTTAATCTTTTTCCTAAAGTTTGATTCTGGATGAATTTTCATTATTTACATCAGTGCAAAGTTTCAGAGGGATAACTGTTAATCTGATTTCTTGTTTTGGAGAAGTTTTATACTGAGACAGTTGTCATGAGTGAATTATTTCTGTGCTTGCTGGGGCAGCATTAGATTTGCAGTTGGACTGGATGATCTTAAAAATCTTTTCTAACCTAAGAGAGGTTTTCATTGCAGATGAAGATCAGTGGTGTTGAATTTTTAGCTTGTGAGTGTGGATCTGATGGATCTGAGGGATTTGCACACTTTATTTCACAGCTGAACACAGGTCTTTATAATAATAGGGTAGAGACTAACCTGTCTCCTCATTTTTTGGAAATACCAGAAATAATGGATGTCATTCTCTCTTCAGAGGGCAAAAGGCACTGGAACTCAAAAGAATAAGCACAGGAGGTTCTTCTGGTCTCAGACCTAGGATAGGTCTTTTGTATGTTACACTTCACTGCTTAAAAATGAAAGCAGAGGAAAAAAGCTGTAGAACTGCATTACTCTGGATCAGAGGGAATATCTTTTACATCCCTCAATTTGGAAATAATGGAATGGATATTTCTGCTTATTTATTTTTGTGTTTGAAACCATGTAGTGTGAAAACACTGTGTGTGCCTGTGAGAATTGAGAGGACTGATCACTTGGAATTGAAACTCCAACCATGGTGAAATGAGAGAGTTGAAAAATAATCCTTTTTTTTTTCCCCAAGAGTAACATTGATTTTCTCATTTGGAAGAATATAGGATTTTTGTAGTCTTGGGGAAATGGTTTTGTTTTGAAGAAATTTTATCTTTGTTTCAATAGAATGGCCTAGAAAGAAAAAAAAATTAAAATGTTTTATATGCTTCTGAAATCTATGTTCTTCCCTATATCCATGGTGTATAGGATCACTGCTGAAGGTTAGCATGAATAATGAAAAACGAGAATACTACTATAAGCTGAAACTAGTGATCTGGCTAAAGTACTAATCCTGACATTAAGGTTCCAGGACCTGAGCTGAAGTTAAAAAGCAAGAATTCAGAAAGTATTCGATTCTTTTGAGTGCTGTGAGGAAGAATATTAGGGACTTGAATTACATCAAAACTTAGAACCAAGAAAGCAAAGCTTTGAGAAAAAAAAATAGCTAAGCATTTTTCTGTTTGAGAAAGGTCTGCTCCTTTAAGCAGGCAGATGTAGCAGAAGAGTCAAAGATAACTTGGCCAGTGCCACAGAAGACGTGTGTTTGAAAAAGCAAATAAAACCCCTAACCACAAAATATAACAGAAATAAAAGCAGTTGTCTGTAATATGCTGTATCTGTTCACTCATCCATTCTTCTAAATAAAGAGAAATGATCATCTCAGAGAATGGATAAGAGCTCTTTTATGATAGCAGAACTATTTAATATTTTACAGTAGAGGTACTGGTGCAATTTTCCATATATTAGAAGATGTGCTGAAAAGATAGAGAAGCATAAGTTAACCTTTAATGGGAGGAAAGATTGCAAATGCTGATCAAAAGTAATGTCAGAAGGGTACTCAGAAAATGCTATCAAAGGCATTCAGTTCCTCAGCTTCTGCCTAGTAAAGCAGGATTTCCACGGAGATAATAGAAACTTTGACTGGCAAAAAATCTGATGTAATTTACTTAGACTTGATAAATTCAACTTTCATCACTTTACTGCAGAAAAGAATAATGCATCGTGTCAGCAAAAAATGGCAGTAAGGGAGCTTGTGGAGTGCTCAGAGGAGCACCCCGAGGCCACAAAGGATGCTTCTGTGGAGAGGCAGTGGGATTAATCAATTAACACCTCTGCTATCCTGTGTTGGACCCCACGGCTCACAGACCAGGGGCTTTCTCAGTCTGTGGTTTCTTTGAAAGGGTTTTTCTTCGTTGCTTTTAAGAAAAACTGGTTAGCTGATGATGCTGTACTTCACAGAAGGCTTCTCAGAGATTTTGTTCTAATAATTTATGAAGTATTTTCACTTCGTGTTTTGTGTGTTGAGTTATCATTACCTTGCAGGTTTTCTGTATTGCTTTAGGTGTTGCATTTGCCTCTCAGCCTTTGGGTTATTCTCTTCATCTTGAATTCTGTTGCCTTTCAGTATGACTAAATCCATCTTTATCATCTTTTCTGGTTATCTTGTCCACAGTTGATATGTCTGTTATTGATATGGAAGGAGAGGGATGTATATCTGCTGTCTCTATAGTTTGACCAGAAACAATTTATTCTGCATTTTGTTAAACAGGTGAGGCTGATGCAGGAAGAAGACAAGTGGAATATCAAACTAATTGATTTTCAGGCTATGTAATGCCATCTTTTGGATTGTCTGGGGTTTTTAAATTTTAAACTATTCAAATCATTATTACTGAGCTTCTCATGGTCACTCTAAGAACTTTCTTCCCTAGTTTATATTTTTAAGGCAATTTGCCCAGAATATCTGTAATAAAAAAAAACTGCATTGAAAATGTAATTGAAACAAACTGTTGAGAGCAACTGCAGTGCCTAGGAATTTAAAATTATCAGAGCATTTCAAGCTCTCATGTACTGTTTTAATTTAGAAGGGATTAGAGTTGTTATCCTGAATATTATACAACAGTTCAGAACTGTTCTCATCTAGGAAATTAAAATGCACATGCATTTCCAGGCTTTTTTTCTTTTACTTGTACTATGCTATAGAAAGTGATGTTTTTATACAGCCAGTTTTGGTCAAAATTGTTTCAGCAGGTTGAAATACCAAAACATTTGAAAATGTGGAGGTGAAATATAGCTGGGCTTTTCGAGGATAAACCTGGAACTAGATTTTGGATTTGGATTCAGAGCTGTGGGCTGGTGCTGAAGGGCTTTGGAGTCCATACCCCCAAAATACTCTGGCTGTTGTGGCTTTGAGGCTGCCATTCCTGCAGTGGTTGGTTCATGCCCTGATCTTCGAGCCCAAAGCTGTCCCCTCAGAGATCTCACTCATCCCCTTTGCAGAGGAGCACTGCTAGTATGAGATGATGTAGTACAATTAAAAAAGGCAGGGCTTTCTCTTGCTTGCTTGAAAATGGTTTTCTTTCACACTTTTGGAGAAATTGAGCAGCTGTGTTGGATGCCTGCAGTCTAGTCTCATAATCTAATACTAGGTGAGCATTTCACATTTTGTGAGTGCATTAATTTGCAATAGATCAGAGTTGAATATTCTGTAGCTATTACTAGAGTTATCCATATTTTAAACATGTCTCTTCTCATTGCAAATTGGCAGTTCAATCAGCAGTTTTTAAAACCCATTGTCGTTTACAATCTAAATTTAGCATAAAACTAACAGTTATTGGAGCACACGTAGAGCACTTGAGGATTGATGATGTAGTAATTGTGGGATGGTTGTCAATTTAAACATTCTTTTGATTAATATTGCACTGTCTCTCATTACTTTGTCAGATGAAGTTCCAAAGGTCAGATTTTTGTTTCTCAAATTCTTAGCAGTATGTTATTAACTATTAGAGAAGGTAGTTAATACAGTAGATGGAAAATTCACTTTATAGTTACTTTAGTTTTATTGATAATTTTATTATGTCATTCCATTAATTGAAGTCATCCACTGGCTCATTTAGAATTCATGGACCAAGTTCAGTCCCCATGAAAGCATATTTAACTCCCTCTGTAATTACATGAGCCATATTACTTCCACAGCCTTCATTCAGATTCTGATCAGCAATTCAGCTTCAGCTAGTTTCTCCCTGGTATTGTTCAGCACTTGCAGAGTGTGGTCATTTGCAGAAATGTTTATGGAATGATTGTATCCACACTGTGTTTCTGTGAACAGGGGATTTTTTTGTCCTACTCATTAACCATCATTTGTCCAATTGGGAAGCACAGAGAATGTCAGAAATTATGTGTTCACAAAAAATGTCAATTGAATATTTATGAGTAACTCTGAAAAAAAAAATCTGCATTCATTCGTAAGCCAAGGAAGGAGCTATGTTTGTCAGATAATATATTTGAAATTAGTGATCAAACTAGCTCTTAGCAAGAGTTGAGTTCAATCTAAATCTGAATATATTTACAGAGTAAATATATTTTCCCCTAAGAAAAATATGACATACTAGAGATTTTATTCTAGTGTGGTTTCAAGAGCCAATGGGATTAAAAATTAAAGCCAGTGGGACACCCATTAGGAATAAGGTGCATATTCCTAACAGAGCAGATCAGTGGCCATCACAAGAAGTAACTGACAAAATTCTGGAAACTATAATTTATTGCAATGCAAATCATTGCACTTAGAGGGAAGCAGATAGAAATATAGAGCCCGTGGCATTCAGGAGAATAGAGTGAAAAAACTGATGTTTCTCTTTGCCTCTTGAATCTACTCACATGTCAACCAAGTGGCAATCACAGCTAGGATTTCTTGGAATTTCATTTCAGTTGAGAGTGTTAAGAAATAACACTTGATTGTTACAGTAATAATGATATGCCTTTAAAGAAATTGGGAGGGGTGGGTTTAATGTGTTTTTGTACCGCTTTAAAAGTAGCTATTAAATTTCTTGAATTAATTTTCCTTTTTTTTTTTAATTCCTCCTGAAGTGTGATTACACACATCATACAGGGATAGCTCTGTTATGCCAAGCCTATCTGCTCAGCTGACTGTCCATAAAGGCTTGAAGCAATCAAGTGGAAACGCTGAGGAATGCATTTAAGTCATTGCAATGTTACTACAGAATTAACTGCATTTGTTTGGCAGGGAAGAGACTGATTGTGGACATTGGAGCTGTGCTGCTCTTGCTGTGTTAAAGATGTAGTGATTTGTTCAGCATACATATTCCATTTCAGTATTTATTTTTAGTGCTTTCAAGCTCTCAAATTAGGCTTAAAACTGTGAGGTCTGCATTGACTGACTCACTGATGGCAGTTTGGGAAATTAAAAATAGCGACACAGTTCATGAACTCATAAGTTTTGTTAAAATAACATGAGGTTTAAATATTTTTTTTTTTAAAAGGAGAAAACTGAGGTTACTACAATAAACCTGGTACTTTCATAGACTGTGCTGCCTTGCCTTTGGGATGGATGTCTGTGATCAAAGGGCAGGGACAGGACTCAGTGGGGAGGAAGTAGATCATGGTAAATCAGAGCTGTAAATTTCATGTTGGTTTGGGGGTTTAATTTGATACCCTGTTTTATATTAACACAGAAACAAGTCTTCAAATTTTTTATTTGTCCGTAAATGAATTCATGTGAGGAAATCTTTGATTGTTCAAACAGAATTTATCAAATACCGTTGCAGTAGTGCGACACACTGAGATAAAAAGGTTTCCTTTGTTATACTGTGCCTGCACAGTGTTTTCTTGATGTGGTGCATATTTTGGGTTCCAGCTGACCTCAAGATTGTGTTTATTGTCAGCATTGCTGGATCAAATTATGGCAATGACTAACTAATCTTACTTTTATTTGTGTCCAATGCAGTCACAGCACTATTTCACCTACTGCGTTGATTTAAACACCCCATCAAGTTTAACCTCTTTCTTGTTAGCAACTATGAATTTGGGGGAGTTTAAGCATTTCTGGAGCAGGTTGGCTTTTCCCCCAGATTGCATTTTAAAATTCAATATGATAAGTAACAGAAGTAACTGCGAGTGTTTGCATAAAGATAGACTGTGAGTCTTGGGACCTTCTTGAGCACTCAAGGCACATTTAAACATGAGCTGTCAAGTCAGCTGCGTGTCATTGTGCCAGATGTGTGACATACATGGTTAGTACTCTGAGGTACCTCATTCCCCACTTTCAGCAGGAACCATGCTGAATGATTAGGGATTAACTGTATGCTCCAGAATGCCCATTTCTGGCTTCCAAATATATTTTTAATATCTTGTGTCATGTGTTATCAAATAAGTTAAATCTGCCCACTTCAGACTCTATTTGCTGCACATAAATTTGAAGGAATATTGTAATTTGATAAATACTCCCTAAGATAACACTGTAGTTTAAGTTACTAAGAAGAAACAAAATCACCACCTACAAATACTGTCAGGTTTGATGTTTACTTCAGCTTCCTTGGCACTGTTTGGATTTCGAAACATCAATGCTGATTAACTTTTTTGTTAATTAAGCATTTCCTCTTAGGATTCTTCCTGTTCCTCCAGCTTCGTTGCTCTCCAGCAGTTTTCAGCCTTGTGTTTATGGGAGACAATTTCCCACAATCACAACATGGTTGACATGGGAAGGGAGCCCTGGAGATCATTTAGTCCAACCTCCCTGCTTAAGGAAGGGAAAATATCTCACGATACTTTATTTTCCTGTTCTGTCAATAAAAGCAGATGAAACCCAGTTCATCTTGGGCAGGAGAAGAGTCCCCCATGTGGGAAAATAAGTGGCATTGAAATAATTACATCTCTTCCCAAATTTGCTAACTCCAAGACAAATATGTTGTCTGGACAGGGGTGAAGAAAAGCTCCATCAGCTCAGGCCTATCATTTCCCCCAAAGGCTAAAAGTTCTCCAAGACTTGAGATAGATGCAAAAGAAACTCTAGTATTTCTAACACCTCTTCTTTAAAGTATCAAACCAAGCTTTAAAGATATAAGGTAACAATAACCAAATATAATATCCCATGAAATTGTTTCATCTTTAGTACAAAACAGTGGCAGCTGTGAGCCTATAGGGTAAGTAACAGTCAGGATGGAGCTTCCCATCTGATAGCAAAGGATAAACTCTGGGTACTTCAGGCTAACAGGACAGTGAACTAAAGCTCTAATTTCAGTAAGGAATGGCCGAAGGATTTCAGTCAGTGCCTAATGAAATGCTCTCTGGGTAACAGCCTTGAAATGGTTCTAATTAAATAATAATTAAATCAGGCCTTAAATGCAAAGCAGCTTCAGAAAAGTCTAATAATTTGTGCAAGAGGAGTGTGAATCCAATGCCCCATGTGCCGTAGAGAATGTAAAGTTAGTTTTATTTAGAGTGTGCTCAACACCATATCAGGATCAGGTACACCAGTGTGATTCAGCACCTCAGATGAGGATGCAGCCTGTCACCTCAGCTTCCCCTTCATCTCCCAAATTGTTCTATGAATGTTGCAGGAACAACACTTTCTTTTAGAGCTGATGCAGTTTGGCTCACAAGGAAAGGGCTCTGTTGGCTTGAAGCAGACAATGAGATTTCATCTGGAACTATGGTAGTGTGATTTTAACTCTTCAACTGCTTTCCTGCATTGAACCTGAGAAGTGCCAGTCACAGAGTGAGTTGTACTGGAGGCTGACAGATTGCTCCCCTGTGTCTCTGCTCGTGAGGCTGGCAGCAGTGGCTTTCGAAAGGAGCATGCTGAAGGAATAACTTGGAGTTGGCTGTAGTTGTGTCCTCCAGTCGTGCAACAAAGGGACACTGATTAATTCCCAGTCCTCTATTTCTCCAGGGCATGCCTCTGCCACCTCTGCCCTCCAAGGGAGCATCTAGCCCTAGAGGGCCTATGTAGGGACAGAGATTTGTGCTTTAGGGACAATCTGCACAAAATAATACAAATCACTAAATAGTTTATTGGACAATAGACAATTGTAATAATCCTTATTGGTGTCTCTATTAATATGCAAATTAAGAAGCTAACAGTAGTCATTGTTGTTGGTTTAGAACAATCAAAAGGATATTGTAAAATTAATTTACTTTAAAGAGTCCTGGAAGAACTATTATTTATATTGTGAATATTCAGTGACTTTTAATTATGAGCAACTTATGTGCCTAGTTTTTGTATTAATTCTAAACACCAAGACAGCAGGCTTTTCCTTTTCTTCAGGTCTGTGTCCTGCAGATACTGTTATGGGATAATCTACTTCAGATATGAAAATAAAGCCTCCTAAAACAGGCAGAAAATGCAGGAAAAAATCTGACATAATCTGTCTTTGGTGCTGAAGGCAGCTCAGCGTCACAACCCAGTGGTACCTCAGCAGCCTGGAGCTTAGCAGAGCTATTTTAGCTATTCACTGTTGTACTTGAAGGTCATTTAAACAGCCTGGGTTTAGAGTTGTTAGTTTTATTTTGCTGCCTCATCCATCTGATAAGCTGCTGCTCAGAAATCTGAGCCTCTTCTGCTTGGCCTGTGAAGGCCTGAGTTTATATCCAGCCTTCACTGTATGATTGAACAGCCTAAAAATCAAATTAAATTAATGAAAAGGTGGGGATGAGAGGGGGAGATATCATGCTATTTGCATGATTAAGCAACATGGCTTTGCATATCAAAGGATTTACAATTTCATTTCTTGCCAAGGTTTACAGCCTGGTTTGTGCAAGGGGCACAACACAGAGCTGGCAGTGTTTGTGGTCAGAGGAGAAGTGAAGCTCACTCAACCCAGCACAGTAAGGCTTCCCTCACAGTTAGGGCCATTGAATTAATGTCCTCCTTGGCATCAAAGCAATTTTCTGCTTTTTAAACAGCTTTATTTGTTTATTTGTTCCTAGTTTTAAAACTCTTTAAAGACTTAAATACTCATGGTAAGAAATCTTGGTGTATGGTTGCTTCTAATGGCATTCATTTCCATCTTTCCATTAAAAAATTACATTTAGCACTAGAAGTACATTCAGTGACAGAAATGTATTAGGTAATGTTTTTATTTTGCCCTTTTTTGGGGACCAGAAGAGCAGAAGAAAAGAGGAATCTCTGGGATGTGAGCACAGTATTTCAGCCTGAGACATATCTCAATTTTACTTGCAGAGCTTTGTGAACTTTGCAATTTATTCATGAATACAGGCAGGATTGAAACTCCAGCTTCTGCATGAGGCCATAATGTGCAGGCTCTTCATTTAAATTCTAGATTTGAGTTTTTTCTCTGAGTGTCATTTGCTGCCACCCTGAAAACAGTGGAGCCACTACTTCAAGACATTTGGTGGTCAGGGAAAGTGCCTATTCTATTAAGGCACATATATTTCTCTACTTGCCTTGAAGAGTTTAAAAGTGTTTCAGGGAAGACATTGTCTTTTAGGATACAGTTGGGATGGATAAAACTGCATGAGTTCCTTTCAGTGTCTACAGAGAGAGACCAACAGTAAAGATTGAAACAAATCAGTTAAAGTGATAGGCTTTTTCATTTGAAATACATTGTCTATAGACTAGGCACAATGTTTTTACTTTTTGTAGGCTCCTATGATTAAGGATTTGCTTGGATTTTGATGCTGTCCATTTGAAATATGAGAAATTCCTTTCTTCAGTTTAATGGCTTTATCTTGGTTTAAGAGGGTGAGTGTGCCTAGGTGGGAGGAGAGTAACTTTCCTTTTCTCCCCATGGAAGGGAGAGCTGCACCTCTCACCCCTGCCCACTGAACAGCCACACCACAGGCCCTCCTCTGTTAAAGCAATTAGCACAAACCCAAAATGAAATGGAGATGGCCTTTGATCTTTTATAGAAAGAGAAAAGCTTAACTGTTGATGACAGAGATAATCAACAAAAAATGGTTAATGTGCTCTTTGCTTTGGTGGTTATCAGTCATGTCTGCAGCATCAGAATTCAAGCTGTCTCATCCATTAATACACTGTTGTGGAGTTGGCTGTTAAGTCACGTAAGTAATTTTTAAAAAGGACATCACAGCACAGACATCAGATATCTGAAATTTTGTTCATGTTATGACAAAGTACCAAATCAGGCAGTTAAATCTGACAGAGATTTCACTTGTTATAGTTTGTTTAAAATAATGTTACTGAGCATGAAATTAGGCTATTTATAGTATTTGCCTTTTCTGTCAGTGAAGGCATGTATGACATGACAACCTGAGGCAAATGGTGTCAAGTTTTTCTCTGAAAAGTGACTAATTCTAACTGGGAAAAGACTACAGAAGTATCAACTGAGCAGCTCAAGTGGCACAGCTTAGTACAAGAACTGCTGTTTATCACTGGAACTGCAGCACTGAATGTTCTGTGTATGGAAATACACAATGTACCTGCAAGTAGTAAGCCTTTAAGATGGTGTTCCCAGATGGCAATACCTCAGCTGTAAGACAATTCCTGAAGCCATGTGAGAGACAAAATACTGAAGAAAATTGTCTGTGTGAGTGCTGTGCATCTGTGCTCATGTTTCTGTGTTTGAACGAAGTGAAATTCTTTTCCTTGTTTTAGTGTTTGAGGCCCTCTGCTGCACTGCAGAGGGTTTTGTCCCTCCTCACTGTGTTGGAACACTGGTAGTGCTCCAAACCTCTGGTGCTGCTCATTCCAAGGGTCTCCATATGGATTGTGTTCCTAACTAATTCACAACTTTAATAATATCCATAATGAGACTTACGGAGTATTATTATTTCAGAGAGGTTAGGAGGTCAAGTGGGAGGTTAAAACTGCTGCTGAAGGAAACATTGCTAATAGTACTAGGTGCAAACTTCAAAGCTTCCCTTTTGTCAAAGTGCCCTGACACTCTGGGATGTTCTAAGCCTATTACTTTAGTTTTAATTTGCGTATTAATTTTGGCATTTCCATTGCAACTTAAGTCTCTAAGTGGGTTCTTCAGCTGCAGGTGGTTTGACATTTCAGTTTCTCCTCTCAAAGGTGCTTGCATGAAGGTCACTTTTTGAACTTAACTTTGGCTGATGAACTCTTGTGGGTATATTGTTGTTCTGGGTTTTTTCTGTGGGGGAAAAAATGTTTGTCCTTGCTAGTAGTTGAAAAAAACAAAAGACAGATTGTCACTAAGCAGCTTAGCTTGAAATGTGTTGCCTTACTTCCATGAAGAGATTTTATTGTCTATATTTTACTGTCTTCAACACCAAAAGTAACTACATTTTAGATCTTTTTTTTCTTGAATTTGCATATGTTGGTGTCAATGGGATACCTCTGGAAACCTGACATCAAATGCAGTCTAAGGGGTGAGACTGGCTCATCTGATCTTAGAAACATATTTGTGGTTCCTTTCAGTGAAGCCAGGAGAAACAGCAGGCTTAGGGGTTAAGTAATACCTGTATGGAGCTGGGGATTCTTCCCAGAGTATGTAACTACCTTACTTTGTTACTGTCACAAAATGATGAAAAATTACACCACTTGTGGAACACAGGAGGAATTAAAGGACCTCTGTATCCATAGTCATTGCTCACTGCCATACAGCATTAAAGATGACAGGGCTGGATTACAAAGCAAAACTAAATTAATCTACAAACTAAAAACCTCAGACAAACAAACGAGCCTCAAAACCCTTGAGATCAAGATGATTACTGCAGAGCATCTTAAGAAGGTGTGGTAATTGGTTGTAATTTGCTATGACTTATCCCTTGTAGACAAAAAGTTTTACTAAATTCAGTTTAGAAAAGGTAATAATGGAAGAAATAACACCATTTATTTTAGAAAACTCTCAGAAGGTTATACCAGTAGAAGAACCACTTTCTGAGAAGTGGCAACATACCTGATTCATCCCTGGCACTACATCTTTTTTATTGCTACGCTTATTATTGCATTTCTAGGCATTCCAATAATGACCCAGCTGTCTGTTTTATCAAGTGCTCTACAACCTCAGAATAAAACCTACGTCTTTTATTAGAAGAGCTAAAGCCCAGAAATAGAATATTAGAAAAAGGAGATTCTGGGAGAGAGGAGAAGGGAATGCTAGGAGGTACTGAAAGAGCATTTTTGAGTAACACTTTGGATACCTCAGCAAAATTAAAATTACTAATTTTTTTTTTTTTCTGTTTCTAGACATTTGGGAAATTCAGTGGAACAGGCAGAGAGCAATGAAGGCTGGCAATTAGGAGCTAGAGGTTAACCTAATGATACTTGTTAGGTTGATAAATAACAAGAGAGGAGGTTTAGAAGGGCTTTGAAAATGAAGACAAGCAGTTTAAGCAGCATGGAAAACAGAACAAGAGGAAGGATATTGCCTTCCTGAAAGGCTGCCTGAAAACTGAGTTTTCAGAAGCATTCAGGATGGATTTGAAGTGGGCATGAATGTTGTTATCAGTGAAGAAGCCAGCAAGGGTCAAGTTTAAGTAAAAAAGCTTTATTTTATTGCAGGAAAAATAGGTTTTATAGCAAGATTTGATGATTTTGGAAGAGGTTCAAGGTGAAGATGTGCATTATGTAAACACATAATTATCTGAACATGACTGTGCCCATAGTAATCTGAAGGTCTAGCTATGAAAAGGTAAAAAAATCTGCTTTTAAATTTATTGATGCTGAAGCACTAAATGCATATACACAGATGGCAGTGAACTAGCTCAGATTTTAATTTGCCTAGAAGGAGTTAGCTCTGATTTAAAAGATAGACCAGTGCATCAGCATATGGGAACAGAGGCTGTTTGTTTCCTGTTGAATATGTGTTGAAGGAGAAGAAAACAGGGTGGGAAAGACATGGGATTCTGTAGGAATCCACAAAGAAAACTGTGAAGATCAAAGAGGGACTGGTGGTAAAGGATGAAGGAAACTGCAGATAGGTCCAAGTCACAGGAGCTATAAGAAAACATGTTTTTTAAAAAAAACAGGACATAGTTGTCTATGCCAGAACGGTTGTGGGGTTTTTACTGCCTTTTAAAAAATTATTTGTCTTGTGGAAGAGATGTAGAGATCTTGTGCAGAGAAAAGAGCAAAAACCAGAGAAGTGTAAGAAAATAAATCTAGTGAAATTTTAATTTATCCAAGTCCTGTTAATTCTGTGTTTACAGAATTAGGAGAACTATGGCAGTAAATACTGAGAGCATATATAAAACCCATGACTGACAGTTTTATTCATTTTAAAATGTGGATCTTAAGTAATGGGATTTTTGTTTGCTTGTTTTAAATAAAACAAAAGCAGAATACCAAAGTAGGTAATACCAGAATTCGGTATTCCACTGCAATACGAGTTCATGAATTTAAATTAAAAAAGAAAAGGTCTGGCATTTAGTACCTGTCTACTTTCTATTAAAATGTTAACATTTTTGTGTCTTTAAGCATGTATTTATAGCACCACACTGCATTATTTAAAGTTTCGGAGCACCTTGGCTTTATTACTATCAAATATTGTTGCTCAGAGTTCAGGTCTTAATTAGTGCACAGACATGAAGAAAAGGAAGTAGGTCAGATAATAGGATTGCTGATTGCTTTAATTCACTAGATACAAATCTGAAAACTGAGGTGAAATAGTGAATCTTTCTTACACACTTTAATACAATTACAATCTAAGTTAAGGTGTTGCTACACTTGGTATACCAGAGCTGTTTATCAGCTCTTCACTAAGGCAAGATTCATAGTTAGCTCCTCAACATGGATAAAGTGTTGTAATAATGGTTTTAAAGTTGAATCATCAGTCTGAAAACCTGCCTCAAAAAATAACATGAATCTTCTGAGGGTTGAACTGTGGCTTAGGGGTAGCTTTCTCTATTTCTCAGCCCATGTTCTTATGTATTTTCTTTCTCAGCAGTGTTTTAAGGCAGCACAAGACACAGAGATGCTATTGCTACAGGGGCAGCCCAAATTCTTCTGTCACTTCCTACAGGAATAGTAAATGGGAAAACACTTGATTATCTTAGTGATGAATATGTTTGTATTGGTCAGAATGAACTTGGATTTTGCTGGGTATTTTCTTATCAGGGGTGAAAATCTCTTGCTTTCAGATGTGTTTATGTAACAAGAAATGGCTGAATAGGAGTCAGGAACAATACAAATAGCCAAGTACAGGCAATGGGAGCTAAGCCTTAATTCACTGATATCCACCAGACTGCTCTTTAGCTGCACTTACAGTCAAGTATGAATCTGCTAGGAGACTTTGGACCTAGTATGTTAATATATTACTCCTGACAATAAATGATTTCATGGATTCATTTGGAGAAAAATATGCTTTGAAGATGGAATAAAGTAGTGGTGAATCAGGCTTCTTATCCTTCATAGCTTTTATGCCAAAGGCAGGGTAGCAAATAAATACTGCTCGTGGTGAGCATTAAGTTTGCTCATTATAAATGCAGAGACATGTACCAGTCTACAGCGTGATTTCATCTGGGAACATTGCCATAAGGATTACAAATGGCTTTCAGCCTGAAAATTGGTATGTATTGCTTTAAACTTCCAGTGGGGAGTTAGCAATTTATCCTTCAGATAATCATCTTGTGTTAAGTTGAACATCTTAGTGTAACTTTTTGCTACATGATAAACCAGCTCCTATGAATAATTTACTGCAACCGGCAGCCCACTTCAGCTCTGAAGTCTTTATGAGGTCTGGTGGCTTTTCAAAGTTTAATAATAAACTTGGAGCCCAAAATCCCATTGCACTTAAAGTCAGTGGAATTTCAGTGTTAATTGCAATGGGAAATCACAAATTGACCTTTTAGGGCAAACTTCTCAAGAATAAAAGCTCTACATGACAACATTGAGAGGGGAAAGCTGTTCATTTGTGTCCAAATAAGCAGAGCTCATTTGTCTTCCTGTGTACTCCATGGCATCTTGGCGGCTGTGGAGATTTTATTTGGTGTAGGTGTTTGAAATACTTTCACTTGGCAAAAAAAAGTCGGTTGAATTAGCTGGGTTTTCATTTATCTCATGGCAGATTTAGGGTGTGTTCTGCACTGCGCCACTGCAGCGCAGCACATGAGGTGTGAGCGTAACACCAAAATTATCTCTCCAGCTCTACAGGAAACCTGCCATGGCAATCACGTTGGTGATTTTTAGAAAGAACAGCAGCACCTTCCAGTTTGCCAGGCTCTGAGTGGCTCATCTGTACCAATGAGGTCTGTCCCAGCCTTTTGATTTGTTCTGGCTGGCCAGGCTGGGCCAGAGCTGACACAGGAGAGGAAATTTCATGAATCACGCTTAGCATCATCCCCCTGTGTAAAACAGAAGCAACCAAAGCTTGTCAGATGATCTCTAACAGCAGCAAAGAAGTATTTTCCACATGCATGTGCTAGATTCCATAGACATCATCGCAGCTCTAATAATTTATAAATCACAAACTATTATTTTCTGATTTTGAGCATTCTTGCTCAGCTCTGCTTTGTGCTGTGCTCATTCCATGCCCTGGCATGGGTGTGTGCTGTGCAGGGCTTTTCAGGGAGCACTAGCTGAGCAGAGGATGAACTCTGTAGCAGTGAGAGGGCTGTGCAAAGTGATATTTCAGCATTACAGCTGAAAGCAGAATTTGTCTCAGAGGAGATGGGTGGAATAGAAGGGCAAAAAGACCCTTTGCTCTGACTATCACAACTGAGATTCCGGAGAGATTGTGTCTCCAGGCATAAACTCTCCTTTTTCTCTTCCATGCTGATTTTCTACATGAGATTGCATCAGGAGGGAGGTAGTCCTGGCATTCCCAAAAAATGGGCAAGGGTATGGCTTGGTCCAACGACAAACAAAGGGTGAAGCTGCTTCTCCTTATTCCTGGAGTTGATCTGAGTAGCAGTACTGAATATAGCTTTTGTTTTCATTGCAATATTGGAAGTTTTCTTGATAGTCAAGCAAATTTTTAGAAAATGCTAAGCTTAGAATATTAAATAGAAAAAAATAACATTCATCAAACAGGTGTGGAGAACATTTCAAACACTTAATTTTCTCTAATAGTTCGTAGTCATTATGATGATTTCTTGAGAAACCTAGTCTATGCAGCTCTCAACTACCACTCATTCGTGTTTTCATCCTTTAGCTGTCTTTTCTTTAGGACAAATAAATGTTCCTCTTAAGAAAAAAAGATAAATTGTCTAACAAAAATAAGTATGCCTTGACTAAACCTCACACTTTCACCTCATGTGAGGATTTGGGGAACAAATTTTATTAGTTTTAATTATGTGATACGAATCTCAGTTTGCTTGTCTTAATTTGAATAGTCAGAGAGATCACTGGGTAGAGCAAACGGAAATGAAGTGATGGCCTTAGATAGGACACTTCTAGGAAAATAAATTCAAGAAAGCTACAGAAGAATTGCTCCTGTAGTTGGAAGATGCCAGTTTACAAATATAAGGCTATTTGAAGGCCAGGTTTCTCAGAAGACACTAAAAATACTAGAACCTCTCTACAAGAAACCCCACATTTTACAGTCTGGGGAAAATTAGTTATGAAGAGATTAGGTACGAGGCTGGTCCTTGAGAACTCAAAAGACACTGAAACAGAAGCCTTGTGGCAGACACTTCTGCCATGCTTTGAAGGCAACCAATGTGCTTCTCTTCAGGCCCAGATAGGAAACTTCTGTTACTTTAATCATTTGCTTGCTGCAAACCTTTAGATCCATAATACACAGTTTTGTTTTGAAGAATTTCTTTCCCATCACTTTGATGCACTGCAAGCCCCAGGCTTCCTGAGGAATTTTCCTGAGGTCCCAGAAGGTAGCTGGACCTGCAGGGAGGGCAGGGAAAGGAAGCAGCACATGGCAGCCCCCAGAGCCAGCCTGTCCCTGTGTGCATGGCTGTCACCCGCCTGGTGGGAGAATGCTTGAAGGACATGTGGCAGAGCTAAAGGCTCAGGGCACACGATGACTTGGAGACTTTGTGGATCACAAATCCTGCCCACATTTTCACAGTTTCTCACTGACAGTAATGCTGAATCCTTGCAGCTTCACTTTTTGAGGATGTAAGTGCCTTTTGTCAAACCTAACTGATCTCCCAAAGGAAAGTGCTCCCTGCCAGGTGCCCAGGAGACACAGTTGTAACATCAATGCTGCTATAGAGAAGAAAAAAGATGGTAAAATGCTGTGGGCTAGAAAAAACTAATGAAATGTAAGGAGGCTTATTTTGTTACAGACTAAGGGAGTTGTTACCAGGTGCTTTGGTACCAATATCCAAGCAAGATGCTTTCTGTGGAAATTCAGTAGCTCCTCGGGGAGTATATGTGTGATGGTGATGTGAAAATGTGTGCTTGTTTTGCTAAGGAACTTTGAATGAATGCTATAAATCAGCTTAGTGTCTTGACTTCAGTGGAACAAAAAAAAATTTTGTCTATCTAATCTCAAGTGCCTTGAACAGGGCCTGCGGTGACATTTGCTATTGTAGCTGAAACAAAAAGTCCAAATTCTGGGTAAAATTTTCAAAGTTACCCTAACTTACTAGTCCATATTCAGTATTCAGTCATTTGGGCTTCCAAGACAGCACTGCAGTGGTTGTTCAAAAAAATCACTTCCTTGAATTACTGCAGAATTTCTATCCCGTTGTGTTAGTTGATGGTGATGTTGCAATATTGTAGAACAAATGTGCTGGTAAAATGAGTTTCTCCTGTATCTTTTCAAGCGTTTTAAACAAAAGTGCCTCAACTGTCCATTTTGTGCTGAAGTGGACTGCAAAACAGCCCTGGTGCTTGTTGATGCTTGTTAAAAGCATCCTCCTCAAGAAGTACTGCTGTGACCATTTTTCTGTTTAACAGCTTATTTAAATCAAAAGTGCAAGCTGTGTTTTCATAGGGCTAAAGCATGAGCATGGTTTTAATCTGTAAGGCCATATTTTACCTGAAGGTCAATTTAAAATATATTCAGTAAAAAGGCATAGATGTGCTTAACTAACATGAACATTATGAGAAGGTAATTCAGTTCATGTAACTCAGGGGGTTAATCTCCTACAGCCTGCTCCAGACAAGTAATTTGTGTACCATCTTTAGACAATAAAACAAAAAACACCAAACCAAAGAAGAAATACAAAAAATAATTTGGAAAATGCAAGTAATCTAATAGAAACAGGAAGATATAGCATGAAAGCAAATATAAGATTTTAATTTATTAAATTATTTAAAGGGAGGCTTTACCATGGTTTCATGGCTTTAAATTTCAGGCTAGAAAATGAATCAGTAGTTTCAACAGTTAATTCTGTTTTACCAAATGGCTGTCCTTCCTTCATCCCAATATAGTTATTATTGTGCTCTCTCAGTGCAGGGACTGTTTCATTCTCAGGGTGGGTAAAGGAGCCAGGCACTGTCTGTAGGTTTAAAAAAAAGTTTTCTGGCCAAGTGCAACACAAACCACTACCTCCTTGTTTCCTAACATGCTGCTCAAATTGAATTTTTAGAGGTTGTGTGCTTTTGATGCGATTCCTCCAGTAGAAAAACACAGCAGTCAAGTTACCACCAACATTGCAAGGCTGTGCAGTGTTTTCAGTTCTGAAGAGAAATAAGATATGGATTTATTGTATAAGAGCCAATATGTTTGTAATGATATACAGAGCAGTTAAATATTGTCCATATTACTGGAGAAGCAAAGCAACATCTTGAAAGAGCCTTGCTGGACAGACTGCCACCCTGCCATGTTCTGGTTTAGTGTGAGCTTATTTTTACATGCCACTCAACCAGCTGAAAGGTGCCTTTCTCAACACTAGGTGAGAACTCAAGATTTCTCACCTCTTTTTCTAACTGGCCCACGGTGAAAAATTAAGTGATAATAGCAGGTAGGCTCTCTTAATTAGCAGCTTGCTAATTAAATCTGTTAAGCATAATTTTATTTGATTGTTCTATACAGTTTTGCAAACAAGCAGGACTGAGTAGCTCCCCCAGCCAGAGCCATCACTCTGCTCCTGCCCAGAAAGAAGCTCAGACTGAACCACTGCTGCTTTGATATCAAAAAAAAGCTGGTGGAGCTGAAGTATGAACTGGGTTTGCTCTGTCCAGGAAGGTGAAATTATTACCTGCAGCCTTCAGGCCATGCTGTAAAAGGCTGAGGTGTCTGAGCTAATAAAAACAGCTCAGCCCCGAGGGTTTGCAGGCACACTGCTTTCTTTGTGCAGACCTTGAGCTGCAGCATGCATTTCTCAGGGTTACAGCCAAGCCTGCTCATTTGTTTCCAGTGACTGAAGTACATCCTTAAGAAAAAAAATGCAACCCCCCCCCCCTTATTTTCTTATATCATGTTGTCTGTGGTGACAACATGATGAAATGAAACATCCCTTCCTATTAGTTAAAAATTTAAATAACTGACACTTTAGCTCTCTGTTTTCTAGTAGTAATTTCAGGTAGGAGGTAAATGAGCTGCAGCAAAAAGTTCATCTTTAGAGTGTCCTAACAATCCCCTTTAAAGATCATCTTGGTCTTATAGCCTTACTCTATGACTATCTCAGACTCTCTCCGAAAAAAAGCATCTAAATAGATCATAAACATGTTTGAAATAGTTGTTCTTGGCCTGTCTAGAAAGTGCACTTTAAATGTTTATTGCTTTTCTAAGGCATCAGTTTTGTTTGCAGGAATGTTAATAACCTGACTTGTGGATGGAGTGTGACCTTGTTAGTGTTCCCATAGTTCTTAGACTTCCCTTCAATCCACCATAACCATCCATTCTGGAAATGTGCACTGCTAGGTCCTTTTATTACCCTGTTCTCCTCCTGTAAGCCATGACTGAACTATTCAACTTTTCTCTGTTCAGCCTCTTAAAACTTTCACTCATCTCACTTCAGCCAGCTCAGGCTTGTTATCATATCTGTGTGGTGAAAACAATGAAACTTCATTGAGGGGGGCAAAACCTTGGATTAGTCTAGACCATTAATGGTAACTTAATTAACTTTTATGCAACTCAGTCAGTTTACATCTGCCCTGGCAGTGTTACAGGAGGGTAAAAAGGGGACATAGTCTCGCCCAAAATGCCACCATTTGTTTTGATTGCATTCAATCCCTGCATTGACTGCTTTCAGCATTCTTCTTTTTCTTTTTTTATTTTTTTACATGAAGCTCCTAAAATCTATCCTCAGACCTGACTTGTTCTGCTTTTCTCTTTGCTCTCCTATTTTATCAGAGTTTTCGCAAATAAGAATGCTCACATATAAAACAAATTTTATAGAAATTTTCTGCTAGAAATACAGAGCAGCCAGTGTCTGTCCCTTTTTCCAGTCTCTTGTGTCTGTGTGTATTGACATATAAACAGCAAAATGAGAACAAATGCCCTGAAACTTGGCCATTCTGATCTCTCTCCTGCCTGTATCTTTCACCAGTTGCTAATAACTTTTTATTGTATATAATAGCTGCTTCAAGTGTGAAGCATTTGTTTGTAGAAAACCTTCATTTATCTTTCTATGTGTCCTATAAAAGATTGAGATTCTCTGAAATCCTATGCTGCTGTTCTCTTTTTTTACCTCTCCAGTGAGGTGTTACCCTCAGATTACATAGTCTAATCAGAGCTGATGGCCATATTTAAGCCAATCCCAGGGTGTGTATCTTGCTCTTTGAGGTATGGCCACAGAAAACAGAAGTAGAAAGAATACATGATGAGAAAATAATCAGTTGTATTTGCATATTTCCTCTCAAATACTTAACTGGCATTTACTTGTTGATAACAATGAGCAATTAATTGTTAATTTAGACCAACTTTGCTTCCTGCATGAAAGGAAATAATATAAAAGCCACTATGGGATCAGCCTACTGCTATTCAACATATTTATTTTTGCCATTAGATTTTGGGTAAAAATGCTGCTTCTTTGTAAAGGCTACAAATCTTGTTTGTGCTTCCTGTTGCAGAATGTTTATTACACAAGCAGTCAGCAGCTCCACGTGGGTGTTCTGAGCCCCACTATCGACGATGATGACAACAGATGCCTGGTGGATGTGAACAGCAGGCCCAGGCTCATTGAATGCAATTATGCCAAAGCCAAGAGAATGAAGCTTTACTGGCAATTTACTCAGGTAATTCTTACCCAGCAGACATTTCAGAAAGCTTTAAAGCTCTGTTTCTGTGTCTGAAGTGTGAGTAATCTGTTTACTAACAGAACAGATTTAACCTTGCTGTCTTTGCACAGAGCCAAGAAGCTGTTGTTTAGATTTGATCCCAATGTCAGCTACCTCAGTAGGGTACAAAACTTGTACTATATTTTCTGAGTTTACTATGAATAATTTGTTTCTAAGGCACAGTACTGTTACGGAAAAAAAAGAAAGAGGGTTATGTCAGTAGAGTCAAATGCAAAGTAACTTATTTAGGAGCAAGGAATAGAAATATTTTTGTTTGTTTTTTAAGAAGTAGCAACTCAGAAAAGGCTCAGAAAAGCAACTCAGTGGGTCATTGGTGGTAACAGCCTCATAAAGAGCTAGTCCTGCAGTTTCTGTCTTTAAAGGCTAATGCTTTTATGCATGAGTGTGAGAGATACAGAAAGAGGCTCAAGAAAAGGCTGAGAAGTGGTTTCACAGTGATGAGAATGCTGATAGGACACTAAGTCCAGCCTGGTATTCACCACCCTAACTGATTTAGAAACACAAGGGAGAACTATGAAGAAGCCACAAGCTCTGGGGCCAGAAAAGATGCTTTGCCACATAGTATTCCTGGAGATCACTCTGGTTGAGCTAAGAGGAAATGGCAAGGTGACTCAAAGCATCTCAGTGTTCCCAAAGAGGGATACAGGTTATCCTGAAGACAAAACAGGTTGCAATGGTTGGAAGCTAAAGACAGTAAAATTCTGTTTTTCAAAGAAAGATGAGTTTTTCCTAAGGTAAGTTTAACACAATGGAACTTTGTCTTGTCAGGTACTGGCATGCTGGTGAATCAATGAAATGAAATTACATTACTTTCAAAAACAAATGCATGATTTAGCTTCTGGAGGAAATGTCATAGCTAGTGTGAGTTTGCCTGGTCTCACTGCTGCTCCTCGGCAGTTTTGAGTCAACAAATCTAGCTGTGTGCTCCAGCCCACAGTCCAAGGCTCACCATTAAGGTAATCTTTCTCCTGGGTTTAATTTTTCTGTAACATCCATATGGGTTTATAAATATCTTTTCTGCCAAGTAATTAGTTTCATTTTCTATAACAGCCATTATCCATATATTTTAGGACCTTGTTAACACAATTTAGCATCAAACTTAGTGCAGACAGCATCTGGACACTAATCAGTAAAGAATATTATTAACTTATTTTGTATTCATACTTGAAAATAGTCCAGGTCTTTGTCTTTAAGAGGTAACTCTCGAGCAGCAGATCTTAAATCCCTAACTCGGCCCCTCAAGGGCAAAGTTTTAATTATGTCTTCTCACAAATTTAAACACAAGTCTTGTCACAAGAGGGGGCCTCACTGTGTCCATCGCTACACTTGAATTTTTGTACCATTTCTAAAAAGTATAATTAACACTGAAATATATTTCGGTAACATTTTAGCATGGTCCACCTATCCAGTGATTGCTTTTGATACCCCAAGGTTTTGGTGACAATTCATGATTTCTACTCCAGGATACTGCTGCTGTTTCATAGCACTGATTATGTTAGATGTCATTGGGGAGGCAGCAGTAGAAGGCCTTGGTAACTTAGCTATTAAGAGCTTTAAAAATGGGATTTAGCAGCATTAGGTTTGTTTCAATTCCATGTTCCAGATACGACCTCTCAATGAAGGTGCAGTGCTGGTAAACTTGACTCTATAGCTTCTATCGTCTGTCTACAAAGGAACTTCTCACCGGGAGAAGTAAATACTAATTAGTTGTTTCTTTATGATAAATTAAGAGACAAATGAAATAATTAAGAATTTTCTGTTCTAAAAGGATTTTGTTAACACCCAATACAATCAAAATGTCATTATTGCTCAACATACTGCCTGGTACCCAGCCCTGGGTATGCTCTGTAAGGTAGGAGAAAGTTAATGAATGTAATCAAGGCTTGCCAAGATCAACTGATGACCTCCATTTGAAATGCTCCCATTTAGTCTGGTGAAAAGATGTGTTTGTGTGAATGTCTTGGAAGCTCTCTGTCTGAAAAGACTCTTTTTTTATTACTTTTTTAAAGCTCTGCTATTTCTTTTCCATATTGTGCAGTGAGCAGAGCTACTGTGAGTGTCAGGATTATATGCATTGATGCTTGTGTAGTCTTGAAATTTGTGAACTCTTAATTAAAATGTAGATGCTGGTTGTAGCTTTTTGTAGCACTTTCTTTTAGCTGCAAGTATGCTTTGACTTCTCTGGATTCTTCAGCCATTTCTCAAGAATGTCTGATGGTATAGAGAAGTAAAAATACAGTAGTGCAAGTGGAGAATTGTCTCAGAAAGGGAATAGGAAACAGACTGACCACCCAAAGCAGGATAAACCAATTGAACTAGATTTTTGCTGTCCAGCACAAAAATCAGTATTTTCCCCTGAAATCCAGACATTTATCTTAAATTCGTTTGAATGAGGAAACACTTTAATCTGAGAGGCACTACAATAGCCTGTGGTGGGACATGGACAGCAGTCTGGCTGATAAAACACTGTACAGCTTTTTTTCCTTTTTTTAAGTATACTTCAGCTAACATTTTTCTCCTCCTTTGTACTGTGTAATGATGAGCTAATTCCATATGACAAAAGTAGAAAATGGGGTTATCCTCAGTTAGGGGACGCCTTGCTTCTGTAGATCTATTAAAGAATTAATTAATTATTAAGTCACAATTTTTAAAACACGAGTGTGTGCATTCACATATATATGTATACACACTTGTGCATGTATAGGAAGCTTGATTTTTTTTTTTTAATTTATCATTTACTCTGGTTTTAAAACTTTAGATTCCCTGTCTCTCTTCAGTTGCAGGCAGCTGGAGTCAGGCAGCCAGCTGTCCACTGCTACCTTGTGGACAAAATTGTGTTTTGATAGGCAGGCATTTGGAGGGAATCACTACCTCTGGTATCTTTGTCCTCTACAGAAACTTGCATTGAGCACTCAAAGCTTGTAGGATGTGTTTGTATAATCAGGATCTATCTGAGCGCATTTCCATGCTCCACAGTTTTGTACAGCTGCCAAATGCAATGAGACCCAATAAAATGTAGGCTTTGGTGGCACTCTGGCTTCCAAAGCTTCTTCAAGTGTTTATAACTGTAATTATGTCAAATTATGTAAATTAGCCCAGAAAAGACTCCCATCGACTGGGTAGTGTTCAAGAATTTATTGTTCAGGCTGTTTGTCAAATCTTGTCTTAGGGAAATGTTTATTTTGGAAATATTTTAATGCCTGGAAAGTATTCTTAGGTGTTTGACAGCTCACCTAAGTTCAGTCTGCCTCACCACTTTTTCACTTAATCAGAACAAAATTAGAGCTTGTAGCAAAAACTGATAAGTGATCAGAAATTAGACAAGGTTTCTCAGGTTTATTGCTGATGGAGAGTCAGTTGCTTGCCCTACAAGTGAAATTCTTCTCTACACACCTCACCTGGTTGGCAGCAAGTCAGCTAGAAAGTGCACTTACAGCATGTAAGGGCTCCTGTGGGTGGATAACAAGGGAAAAGGAGAAAGTTTTTCTGTAGTTACTTTTTATCTTGAACTAGCCTCTGTTTCTGATAAGTTGGACAGGTATGTGACGATTTTTTTTTTTTAATTTATCTTTATGTTTTCCGTTCTAACCAGATGAGCCATGCTCTCACTTTTTGCTGTTGTGACAAGCAAATGGGGAGGGCTCTGTGTAAATAGAGGCATAAGAAAGGATGCAAGGCTGAGCTAAAAATTTGGGATTAATCATTTACAGCTGTTCCACACTTAGTTATTTCAAGTAATTCAGCTTCCAGTGTGGTTGCCATAGAAAGGTAGGAAGAGTCTGTATCTCTAGGGGATGGACTCACCACATCCTTCATGGGAGGGAGAGGATGCGCAGGGCCTGCTCTCAGCACTGTCCTGTTCCCATATCCTCTGAGAACATCGCTTTTGCATGGTGTGGACAATTGTGATTCTAGTCACTGCTGAAGGTTTCCACAGAATTTCATCCCATTCAGAAATGTTTGGAGGGGGTGGTTTATGCTATCCCAAGAAACGGAAAATAAAATTTGTTGCTGACAGCTGTAGTTACAATATGTATATATTTCCTGAATATCATAGTAAGAATTACTTTGGAAGGAAAAGGGAAGACAGACAAGCAAATTAATTGCTGAGTTGTTACTGTATTCCACAGGTAAATATGATGATTTAGATCTCATTTAAATATGTGTTAGATAATAGATACGGAGAAATTATGTTTAGCTGTATAAAAAGAATGAATTACCTTAAAATTACTTAATTTACATCTTGTTCCTGCTGCCGACTTCGGCCTTTCAATTACTCTTACCCAAATTTATCTAATGTAAATAAAAGATGTGCAGTTCTGCATTACCCATAGCACATTCCAGAGAAGTATAGGAATGCAGGCTGTGTGGCAGGATTAACCTGGTGGGCTGGGAAGCAAGCAGAGAATCTCTGTGCCAATTTCAGATGCCCCCTTGCAGAGCACAGAGTGCAGAAGCATAGCCCAACACCATTAAACAGCAGCCTCATCCTAATGTCCACTCCTGTTTTCAGCCCATCCATTAGCCAAGGACATCAGTGTACAAGAGGGATTCATCTCAGTAGGGCTGTGTCTGTCTAAAGGAACAGTGGCCCTCATCAACTTCACCAGATTCTTCCATTATGAGAGCCACAGGCTGGAAAAACAGCATCATTAATTTATCAAGTGTTTTGATTTTTGTGGTATTTCTAACCACAAAGGATGCAAATACTCTCAATATGTCTTTGTAGTTTAAGACATGCTGCACTGCTATAGAACTACATAATTAGGCAGTGCTGTTTGCCTGGCAGCTCAGAGCAGAAAAGGATTGGGTTCCAGTTAAAGGAGATATAGACTTTGATCCTGCAGGAGAAATAAAAAGAAAAACAGAACCTAATTACTCAATTAAATGAGCCAATAGACTAGGTTAAGCCCTGTATTTTTAGTGAGGCTATCTGATTTTTAAGTAACCAGTGTTGCCAAGTGTGAAGTTTTTGAACCTCAGACATAAAAGAGCACTTCCACAAGACACAGGTGTTCCAGTCCAGTGTTGGTGTAGGGGTCCAGTACATCAGCAGCATTTCTGTATTTAGATATTCTTCACCCATTCTTGATCGAACATTACCCCAGCTTGCCTATACTTTAACTAATGGGATAACTGCACAAGATGCTCTAGCTGGAGGACAAGGAACTTGAATCACTGTTCTGCTTAGACATGAGAAAGTGGTAGTGTTTCAATTTTCATTTTTCCCTTGAAAATTTGTCCCTAAGTCATTTGTAACTTAATAGTCTTGTCATATTTTAATATGACAATATTAATTTTAAAAAAGGTGTATTAAAATATTTCTTTTTATTCACCGTGAGCTATGTCTTACTATAAGCCTATAAACATTTTGGTACCATTTATGCAGAATGGAATTGAGAAGTACAAAAATCTGAATGCATTCAGGCTTTCTCCATTTTGAATACTTGGCTTCAACTTAACTATGAAAATGTATAGGCAAAAGACAAACATGCACAAAAATATGAAATACATATATAACTATACAGTACACTGCTTTAACAACTGATGTTAGATTTGCTTGGCAATTATTGCTAACTGATGTTATATTTACTTGGTAATTATTGCTGTAGCTAGTCGTAACTAAAATTTTGTATCAGTTTAGTCTTCTATTTGGAGTAATTTTCTAGTAGCAAGTTTTAATCTTTGCAAATTGGGCGTAGAACTTGCCAGCTAGAAAGTTTGTGTGAAATACAGCAGTAAAATGAGCTTTTAGTGGGTGCATTTCAAATCTTTTCTAGCATATCATATTATGCAGTATTTACTCTCCTGAGGACTACATTTAAGCTCCAAAGACACTTGGGCTGAATTAATTTAGAAGAAAGTTAACACATACCCATGTTTTTCCTTCAAAACAGATACCCTATTTGCATATTTTAGCATCTAATTTTAAATGCCACATTTATTTACAAAGAAATTATTTGTTTTGGTTGCACATGATTCTTCCTCATTTCAGCTGTCTGGATAGGCTGCATCCAAAATCACAGATGACAGCTGCTGACAAGGCACTGCATGGCATTGTCATGTCAGGCATGCAAAACAATGGCCAAATCCAGAAGGTTTCCTTCAACTTGATCGATAAGCAAGAGTTACCAAATGAAAGAGCTGAGTTTCGGGAGATCTGAGGTCTGTTCCCTTTGCATTACTGCACCAATTGCTGCTGGGTTCTGCATTCCTCAGCTGTGAGAGGGGATGGAAGGAGTTTTGCTGTTTTTACTTCTAATTTCCTAGAAGAAAACAGAACTCTGTCCTGATCAAGTCAGCAAAAGTGCATTTTTATTGCCAATGGAGACAAAACTAGTATGTATGTAAGCAAGATTTGGCTACCGAGCAACTGTCTACAAGCTGAGATGATAAAAATGCTCCCTTGGAAATCAAATAAATCTGAATGAAATAATGATATATATGACTAGACAAGTGGATTTCTTATGCAGTGAAATGATCAGGCCATCAAGTCTGGTGTCCAGAACATCTACTTATGACACTCAGTGTAACAGTTTAAAAAAATTATTCTTTTCATTACTGCCCAAGTAAATTAGACAAATTTTGTGCTGCAGCAGAAAGGACAATCCTTTCCCAATATCAGTTATAATCAGATTTGTGTGGTTAGTAGGAAAAAAGCCATTTTCAATAACTAGACACTGTGATCAGATTCCCAAAGAGCCCAGCCTGAATTCCCATGTTAGAATATGCAGATCAATTGAAATACTGGTGCAAATTCATTTCCTAATTTTCTTCACTTGGCACTCAATTTATTTCTTAGTCTCTAGAGACTGGTTTAATCATAAGCATATAATGATAATGCAAGTAGTTCAGTTTCTGGGTTAAAATGCATTAAGCCTCCTTCGTATGGAGCATTCAGATTAGAAAACTTAGAGTAATTAAATACAACACACACACAAAGGAAATAAAATTGTCATTCAGTATTTTTGTTTTCCAGAGGAGTTATTTCTCACAAACAATCTCATCTAAACCCCATCTATCTTTGGAAATCTGTAAATATGTCTGTGGAAAACATCTTGTCTTTCCTTGGAAAAATAAAAATCTTGGGTTTCCTAATTGTGCTTAAAGGAGTTTCCTGTTTGTCTGGCTGGAGATGCATAACCAGGTATAACTTTTACGAAGGTTGGTAAATAACAGTGTGAAGTTGTGTTCTTCATATCAGTTTTCCAGCTGCGCTACGTTAGAACAATATTTTCATCCATAAGGAGAAAAAGAGGGAAAAAAAGTCACTGAGATGCTCTTAGGCACGAGCCAGATGTGCAAGATGTGGTTGTGTGTAGGTTTGGACCCCTCACTACCATCATGACACTGAGATGCTGGAATGTGTCCAGAGAAGGGCAACAGAGCTGGTGAAGTGTCTGGAGCACAAGGCTGAGGGAGCTGGGGGTTGTTCAGCCTGGAGAAAAGGAGGCTCAGGAGGAGTCTTATTGCTCCGTGTGAAAGGAGGATGTAGCCAGGGGCGTGTTGGTCTTTTTTCCCAGGGATAGCATGAGAGGAAATGACCTCAAGCTGTGCCAGGGGAGGTTAAGACTGGATATCAGGAAAAATTTCTTCACTGTAAGGGCTGTCAAGCACAGGAATGTGATGCCCAGGGAGGTGATGCTCCATCACCTGCCCAGGGAGGTGATGGCGTCACCATTCCTGGAGGTATTTAAAAGACATGTAGAAGTGGCACTTAGGGATATGGTTTGGTTTGATTATGGACTTGATAATGTTGAATTAATGGTTGAACTCAATGATCTAAAAGGTCTTTTGCCACCTGAACAATTCTGTAATTCTATATATCAAAATTATGTTACTTCAAGACCAAACAAAAGGCAAAACCTAGGAATACACAATTTGCTCCATCACAGATCACAAAATTAATTGACTAGATTAATTACCTTATCTAGAAGACTGCCCCAGGCAATGGTCAGTGCTTGCTGTTGCACAGAAATGAGCTCTGTTCTGAGCCAGCAGTTCACTGTAAGAGCAGGAGGAGGATTCCCTTCTTGACCCCTGAAGTGCTCTCCTCAAGGATTGAGGCTTGATTTGTCTGAATTATCATCTCAGCATGCCTGCAAAGGGTTGTTTTATCATAACTCTTAAAATCCACTCAGCCCATCAAAAACATCTAGTCAGTCACTGAACGCTGACGGCTGAGACCATGAATTCAACAGATTTCCTACACTCTCATAAATCACAATAGTTGTAACAAATTTTTAATCTAACACTCCTTTTTTCCTTAGATACTTAGTTTACCATTTTCTCACTGCTGTTCCTACTTTCGAATATTACAGGCAAGTCCCACTAATTTTCATTCACATCCTAAGCAAAGTCCTGTTCTTATTTCATGTTACTATATTTTGTAATTCCCCACTATCTGAATATTCCACTTCAGAATATCATTGTTGCCCTTCTCTGTCTTACACTTTCTTCATCTTGAGCAAGCCTAAATTGAGGCAGATAAATCAAGCCTGAGTTGTTTGCACAAATTATTTCTACGTAATCTAAGAATGAAAGAGAAAAAGGTAGCTTTTCTGAGCTTTTCACAAAATGCATTAGTAAAACATGAAAATACAGCAAATGTCTCCAGCATTCCCATCTTTTTCCTGATTGCATCAAAATATTGTTTCACTGCACAGGCAGCTACTGTCTGGCACAATCAATGAAAAGAAAGATTGTAAAAAATTTTGGCTTTTAGTTAGAGAAAAAATACCCTACAGAAAACATTGGACAAAGCATTAAATTTGGATATTTTCTACAGGTGAAGCCTCCAAGACTCAAGAGGTATTTAAAACACAGGATATACCTACATCCAACTCTGCTCCTAATAGAGGGAGTATAAAATATGGCAGTTGTAGCTGTTGCTGTGAACTTACGTAGTTTAGAAACACATCTTAAATTCCAATTCAGAACTTTGGAGTATCAAAGTTTGAGCATTAAGTAGCCAGTGCTTGCTCAGTATGGCATTTACAGTTTTCTGAATGCTACCAAGTAGGAGAGCAGGCATTTTAGGGCACAGGAAGACACATGGGAGACAATTATGAATATCATCCCCTTTGGAGGTGAGGAAAACAAAATCAGACATATGAAACACCAGCATGCACTGCTGGAGGTTACTCCTTTAGGTTGTCAAAAAGGCAATTTATTTCTAAGTGACTTACCCTGGTAAGTGGTTACTCAGGACAGCAGCTGTGGTCAGCAAAGCCATGGACATCATCCTCAACTGCACAGCCTGAACCCAGTTTTTTCCTTTTCCACAAATGACTTGCTAGGTAATCCTGGTTATCAGAAGATCAACATAACATGTCGTCATCATCTGGATTTGCTGCTAAAACCAAACGAAACAATACATTCAGCCGTAAATTCTGCATTTAGCCATGATTATCAGGGCTATGCATGGATAAAGGATTCCCTTTTCAATCTGCTTTCTACCCTACCACACACATCCCTCTGGAAAGTGTTCAATAATTAATTTCAAAAATCATACCGTATACCTACAATACTTGTTTCTGCAGATGTTTTTCTAGTATGTCAGGAAGAGTTCCTGGCCACTGCTGATACAGTAATAATTCATGTTTAGTTTCTGAAAAATACCTCTAGCCTGGCTAATGTATTCTACTGCAAAACCTCCTTCCATTTTCTTAGTCTTATCCCAATTTTCTGTAGTCAAACACGTTTCCAGCTATCATATCCTGAAGAGCTTCTTGGTATTTTACTAAATGTTTGAATTCATTTTCAAGATATTATTTTCTTAATCTTGCTATAAACAAGCCTGCAATCTGTTATGATTCTGTGATAAAATTTTATATATGTAGAGAAATATTAGTCATAGATATAAATCCACACATTCCATTTCTGATTTTTATGCTGTGTCTCTGTAATTTGTTCTCCAGTTACATTCTCTTGTTGAAACTGCATTTCCTTGTGCCAGGTTTAACTGCTTTTATTTTATTACTTTAATTAATGGTATTACATATTTCTACATCCTGAAGAGACTAAGCAAATCAGACCATCTAATCTAGAGTAAACAAATCAGAAAATAATTGCACAAACCACTAGTTACCAAAACCTAGTCTGGACATACAGATGAGGCTGTTTCATTTGATTTGTCACAGCTGCAGTATTAAAAATTTGTTGCAGCATTAGGAAAATTCACCATTTATGATCATGTGAACCCTGAACGCTCACTCAGATGTCTTGGGAGAGGAATGAGACAAAATGTGATTTAGATTAAAGTGATGTAACTGTTGAATGATGTGTCTAATCCCACTGTCAGAGGGTGTTTCACAGTATTTACACATTGAGTACCACCAAGTCTATGAACAGCACCTGAGTGCAAGAGGAGGGCAAAAAATTACTTTTTCCTTAAGAAATTATTTGGCTGATCCCTAGGTTATACCACTTAAGTTTACATTGCACATAGTAATTAGTTTTGTTTAGTATTGGAAAGATAAATTGACATTTTATGTGTGTTTTGTAAAAATTCTCATTTGCTTATCTATCTGTAAATAAATAGCTGAACAGACAGCAATAAATTTTAAATACATAAGCCTGCTCTATATTATACTCCATATGCATAAAAGCAGTTAAATGCACCTTATTTTCACAGCAGTCATATAAAATATATTAGGAAGCCCATACCTTTGAATAAGAGCAGCTAACAATATACTTCAATGAGAAATATTTCAAT
This sequence comes from Grantiella picta, assembly GCA_013397955.1. Classification (NCBI taxonomy): domain Eukaryota; kingdom Metazoa; phylum Chordata; class Aves; order Passeriformes; family Meliphagidae; genus Grantiella; species Grantiella picta. Next base: position 163,909 of record VZRM01008904.1, on the reverse strand, counting down.
TAAAATGGCTCAAATTAATTGATGAAAGATTTGAACAACGAAAGATATGTTATAGAGCCTGCTTTACTTACAGCACACCTGTTAGACAAAGAGTTGGGAAAATTGTTGTACTGCTTTGGATTCAAGAGGGAATGAATCAGTTACCTCTATAATATATATACCTAGATCCTTTATACAGCTATAAAATAGAAAATCTAAACTGAATAACATTATCCAATATTTCCAAGCAATGGGCAATACTGAAAATACATTAATTACTGGATGGGATAAATTATTCCCTTCTTCCTATGAATGCTTACACACTGCATCAACATCCCCACAGAAGTGAATCACAGAGGAAAAAATGCCTTGTAAAACTGGAGCAATTTTCTTTAGGATTAAATGTGGTGTACTTACAGTCACTGAAAATTTACCTCCACTATTCTGGGGAAATGCATGAGAAGATCAGGTGTTCTGTTTGGAGTGAAGATTATCTCTGTCTCCTAAACCTCACCATAATTCTTTGATTCAAATGTATCAAAGCAACAGGGAAGATTAGAGTCTCTGCCTCAAAGGCAGAGCGAACATGTAAATATTTGAGGTCACTGATTGAGGTCCAAATAGAAAATTAATAGACTAGAGAATGCAATGATCTATATAGCGTATGTGAGATGAGACTGGATGTACTTATTAACCTTTTAGGACCTTTTTCTGAAATATCCATGTTTAGGCAAGCAGGTAAGAGCACTTTTTTTTCTCTTTTAGGTAGAATAACATGAGCTTTAATATGATGAGCAAAAAAAGCAGGTTTAAATTCTATAAGGAAAATGTTCACTTTAGAGTAACTCATCAAAAAGAGCTGTCAGTCTAGTTTTCAGTAATGCTGACAACCTCCAGAACTCATTTATCATCACTCACTTTTACAAGTAAGCAGGTCTTTTAACAAGTGATCAGGTTTGATAACTGTGCATCCACCACCCACAGCAAACCAAAACAGAACCCACAGAACAGGCCAGCAAAGCCTCAAATTACTTTGCTCAACTTGGTACTGCAAGGGTTTGCAGACACATCAAATTATGTTCTTCAGTGCCATACTACTGTATAAATTCTGCTGGAGTGAAAAGACTGGGAGGGAAACCTCTTACATAGAATAGATGCACAGAAAGTCCAACAACTCTAAAGTCAACAGCTTTGCTTTCCAGTCTGTGAAAGAGGATGCTGACTCGAGATAGTGTTAACATTAAAAGCACACTTACGAAGCACTCAATCAGTTTTCTGTGTGTCTGAGTGCCAGCAAGAGCTGAGATAATTTGTCCTTCTCACAGGAATTGCTTCCATTTGCTTTGCAAAAGCCATCTAGTTTTCAATCAAACTTGTTACTGCTGACACATTCAGTCTGTTTTTTACGGAATCCTTGACCTGGATGCTTATTTATCCTCTTGAGACTTCTACTGCCATTGAGCTGCCTCTCATCATCAATGATCTTAATCCCATTTCTGTTCAATTAAGCAGAATTCCTCTGAAACTTGTTTCAGCCTACAGAATTATGCATTACGTCTCATGATTAAAGACATTACCCCAGGCTATCAATTTTTTGCCTTTAAATCGGAAAGTAGAGGTTTTTCCTAGAATGGGGAAAGGAACCCAGATGGGCAACTCACCTTTCACTGAGCCTGAAGTGTAGGAACATAATAAACTATTTTGCTGAGCACACAGTAAACCCAAATATGAGAGCTTTACACAAGTTTGGCTAAACACTTATTTAAAAAAAAAAAAAAGGCAAAAAATAATTAACTTAAAGGACACCTTTGCCCGCATTTGGCTTTAGGGTTCCAAATGTTAATGATGATGACAGACTGCAGAAACCATTGAGGAATGCTGTAATTTGGAGGCCAAACTAGTTAGAGGAGCAAAATACAGTATTAGCTTTCGGTGCCTCAGTCCCACCTGCTCCCTGCTTCCCCTGGAGTTAGTCCATGTGCTGTGATCCTTACACAGCTCACTAGTTAGGTGCATTGTCAGCAACCCCGAGCTGGCAGGATGACACCACTGTCTCAGGCTTCTACTGGGCATATGAAGGGGTAAAAATGTATGCAGTTAAGTAGAAAAGTAACAGGAAATTTTAAGGAAGCACTATACAAACTTTCCTCCTTGTGCTTCAGAGCAATTCTTTCATTTGCATGCCTACAGAAAGGAACTAAAGCTGTGCACACACTGTCCTCTGAGGGCTGAAGCAGCGGCTCTGCACAGGCCTTGCATCTCTCAGAAACACAGCAACTTAGCTCCTAACAGGGCTTGAGACTTCACGTTCCTCTTTTGTGGTTAAAAGAAGCTCATCTTGCTAAAAGCATCTGTGCTCTTTACAACACTCAATTCACACATATTAGCCACTACTTAACTTTGGTGTCTCTTTGATATTTCATACAGCAGCTCTAATGTACTCTGCAGGGTGGTTTTCAGTAGCCAATGCAGAGCACTTTCCACACATCAAAATGAGCATCCTTGGCTTTTTATCTTCCAGTTCACTTGTTTGTGTTAAATAGAAGCCAGATTTCACATGAGGGCACATCAGAAAGAGTGAAAGGGTGTGAGGGGGCCTTTTGTGTGCTTTTTTGGGTTGCTTGCTTGTTTTGTTTTTCCTTAGGAGCAGCTTACACTTTGTTTGTGTAGCTGCTTGTATTAAAGAATTTCTCATGAATACATTTACTGTAACACCTAAGTCTGCTCTACAAGATTTAGAATAAAGGAAAAAAAGTCATCTCCACCGTGAACATCCTCCTTCCTCTACCCCCAAATCCACAAGACATTTGGGCCCATTCAAGAGAAAGAAATCCTAGACCACTGAAACAAATGGGAATTAGGCAGAAAAATTCCAGTTCCATGTGACAGTCTTTAAGGCTTAATGCTGTGCCTTCCTCTGCCTAAGAGAGTTCCAAGTGCCATGCTTCACCAAAAATGGAGAGAAAGAATTCTGTTCCTCCCCTTATGCCAGTAAGTTAGAAATGACAGGAGAAGTCTAAAAGTACCATGCATAGTCATATTCCAAGTCCAGAAATCAGGCAATGGACCTAAACAAGTTAGTTTTTTACCAAGACAAAGTGGGACAACTTTCCACAGCATCCAGTGCAGGATCTGAGCTGAGGAGGTCTCAGACACCCAAACTGGGATGAACCAACTCATGAAAGATACAAAACTAGCTTACATAACTGACAGCAAGACAAACACCTCCAGCATCAGTTGAAAACACAAGGAAGTTAATCTTAATTTTGGGTTTAGGCAGAAACACTTGTAAGCTGTAATTCCCAATTCAAACCCAGGGAGCTGACCCTGGATGCCATGAAACACTGAGTCTATGCAGTGGACAACCAGACTCCACAGCTTTCCTCAAGACTAGAAATGTATGTTCTAGAAGAAAACAAAATGTTATTCTAGAAGAAAACAAAATAACTGCTTCTTTCATAATGAAAAAATATCCATTACCTCAGAGTTTTATGTGTGAATAACTAGTTCAGAGCTCATTAAATTAACTCAGAGAGAAAAAAAATCAAGATGATTAAAACGACCTCTAGAAGGCCATAGTGACCGAGGGAGTGGGGGGATTAGAAGAGGAGGTGGGGGATGTAGAATAAGCATCTAGGACGAGAGAACAAATAGCATATAATAAAGCTTTGACTAATTTTTCATCCTAGCTTCTTCAAATTACTTGTATGTCTTGCAGTTTCATTGCTTTTGAATAGTTTGGAGTTTATGTTCCTACCAGACACCCAAATTTAACTCCTGTTATTAATACAAATGTCAATAACAGTTATACAGCAGTGGGAAAATACAGTTCATTCAGCATTTCATTATGGAGGTGTATTAAAAAGCCTCTGCAAGCCTGTCTAGTAAAGTAGTCAGTGAAAATTGTATCAAGGCTGCACATAGACCCACCAGGAGGATTTGAGGGAGACTCATGTTCTGAATTTTTGTGGTTTATTCTAGAAATGGTCCCTCTTATCCAAAGATATATTTAAAATGTGGAGCTTTCAAACTTAATTCTGAATTTCATTAGCCAGGTCCAAAAATTATTTTAGAAGCCACTTTTTAGAGAAAGTTTTTCGCTAAGTTTTTTGCATTACTGGTGGGATAGGAGGAGACCCCCAGCCTCATACCTGTCTGTATGAAGCAGAACCTGTACTGAGCAGCACAAGCTCCCCTGGTCTGAGGAACAGCCTGCTCTGAAACAGCGCACAGCCTTTCTATGAGATTTATGCCAACATCCCTGAGATAATTACTGTAATCTTTCCCAGCTGTGACTTTATAAAGCAAGGTATAACACAGGCTTGGAAAAAACTGTGAGGTGGTGGGGTTCTTGTATGGGATTGGGTGTTTGGTTTGGGTTTTTTATAGCAACTATTTTTTTTGTTATTGTACAAAAAAGTAATTTAAATGCAGCTGCTCTTTCCACAATTCAGGTGTACTAACCTGTGCTGACTTACATGCCATTCTTTGATTTGCAGATTAAGCCAGAAATTCTCTTCTACACAGGTCCAACACACTCTAGAAAAAGCCACTTTCAGACTTCTGTGCAATTACTCTACTCTGTGTATCTTGGAAGAAATTTCTGGGACACTAATGTGTACAAGTTATCTATTGCCTTCCTTAGACAGGAGAGAAGGGAAAAGAACTAACTGAAAACAGATTTAAAGGGGGGGAAATGTGATTTATGTCACCTGCATGACAATTTAATTGTAATTGAGGTCTATAGTTAACTGTGTGATAGCAGTGATTTAAAGCTTGATGCAGCTCAGCAGTGAAGGCAGGGATTTAATAAGGCAGCATTAAGCTGCAAATTGAACAGAATCAGGACTGATGATTAGCAACAAAAGATTATAAAAGACATTTCAGTATTCAAAGGATAAACAATTTTTTACATGTTATCCTTTATAAAGCACACCCCTGGCCAAAATCCTGGTCCTCTTTTGGCTTATTTTGGTGTTCAAAAGTACAGCAGAGCCACAAAATCAGGGAACTGAAGCAAACAGGAAAGGTTTGGCTCATGGTTAAAATGCATGGCTAGAAACACAGCTCAATTCCAGAAATGCCATTTGCTGAAATGGAAACCAGGCAATTGAGACTATTGCAAACTGCATCCGAGATTAAACTAGCCTGTGACAAAGGAACCTTCATTCCAAATCCAACCTAGTGCTTATCTTGTCTCTAACTGGAAAGTTTTTCACAGTAGACAGACACTGGAATGTTCTATAATTTGTGCTACCACACAGTAGCAATGCAACGAGTTCACAATGTTTAATACAAACATTTCTTCTTTTTTTCCCCCCCAATCTTTAAAGGGAGGTCCTATCCAGAACCGAAAATCCAAGCGCTGCCTGGAATTGCAGGAAAACAATGAAAATGAATTTGGATTTCAACTGGTCCTTCAGAAGTGCACTGGACAGCGCTGGTCCATAACAAATGTCCTGAGGAGCTTGTCATCATAGCAGACTAAATTTTGTACCCATTTCTTTTGCTACTGTGTAGCAAGTACTGCATTGTCACCTGCTGTACTGTATTCCTCTCGCTCCCCATCCCCCAGTTCCTTCCCTCCTCTTTTCTGTCTCTGATTTTATTTTGTGTGTGGAAATAGGGTTTGTGGGCTGGAAATAAGACGTTTTTATTTCACAATGATGTTTTCACGACATTTATAGAGACGCTGAATGACAGGTGACAGGTAGGCTATCCTAAAATATTTTACAACTGTAAATAGGAAGCAAATGGAAAATATTTATAACTCAAACTTTTATTGAATAAAAAAGTCCAAACACTATTACTGTCTAGCTGTCTCCATGGAAATCCATTTGGAAGTTAAGTGCTGGTTTCATTGCTTTCATTAACCCAAGTCTGATCTTGGCATGTTGTTGCAGAGCATCAGAATTCTCCGGACTTGTGATAAAAAGTTCTACCTGCACACCAGGAGCTGCAGTGAGAGAGGAGTTTCTCCATTCTCCCTCTCCAGAGATCTCTCTGGGCCCCTGTAGCTACCAGTGTGCAAATACAGGGGCAAGGTGTGGTGTGTGGAGGTGTATAATATGCACCCAAGTATTTTTTCTCTTCAGTACCACTAAATAAAACCCCAGAGAGAGCCTCAGGGCTCCAGTGAGTCAGAGAAGAGAGAATTTGTTTAAAAAAAAAAAGGGGGGTGGAAACGCTACAAGAGAAAAGCAGCAGCTACTGGAAGAAAAATAAAATATAAACCCTGACATTTCTCAGTGGGTTGTCCTCCATTTCAGTGACTGAACTTTCCTTCCACTTCTTCAGTGTTCTTACAACTTCTTTTTTAAATGCATTTGTTGGCTGCTGCAGACTTGGATAAAAATGGCTCCATCCAAGAGAAAAAGGTACGAATTCACCCTGCCTTTCTCCCTGCCTTGAAGGAGGTGTGAATGCAATTCCAGATCACTTCATCTCAGCTAAGACTGGTGAGGAGTGAAAATCTGATGAGGTAAGCCAGAACATTGGGATTACTGGAGTCTATTTCCAGCTGCTTTTATTTGTATGTTAATTCCTTCTCTTTTATTACTCTATTTGTTCCTTTTATTCTGTTGTTTGCTACCTTAAGCAACAATCGTAACCTCTTTTGGAGCTGATTATACAGAGTGGCTTCACGTTAAGGATCAGCTCACAGTATTGTTTCCTGTGACTGTTTAGTAAGTCCTGTGGTACATTAATTTTAGGTGTCCAAACTTCTGCTATATATACATATTTATCACAAACACAAATGTATAGTTACCATACATCTGCTTCTCAGAGAGGAAAACCCTGAGCCAACAATGAAGAGTCACAGTCAGTGGTAAAATGCATGCTTTATAATATGATTTTCCCTTTGTTTTGTATCATGGAGCAAACATTTTTATGTGATAAGTTACAGTAAAAGGGAAAGGGATTTAAATCTGTGGGTAAGTCTACAAAAAGGATACAGTAAAAATTAAGTGTACACAAGCATCACCATTACTGTGCATCTCCTGAGACCTCAGGGCTCTGAACAGCTTTTCTTTGACAAAACTCTCAGAAAAACAGAACAGCACAAGCAGAACTGAAGGATGTGGTCACATTTCACTGGACACTCTTAGTCATGAGCTGCCTCATCACCACTTTCTTTTTCAACTGCACAGTAATTACATAGATACAGGAGCATTGCCTCACACTCTAAAAGACAAATAACCAAAAGTACCAAGTGTAAAATAAAACTCATCTTCAATTTCTGGAAAACTATAGAACCTTATTCAATCATCAGTTGCCTCAAAAGGTAAAAAATATTCCCGAACATTTCCTAACAANGAGTTAATTGTTTTAAAGAGGAAAATCTTGTAAAGAATACCATTTCAGAAGTCATTTACTGCCTCAAGAGAGTATGGTCAGGATGAAGATGACCAGAAAGATCCAACCAGCTCCCTCTTCCTCCTGCTGCTTGACAACTATTCCCATATATTTTGCTCAGTTTTACTTGACAAATAGCAACAGTGCATCTACCAGCTGATAAGGATATAATGACATTTAAATGAAACAGCATTTCAAGAAACCCTAAGCCTTCCTCCTCCTGTACTTGCTTAAATGTACGTATATCTTTCTCAGGTATCCTTCAGCCAAATTGCTCACACCAGGATATCACCCAGAGTGGTTTCCCAGGGCTGGAAGAATTCCACTGAGTGTCTCCTCCCCACACCAGCACATGGGGCAAGGCAGCAGCACCAAAGAGGAGAGAAGCTATGCTGGTGACATGAGCACCACATGCAGAAAAGAGCAATTCCACAGCCTTAGGGGGAAGATGTTAGGGTTTGACTTGTATCAGAGGTGCCTAGGGAAGACTTCTGGAGATGGGGTCTACAGCCTTCAGAAGAGATCCAGGTTCTAGAAATTTAGTTATTTGTTTATATATTTATTTTTACCAAGCTACTGGTATTCAGGAGCATGGATTATTAAAACCATAGCTATTCATTCCCAGCTGGAACTCTGACAGGAATATTCAGGATTTTTCTTGCCAGCCTGATCTTTCCAGGTTTGCCAACATCTGTTGGGAATGACTGTGCAGGGTAAGGCTTAGGATTGTCCTCTTTTGCAATGGAAGAGGCAGCTTTTTGGTTTCATCTTTCTGAAAGACCAAAATTTAATCCTCCAATATCATGCCTCCTGTGTCTGCTCTAAACAGAAGTTAATCAGCCAACACCCATCACTCAGTCTTTTTAGAAATGTTAAACAAGAGGTACTTGCAAAAATGATAATTAAGCAAGTAGCTGTCATATGTCATTTTATACTGGCTAGCACTGAATACTTACTTAGCTGGAGGTATAAAGGGAAACAGATTTTAAGGTCATACTTAAATAGAGTGTACCAAAATTTTGCTTACAGACCTAAATTATGTATATTTGTGTGTATATAGCTCTACATCACCAGCTACATATAAATTTATATAAAAACGTAAGCATGCATACACACACTCAGACTGTTTAGTGGCCAACAACAAAAGGAAAATCACATTAAAGTGCATTTTATCAAACTACAGGCTTAAGACATGCAGATAAGACACCCAAATGTCAGGTTTGCTTCACAATTACATCACTGTGCCATAGAACGCCTTCAGCACTACATCTGTTTTTATCGCTGACAAGAAGAGCAGAACCCGACATCCTCCTATTTCACATTTGTTCAAGTGAATGTTAGATTTCCACCATAACTTCTCAAAACCAGAATACAAAACACCTGTGCTAACACAGGGGCTCAGGAGGCAATTAGCAAGGCTTTTATCTGACAGTGCATTATCTACTGATTTCTCAAATTTCCCACTGCTATACACCTTGTTTTTAAAGTACTTAAAAGTGCAGAACATGATTCTCAGGACTGCCATTCATGGTTACATTCTAAACCAGCAAAGCAATGTATTTTTATTTACTTACTAACTTTAACTTTGCCTTGTGAGGTGGAAGTGACTATTTTACCTGGATTCAGTCTTGTTCTGCATAGTCAGAGGGGATTTTTGTGATAAAACATCTGAAAACTGTTTTTAGGACTACAAAAACATATTTTTCATTATATTATTTCCAGTGAAGTAGCCTCATTTGAGGTGCATATATTATAGGACAGAGTTTTCCAATTACAAGAACATATTTTCATCTTATGATATGAAAAAACCAAATATTTATTACTTGTAGAAAGCTGAAGGTGCATGAAATTTTCATTCAACTTTTAAAAGGAAGGAAACTGAGTATTTTAAGTAAACTGGACCACAGTTTAGAAGGTAGTGACAGCTCAGACCTAAACGTATTAAGGTTTAAATTCAGCCTTTAAACTCTGCTGACATTCTTGGTCAGAAAAGTCTGTGTGGGCAGTACATTTGTTTTTATAAACAATAGCAGGCAAAAATTTTAAAATACTGACTCTCTCTTACTCCTAGAAAACCAAAGCCCCTGTCAGCACACACAAAGAACGCCATGAGCCTCAGCTTGCCATTTGGACTGATACAATTCCCTCACCTTCTGTCATTGTTAAAATCACTTGTATTTCAGTGTTGCATTTCCCCATCTTTAACACTTGCTCTAGAACTGGTATACCAACAGCTACCCTCAGGAAGATCTGCCCATTTTCTGCCAACACAGATAGGAAGTACCCATATTTAAGTGCCCATAAGTGCAAGTTATTCTCATACCAGTTCTGAACATTTTGCTGCAGATCACTAGTGCACTTACTCCAATTCAAAACAAACCACCAAAGGCTACATTTTTATTTGCAGTCTGTTAATAAGGGTTTTCTTTGCATCATAATTTTGTTATTTACCATTATTCCATAATTTTCTATATTCTCCTAGACATTTCAGCAATATAACAAGAAGTATCACTTGAGTTATATGCTCTGGAAATGCTCACAGATGAAGAGGAGATACTAAAAATATGTCCCAAGTATGTCTACTGATCACCTTGAACAAGCAGTGACAATCAAAAAAAGGATCCTATGCACTAAAAAGGTTCTGTGAACCTGCACAAGAAGGATCTTGCCAGCCAAACTGGATGCTGAGAACACCTTTCTAAGCAGTAGAAAAAGTACAACACAAGCACTACAAAGACAAGAATTAAAGGTTATCATACAGACAGCAGTTTCCAAAACATGTCTTGTGTTTTAAGCATTTTTGCTGAACGTATCAAGTCAGATTTGGCAGCCATTTAGAGAGAGTTCCTTGTATTATGAGATGAAGGAAGATCATCACACTAGAGAAGTGAATAACCTTGATTTTTACTGTTCCTCACATGCTTTGCTATTCAGCACATTTTACTTGGGCACACATCACACGAGGGAAAAAAACACCACCAAAACACAAAACCAGTATAGAGGGCAACTAAATTTCTGGTAGGTATCACTTTGCTAATCTGCATTCCTTTCCTATTCTTAGAAAGTAGAGTCCTAACTTCAGCTGAATTACTTGGAAGCCACATTGGTTGACTATGTATTGGATACCTAATCCTTCTGCCTGCGGCTGAATGCAGTGTTTGCCACCTCCATTTTTCCAGTCTGTGTATACTGTGCCCATTCACCTTAATGTTAGATTTCTGTGTATTTAGCAATCAACTAAGTATAAAAAAAACCCTCTCTTAATCCCAAATTTGTTAGTAGAGGGACAGACATATTCAAAATATCTTTTCAGACTTGAAGCGGTCCATATTTAAACCACTTTATTGTTCCATAGCATGACTTCATCTACTTGGCCTCACAATCAATAAATGCTCTAAAGGATGGCCAATTAGGTAATTCCTCTTCTTGAAAGTAAAGCTGTCAGGTATTAAATCCCTGACCAAATTTTCCTGGGAGAGATTGAATCACATGGAGCTTTCATCATCTGAAGAGATCTGAAAAGAACATTGTATATCATATCTAAGCTCCCACAAATCAGTTTTTACTAGTGTAGCTTTAGAGACCAGTCTGTTCACTTGGACTTTAGATTGTCTGCAGAAGTGGTCATTTACTCTATGGAAAACATTCATGAAAAATAATTAACTGATAGTCAAATTATTTTGAGAGCTATCATCTTCTCTTGTATATCAGTTTCTGTGAGACCACTTGCAGTGACACACTTTCCAGGAGGAACATGATGATAAAAACCTGACCCTTGATAATTCATTCCATTATGGCCTATTGATCCATGCTGTTCTTTTACCTCAATATAATGCCTGGCACTGCTAAGGGCACTGTAGAATCAACAGATGATTAAAGATTACTACATGAGTCAGAGGTACAGGAAAATTGAGTTTTCCGGCAGGTTTTGCTGTGTCCAGTGTTTTACCCAGAAATAGCACCTGTATTACTCTTGCTTTATAAAAACTGAGCAGAAATTCCTCTGGCATGAATGATACTGACAACAGTTTCCTCTAAAACAACAACAATTTATACAACACCTTTCTGACCCCTCCAGGTGCTCTACTGTTAGAGCAATAACCACCACAAGAACAGTGTAAAACAAAGTTGAAAATTAGAAAAGGAAACAACAAACTGGTACCAAGACATTGAGGGGAAAAAAAATTTGTTCAAGTTGAAGTTTGGCACAAGCACACAGAAGTTTGCAGGCAAAGTGCAGACAAACATCCAAACACAACCCTAATTTCACAGCTGGAAGTTGGAAAGGTGTTGGACTTGAGAGACTACTCAAAGAAATAATAGAAACCTTGCTGCAGAGTATTCTCTTATCACCTTTTAAGCACACGGGCAGCAGCTTCTCTGTGCTTCCTGTCAGGTATTTGGATAGGATCACCAGACACTCGATAAATGACAGACATCACCCTTCCCTGGGAGAAGCACACAGAGATTTGGCTACAAGGCTGACACATAAAGCAGCTGGCTGCACGTACAGCCAGGCCTTCTGGGTACCCAGAGCTTTGGAAAAGTGTCCTGATGCTCTGTCTGCCTGTGCAATCTGTCTGCAGTTGTGGGCAGCCCTTGCTTCCCTCTCCCCTAGGGAAGAGTGAGGTTAACTTAAAACACATTACCACAATCCTCATCCTACTTCTTGGCGTCTCAGTCTCCCATTCCTGCAGTCACATGCAGCTGAGCAAAAGAGATTTATGCCTCTCCCAAACAGTACAATAGAAATATCAATAAAGATGCTGCAATAGTTGCCATAACAACTGCTTTTAACTGGAATAGGAGAAAGGAATACCATTCCTTTTTGTCCACTATTTTTCGTGTTCATTATTGCTAAGTAGATCCTTGTAAAAAGCTGAATTCTTTTACAGCTCTTACCCCTGCGGATGTATTTTAGGTCTGCCTTTGACTCTTCAGAAAAATAACAATTCTAATTAATGCCTTAAATCCTGGTATATATTTGTCCAACTTACTGCCCTCATATACACATAAAGCCCAAGATTTTTTTCAACAAATTTACTGAAACAGAGATAATATCTGCTTGTTTGTAAGAAAATATCATTTGTACTTCACAGGTAGTTTGAGTCCATGCTTGTCTTAGAGATACATTCCAGAGATCTGTAACAGCACAAGGCAACAGTGGCCACAGAGAACAAAATGATTTTATTTATCCCTTAATTCAACACACTATTAGAAGGGGGCAGGGGCTGAATTTTGCATATGTTGTCATGTTTAAAGACTACACTTTCCAGAGATTCAGAATTTCCTGATCCATTCCACACAAACACAGCAGCTGGTTTGGCCTGAAACACCTGCTAGAGACCAGGAAGAGCGAACCATATACAATTATGGGTGCAGACACTTGGAAAGGGCCAGACAGAGAACAGAGCAGAGAAAAAGGGTTGTTGGCAAAGGGTGCAAGACACACAGAGGTGACAAATATGTCCTTAAGAGCTCAGCATCTTGCATGAGATATATGGAGTGACAGATTCATAGATCAGAAAACAATTCACAGTTCTTAAAGGTAGCAGGGATTCTCCAATTGTTCAGCCTTACCTCTTGCCTAGCAAGGCAGGGTGCTGAGGGTGCAGAGAGCATAAGATAGGAAATCCACTTTAAGGTGATTTAAAGTGACTGAAAAACCTCCAGTGTGTGAGTATGTGTGGTGGAGAGAGGGACTACACACAGATTTTTGCAAGTCTTGGAAGAACAAAACATGTTTAATAGTTGGTCACAGAGAAATTGAGCTAGCACAGCATTCTGGTTATTTAGTATTTTGTTTCAAGTCCCAAATGCAATTTTCTGTAATTATCTTGCAGATATTTTTAGTGCTGCACTCTGTCTATTCATAGCACCTTAGGAAACGAGTAATCCCATGTCCCCTAGAAACTGCAAGCACCATAGCCACTGGCTATGCACAGTGGGGATCCAGTTGGTTTTTCCAGCCATTACTGGAAATAGCAAATGTCACAGTTCTGCAAATATCCATTCTGAGTGCTTGGTAATCTGGGGCCAGCCCTGCTCCCCTAGTCTCACAGATGCTCAGATAATTTTGCACCACTGCTGCCATTCCTCACACAACAGACAAGACTACCAATTTCATTTTGCTATGTTTTCCAAAAACTGGTGATTTTACACAGCCTATGCATTCAAGCATTACTTCCTTTAGGAGAAATTCCCCAACAATTCACTCAAAGGAATTGTTTTATGAGATATAACTTATCACAATATGTATTTACCTAAAGCAAATGCTGTATACAGAGACTCATTTGCAAATGTGTTTGAAGAGACAGCACCACAACCTGTGTGAGCCATCACTTCCTACAAAGCCCTCTTGCCAGCAGCCAATCTAATGGACACAGTGCTGATAAAAGGTTCCTCAGCTTGTCTGGATTTAGTCTGGCTGCTGTCCAAGGTGCTTCCACAGACCAAATTGCTTGTGCTACTGCCTCCTACATCAAGAGAGTTGCATAAATGCACTTCTGTGATCTGTATCTACTGAGCATCCAAAATTATGTGCTTCTAAATGGTGCTCTGTAGTGATGCATTCAGACCAGGGAAGTCAACATAGCTATTTCCAGCTCTTTCATCACATTTTTACAAATGATGAAAAATACACAAATAGTTGTTCTGAGTTTTCCTAAAGACAAACTGGACAAGAACCCAGGTTGGACACAAGGATTCCATCTCTCACAATATTACACAATTATGTCTCTAATGATGTTGCAAAATTAAAAGGTGAAGCATTATAGCTATTTGAACTTGGCAATCATTTATCTTTTTAGAATTCATACCTTGTAATTGCTGATCATTTTGTCACAGCAGCAATTTCACCAAAATACTAGACTTAATTTTATGCTATTATAATCAAGTATTTACATTTACCATAAAAATAAATTACCATTTACCAAACAAAAAAAAGGGCACATGTCAGTGTTTCAGCCTTGGAATCAAGAGACTGTTTATAATTAGGAATGGGGGGGAAAAAAGGAAAAAGAAACCTTTTTAATCTTTCCTTTCCAAAATTCAGAGTATTCATAAAACAGCAGTATTATACAGTTTAAAGTATTTCTGAAGAAGTACTAATCAGGTTTCACAATTTAAAAATAAATAAATAAACGTATATTACAGTATCAAACGGCATGGTTCTGAATTCCTTCTCAGACCTTGAGAGGTGCTCAAACCTGAGCGAAATATTTTCTCTTTGAGTTTTTAGTCATGTTTTCAACTTGCCAGCATTATTTGCAGGCTTTCGGTGAAACCAAATTTCTGACACTTGAAGGTGTTAATATGTGGAAATTGTTAGTCTACAAGGACTTTCAGGGAAATTTGTAATGAAAAGCTCAGTAAAATTTATGATAACACATTAGGAAAAGAAAAATTTGGACTAGTTCAAAGGACATGAAGTTTTTCATTTCAGTGATTAGTTGACTAAACACTGAATCCTGCCACAACCCAGGTTTTACTTAGCATATGCTCATCTTTGTAGAAAGAAAACATCTCTGCTTCACCTGGCTCCTTTTTTAAGCTTCAGCATCACCAAAAAATTATGAGGTACAAAGCATGGGATGTAATTCCTGAAGATGTGACTCATTATGTTCTCTGAACCCTCATATAAGTATAGTCACCACTCAAAACCAGGGTGTGTCTGTTTCGCCTTTTGTCAGCTGTTAAAACCACTCACACTGAAGCTGCAGCTACATTAAATAACCTTTTCTCCACAGGAATAAAAGCCCATTTTTCCCAACTTTCAGGGGAGTGACTTTGCTAAACAACACCTTTTTGAAACAGTCCAGCAAGGGTTTTCCTCTCTTCAGCATACTTTATCACAGTGTTTCAAAGTTACTGCAGTGGAACCATACTTCATGAAGAAAAATTGGAGCTGCTGCTGCCACCATCCCACCACAGAAGCCTGGTGCAGCACTTTATCACAAGCCCAAGGTTTCAGGGGACCCACTTGAAACACCCCAGCAGCATGTCCCTGTTGTTACCATGCCAAAACATCTGTTCATCAGCATTATTGATATCCTGTCAACACAAGCTGGATGACAGATACTGTGGGGCTGTCAGGTGAAGTGCTCTGCTAGAGACGTGGAAACTTTTCAGATGGCCTTTTCACAAAGGCTAAATTTGCCCAGAGAAACACAAATCCATGCTGAGGGAAATTCCCGTCTCAGTTACACTGCGGGTAATTTGCCCTCTTTCTATGGACTCTGTTTTCAGTTCAGTTTCATCTGGGCATCTTCTGAGGCACTTTGAACAACAGACCTCTCAGTGCTTGTGAGTCATCACATTTACCTGCAGCCATGGTTGGTGGACAGGTGTTATTGGAGTGCCTACTATGCTTTGCATACAATGCCTGTTAAATGAGCATTTAATAAATTCTTTTCCCCTCCCATTCCAATAAGATGTTTGACTTGGTTTCCTATCTGAGCATCTTGAAAAAATAGTCCCAAATTCATTGACTTTGTAGTTTCTTTACCATAAAGAGGGTAGTTGTCACATAAAAATAAAACTGTGAAGAATATCACAGAGTAAATCAGTATCATTTCTAAGGCAGGTGTAGAGCATATCCTCAGCACACATCCAGTTCCCTGTCAAGTAGCTTAAGCATAGCAGATGATATATTAATTAGTATATGTTGATACTTGGAATAGAAAGCATCCTGCATCTTTATCGTACAAGAAGAAGTACAGACAGAAACATCTTCAAAAAAAATCATTTGATAACCTGAATAAGCTCACTGAAAGTGCCCCTCTTGTCAGAGGATTTCAAAGCCCTTTGCAGATTAAATGCCTTTTGAGGTTCCTTATTAATCTTGCCATTTGGCAGAAAAGGTAAGCAGCTTCCCCCAGGTCCCATGCAACAGAAAAATCACTACCACCGGCAGCCACTGAAACAATTTCAGAAGCAGAAATGGCTGTTTTGCGTGTAAATGTCATTTGTGCATCTGAGTATCCTCACCATTCATACTCATCACCTACTTATACCAGTGCTTTAAAATCCTGCCTCAGTAATTTATGTCATGATGACATTCCCAAGAAATAGGTAACTAATTTATTTCTACTGTACAATGGGTTAAAATGAAGAATCAAGAAGTATTTTGTCCAGACAAGTCAGCTATCTATGACCTAATCTAGTATAAGAAATGACTAGACCATGATTTTTGAAGTGTACGTTAATTCTAAATCATCATGAAGACCTTACCCTAATATTTTAATATTCCCTCCAGACATATAGCTGCTGAGTTTCATCTACAAGCACTGAAACAGAATTTTTTAAAAAATCATCAAGATAATCCATCTGACTACTAAAATATGTGCATACAGTATTATGCAGGTAGAAACATAAATGAAAGTATACTTTGCCAGGACAAGAGACAGAGAAGCTCATCAAAATACATTGCATTGGGGAAAAGTGAAGCAGTACGGAATGATTTTATACTTCATTGTTAATGGGAATTCAAATCACACAGGAGTACCACACTAAAATTTGGCAAGTTCCTCCTTGAGAACATAGAAATATGTACACTAAACAGTTTTTATTTTTGTTTTTTTGGGGGGTGGGGAGGGTGTGTGGCAGGCTAAGAGTAAGGGAGCAGAAAGAGTAAAGAAACAAAGTTGCGTGGTTATATGTTTTGGGGGATTTTTTTATACAGCCTTCTCATGTTTCCTCTCCTAGAGCTAACAGCACAGATAAAATCTTTTAAGTTGCATAAGAAGTGTATGAAAGCTGGATTTGCATTGCAGACAGCTCGAATTCTGGGCAGCTCCCACTCATCCCATGCCCTCCTGGCACCGTGAGCCCGCATTGCTTTATCACAGGGAGTCTCCATAGAACTGACTGCTGGGACAGTGGGATTGATGTGAGAAACCCAGATCTGGAGAGTTCTGGTACTTTCCAGAAGTACCAGCAGTGTATTATTCCTTGAATTGTGTCCTCTCAGGGCATTCAGTCAGAGGAGAAACACTTCCAATAAATATTATTGCAACACCACTTAGAGAACACCCACTGTTCTACAAATACATGAGGAGTCATCATCCTTGCCCTGAGGAATTCACAATTTGTAAGGCACATAAAAGCAGAGGGAAAGAATACCACAGGCACAAAGAATGAAGGGTACTGCCTGGTCTCAAGAGTTCTCTGCATGCAAGCAGGTAAACACATGCACAGGCACAAGTCATCCACTGCACTTACACTTCTAAATAACTTTTATCACCTGGGAAATGGAATAAAAACGGAAGAGTATATCCAGCCAACATGGCAGCAAACAAAATGAACCTTTGGGAGGACGTTTCAGGTTCAAAAAGAAAGCAAAATAGGATCATAGCAGCCTGCCAAGAAACAGTAGTGGTTCTACTGAAAGTGAGCAGGAGTAGCAGAGATAAAGCTGACAGCAGCAGCCTGACAGTCTAGAGGCACTTGAGCATTAACAAGTCTTTATCCAGGGAAAGCCAGGCTGGAATACAAAGACACCACCAGCATTAAACCAGGACGAACAATGGAGGCACTGGCATGATCGAGAGGAAATGATACTGCTCAGAGCAGGCCTTTGGGAGAAAAGGTTATTTTTGTCTGCTGCAATGGGGTGACAGGCCAGAGGATGAGGTAAAAGAGAGCTTAGATTAAAGTTCTTTGGTTTCTAGGGGTACAGGAGAAAGACAGGAGAACAAAAAACTGGAAAAAGAGGGAGAAAATTCCTTATTTCCAGACTGCCTTTGTTGTTGTTTATTGGTTTTGTGGGGTTAGTTTTTTAAAGATGAATAAATGACAAGATGCCACTGGTACTTAAAAAAAAAGATTTTGAATTATATCTGGTTAAATCACGCCTTCAGGTTCCTTTATGTTTAAAAATTCCAAATTTGCCCTGAGACTACCTCAATTCTGGGCTTCTGGACCCAATTCATATATTTGTACCAGGCGTGAACCAGCTGAAAAACGGAACAGCTAATGTGAAGAATACTGGCCAAGAATGCACAAAATTGATGGAAAAAATATGTAAAGAAAATAGAAAGGAGCTGGAGGTGAGTAAATGGAAAGTAAAGCATGGAGAACCTACAGGAACACAAGGGTTGCTTGTGCCAAAGAACAAGTGAGGCAGGAGGACAAGGTAGGGACTGGGCACAGAAATCTGTGAGAGCTGATGGTGCTGATCTAGGAGAAAAGAACGAGCTTCTGAGGGAGAGGATGGTTGTCCAGACTACAGGAAACACTATGAACAATATTTTAAAATGTTCAAAAGAAAATAAGTAACAAATAAATGTAATTCAAAATCTACTTTATACCACTTTGAACAGTTCTAAGAGAGACTTTAAGAGATAACTTCATGCTTCCCAAACAAAATGAAACATTCAACTGATTTTTTTTTTGTCTGTATACAATCACTGCCATGCAAAGATATGATAGGAGTGAAGGGGAAAAAAAACATACCACCCAAAACAAATCAAAAGCATAAACCAGAGTGCTGTGGTCCACTCATCCCTCATTTTCCCATATGTACAGATCCCTGATAATTCCCTTTGAAAAAATCAAGCACACAGAATATGAAAATTTACTCATCTACAAGCTTAAATGTTGTACTTTACTGTGCCTTGAAAGCAATTGCTTGTTATTACCCTGAATAATAAAAAAATGCAGGTACAACTAAGCAACAGAATGTTCTGACACACAAATGTGCATGACATAATACTATGTCCTAGGCACCATCAAATGTCTGCTGACCTAAAAATATACAACTGCAGTTTTCCTTAAATCATAGAATATCAGTAGGAGTCCAATGAGAATTAGTACAAACACATTGATTTTTTTCTGATGGATTTTTTCCCCTAGGGTGTTACTATAGACAGTGATTGGGGTGCATAATCTCTGTTATAAACTCTGTTACAAAACCTAGTTTCATGCAGTTCAATTCCCATAAGGTGAATGTTGAATTCCAGCACTAGTAATTAGAAAATACAAAGCTAAAATGGGTTTCAATATTCTTTTTAATGTTTTCTGTTGTTGCCTGCCCTGGGAAGCCAGAGAAGCAGAGTTTACGAGTACCACACATTCTCATTTGTTATGCTGTGCAGAACATGAAACAGCTACAAGATAGGAATTCCACATTTAAATTGTACTGTCAGTAAATGGCCTTTGCATTTCCTTTTGGAAAGGTTTGCCAAGCCCTCTGAGATCAAAAGTGGGTACCATTAGAAGGTAGATGGGAGAGTACACAGAAATGAACTGAAAATTCAGTCATTTTCCAGCCTTGTCTAACACAGATAAGAACATTAGACTCTTGTGAAAATTACTTTACTGCTTATGGCCCATCATAACTCCTCCAAACTACAGTGGTGCTACAGGTGCCATCTGATGTCAGGAACAGGAGCAAATATATTGCCAAAATTTTTGCCAAAGACCGCAAACATGGCACAAGGCTTATTTTACCCCTAAGTTCCCACATCTTAAAAGAGAGATGTGAAAGATTTCTCTTATGTTTTTGAAAACTAATCCATAACAAATCCCATAGGGCTGGTGGATGACTAATCACCGCATTTTGAAAACACCTCCAGGGATTAAACAGGCGACCTTCAGAACAGACTGCAAGTTTACCAACTGAACTCACGAATATTTTCTATTTCTAGAAACTTTAATAGACCCATAATCCATGACCAAACTCCATATATCAGTACAAACTGCAGTTTGTATCAATTCTGATGCTCTATTCTGGCTAGTAACTGCAGAGGAACATAAATAAGGCAGGGACAGAAAAACTGATAATGAATGTACACTGTCTGATTTTATTTTTTTTTTTTATTCATTGTTATGGGATGATGACAATTTCCCTGTGGAATGAATTCTATCTTCTGATTCTTTGCCATCTCCGAGGTAGCGATCTTCCAGTTACAACCATCCCTGCCTTCTTCAAAGTGTTCTTTTTATGTGTAGAAATACCCATTCCTCTCTATCTGTAAAATCTAAAGTCTTCAAAGAATCATCGTTATCAGCATTTGTCAGTCTGACTCTGTCCATTCAAACCCGACTTGGTCTGTCTGGATTCACAAGGAACTTCTTGCAAAGAAATTATTTACTCTTGCTGCCCTCCACTGTTGAGGGAAATGGGATTCTCATTCGTAATTAGAGCTATTGATCTTCAAACTGCAGCTTTTCACAGCTCCCTGGACTCAGAAGATAAGCCAAATGCTTTTCCCTCCCCTGAAGAACCCAAGTTTTGTCACTCAATGCAATCCTAACTAGAACAAGCACCACCAACACAGACTTAACACAAACCTGTAAAGCATTACAAACCTCCAGGAAAACACCATGTGTGACTTACAGGTGTGACATGTGGGAATTGCCTTGCTTTAATCTTCAACTGCTCACAAACAACTCCCTGGAGTTCTCTAGCAGGATCCATGGTGGTGCCAGCTCAGTGTGTTTGTTGGATCATTCCCATTTGCCGGGATTGTCCCTCTGACACAACGTGCCCAAAAGGAATTCCAGCTCCAGAAAACCAAGGCGGAAAAGCCAGCTTCCCCCTCCCAGCTTTTGTATGGTGAATAATTTCGCTTTAGACAGCTCCTGTTTTACTTAGGCAAGGTAATTGCAGGGATGAAGGGAGACAGAACACAATCAAAATATACATAGTGGAACTATAACTCTGAATAAAAAAACCCAGAGTATTTAGGCAAATATGCACTTGAAAATGGAATGCAAGATTTACTTAAATATTATCTCCTGTATACCTACTAGTTAGAGAGGGTGCAGTAGTCCTCAAATTCCCTGACTAAAAGGGGTGAAAGACAAATATCTCTGTACTACAGGCAATGCATATGATTCTGGATATCATGAATCTTGCCTGACAAATTGCAAACTTTTCCAAAATAAAACCCCAAAGCACACATACAAACAAACCCCTTAAAAGTGAACATTATCTATTGTTAGATCAGAAGGAGTTTTATATTTGTAGTCAGTCCTGTTGGGGACAACAACCAAGGTCCCTTGATTTAATATTCCATGTGGGGAAAAAGAAAAATAAAGGTAGAATGAAGGCTCAGAAATGGAGCATTAAACCCCAGAAATTCATTAGTCTTAAAATGCCCACTGGTTACATCAGCTAAGCCACCGTACAGAGAGATTTATACATTTGAGGAAACATTTGAGTCAAAAAATTTTGGCACAGGAAGATTTTGCCTACTTTACTTAATTTCAGGTAGAGAGCACTCATGAAAATAAAGAATTTGCAGTTGCTTCCCTTAAAAACCTGAAGTTCAAATATGGATGAGGAGCACAGAACACAAACTAATGTTAAAAACTCTTTAGGAAAATCTTGTGCTATAGGTGCCAGCTGTCATATCTTGATGAGGTGTCAATAAAGCATTCCAAAATCCATCCAAGTGTCCCGAGTTAGATTTCTCAGCACAAAGGGTATTTTTACCTGCACATTTTACCATGTCCCCTTTACTGCCAAGGAGTAGCTATGTTTTTGTTAAAATCTGGAACACATGCTAGAGGACAAACATTTACTATTTTACAGCAGTTGGGGTTTGTATCACACTCATCTAAAGGAAAACACATCTTAAAATCTGTTCTCCTTTTTGGTACCAATGCAACCCACTGAAATATGTGGAAATGCTCTGCTTTAGACAAATGGCATGTTCATGAACTCCGTGGTTTACTTCACTTCACTGAAATGGCTGCTTGGAATATGAAGCGTTTGGAAGTCTGTCCATCCCTACCACGCCTGTGCCTGCCAAGGGTTCTAGCAAGCTATTTTCTCTGAGAATTTATATTATACAGGCAAACCTGGCACACTGCAGCCAAGAAACATCCCTGGAATCGCAGATGTAATCAGGACAGAAGGGGAGCTGGATGCATCTGACTGATGTTTTCAGGATTATTCATCTGCACACAGCAGCTCGGGATGAACTTGGTCTGTGTTGGCTCCCTGACAGCCTTGCTGACACACCACCTAGAGAGACAAATCCTCAAAAGTGCAGGGTTTCATTACTCTTTTTCCCTAGGATTCATCTTCTTTTCTCCCTCCTGAGAAAGCCTCTTTCTTCACACAACACATTTATATGATGCCGTGGACTGGAATTGCTGTAGAACTCCATCAGTGATTTCAGAGTTCACAGGCAGTCATTTGAATATTCCAGAGCTGAGCGAACTGAGGTATGGGATGAAAGTTCAATGCCACTTCTGGGCTTTCCATTGTAAACAACTCATAAACCACTTCTATTTGAAGTACAGAGCATCATTCTTCAAAGATATTTTCTCCATTTATAGCTGTGCACTTGGAGTATAATCTGCAGCAGCTCTTTTATCTGCTTTTTAAACACAAATATCAGTGACTGATTTTCTTTCTTTTTTTTCCTTTAAGTTAAGTTTCAGAAAGGAATGATTTGGGCATGATAAATGCTTGATGAACTCGTCAGCATTAACAGTTTTTTGAAAGATATTACTTTTATGGAGGGAAATAATCCAATTTCTTTTCCCTTTGAGAAAATTAAAAAGTGAACTTCCCAATTCCACTTCAGAAATAGCTTTCATGCTAATATATACTATTTGGGTAATTTCACTAACAAGAAAAATCATAAAAAGTGGGATAATACCAACCTAATCAACACAAATGCCTACTAAATCAAAAGCAAACCTCATTATAAAAAAATAGCAATTTGGTATGGAGAGAAAATATTCTTAGCTGCCTTGTGTTAGGGAAATTGTTGGTGACAGGACACACACTTATGCAGATGAGCTACCAGTTGTCACCAAATTTTAACTACAAATAGGTTTTTTTTCCCTGAGAAATTAGGTTCAGAATCAGCTGTGTGTTCTCATGGTTGTCACCAAAGAAAGAATCAGTTTTCATTTGTCAAATTGCAGGCTCAGAAAAACAACCTGGAAATTGATCCTGAGGACCCAACTTTGAATGATCAATCAACCAGTAGAACACATTTCAGAATTAACATAAAACAATTAAATATAAACACAATTCAGAATTAATGTTAAAAAAATTAAGTATGTTCCAAATAATTTCCCCTTCTTTCCATTGTCATAACCCATGGCAAAATGCACTACTATAATGTTTACATGGAAAACAGATAATCGATGGAATACGATTTAAAATTAAAATTTAAATTTTATCTTAAAATTTCCAGATGTTTGTTTGAATGATTTATGCACATAAACATCTGCTAAACACAGTCTTGTCCTCTACAGTCTTCTTGAATGAAAATCAGAAAGGAGAAATTGGTTGGTTAATATGAAGCTTCCTGTCATCAGACAGGATTTCCTTCACCAGAAGTACCAGCCATTATTAATAAAGAATTGAAAGGTGCCCCTAGAGTCTTTACTGTACTGAGCTTTACAAATTTTCAGTATTTTCAGATGGCTTATATTCCACACAGACAACAGGAATGTGATAGGGAAGGTTTTAAAGTAAAGTCCAGCAATTTATTATTTATAGGAGCTAATTCTCCAAACCAGAGTTCTTCGTTTAGATTTACAGTACAGAGATGCACCTGAAGATAAAATCAAAACCAAACTCTCCTATTTTGGAGTAATTTGGCAAACATAATGTGCTGATAGGGCACCTGCAAAGGGAATTGTCAAAACTCCCTGGCCTACATCCATATTCTCTGAATATCTCAAATTTCCAGACCTACAAGTTGTTTTCAAAAAGAGAAGAGAGGAGGGAAGAAAAACCAGTACTTTTCTATCATGCAAAATTTGGTCCTTATTTAGGTTCTAATTTGAAGCACAGAACTCAGTGTTCTAAGTAACAGAGTAAGAGATGGAAGGGTTAAAAAAACCCAAAAAAACCCTATGAAGAATTAAAAATATAAGCTTTGGCCTGACCCAAATTTTGCCAGCCTTGTCATAGCTGAACTGGAGAATCCTCTTACAAGCTCAGCTTGAGCAGAATTTATGTTGATTTCACATGTGTTTTACTTTAGGGGGTCACATATTCCTCCTTTCCACAAGGCTGGAAAGCCACTGCAATGACTTCCAAAGCAGTCATCAAGCTTGGAAGATTTCACTGTAAGCGAAATTCACACTTATATATAAAAAAGAAAAATAATCTTCCGTGATAGCAGGACATTTAAAGTCCTAGTCATCATCCGATGAGAGGCAACAGGTACTCAGCAATTTAAAAACAGTCTTCTAATTTACCTTTCACCAAGTGAAGGGTAAATTGCCCTGATTTCTTGGCTCTCATCTCCTCTCTCTCTTTTGGTTTGTTTTTTTCTGAGTAAAGGGTACATTAAACCTAGTTGTGTCTCTGTGAATTTTATTCCAAGCAAGGTTAATAAAGGAAAAGGCGATGTTTCCTTGACTAAAAGATACCACATGCAAGAGTAGATGAACTTTCAGACATGCAAGTCCCTCACCAGGTGTTTTTGGGATATGTTTGAGAGGAAAGTAAAGAAATAAGAAAGTAAAAAACAAGAGAACAGAAATGAAAGCAAGAGAGGAGTAAAGAAAACAAATTATAGCCCTTGCAGACGTAGAAACCTCATTTGTAGCTGATTTGCCCTATCACACATTAAGCTTGGTTCAATCAGAGAGAAGAACTGAAGTTTGACATTCCAACTAGTGAAAAGCATTTCTCACAGCAGAAACAAACTCCTGGGCTGTAGTGGCAGAAGAGAGAAAAGTGACACAGAGCAGAGAAGTCAGCTCATTGCTAGAGCTGCTTCCTGAAGCTGATAGAGAATTGACCCAGTTCCTGACATTTTCTAGAAAAGAAAACTCGGAATATACACTTGGAGGGGAAAGTTCATGCCACATGTACTGATTTTGGCATTTCCCATCCTCCCTGAGAAAAAGAGTGTCAAGCAGGAATATATTTCCCTTGCCATTTAGCAGAGCTCTTCTCCACAGACTCTATAGCTTGTTGTCTGTATCACTCAGAAGTTCCATCATCATCACTATTGTTTGCAAAATTCCCATATATCTTCTTTTCATCTAATGCCACAATTGTCTCTCAATTTGCCTACAAATCAGGCACTAAAAATTGCCTTTTAGCCTTTACAAAACATGGCTCACCTGCAAAGCTCTTTGAAGCCTCAGCATGCAGAGATCCTTATTGTCACCCTGATGTTCTGTGCCCATGGGACAGGAGTGGCCCTTTCACACATCAGCATTGCTACTCTAACATATCCCAAACCCTGCAGCTGGACTCATGAGAGTTTAAATTAATGTGATCATCACAGGAAGGTCTCACGTCTGTCTTCTGCTGTATTATATCACTTCCTTAGCTCCTCAGGCAGCACAAATGTGGCACCAATTGGCCACTATGACCTATGACTGGACCCACTGATTTCAATTAAAAGTAAACAATTATTCTGTACAGATACGCAATAGTATCAAGTTACTGATTGTTTTCTCTTTGGTTTTCAGATAAAGAATAGCAGGTATAATGCAATAAACTAATTTGATGGGATTCATCACTAACAACACTATTTCATATAGGGCATAAATAGCTTTGTATGCAGTTTTTTCCCCTATAAATTCAATAGGAATATATCAAATAGGACAGCCTCAAATTTCATTTAGATTATGCCAGGGTAATCTTAAGGAATACTGTTTTTACAGCAGAGTATAGGCACTGCTGCTCCATAAACAGAACAAAACTCATCTCTCCTTTGAAATCTCAGTACTTTCTTCAAGGGAATCTCTATCAAAAAAATAGCTAATTTAGATAATACTTATTCATAATCAAGTAAAAAGTTGTGAATTTATCAGTATGCAATAAGTCTTAAGCACATACTCCTGTGCACCTCACTAGAACTTACAAGGTGTACCTAAGCCTGCGTCCATGGGGGTCTAAGAATGACCCAGCCTTAAAACTCTAGCAAATAATCTTTTACGCAGATAAAAATCAGGGTTGGGACTTCACACACAGCTTAAGATACAACAAACATGGCTTAACTGAGCTGGTTCCAGAACCTTTCAGAAATATTCATAACCCAATGAATGTCAAAATTGTAGGGTTGCAATCACATGTATCTACCTGTTCTCATGACAGACGATTGCACATGTGTGGCAATTAAGGAGAAACACCTTTTTCTCTCTGTACCCCAAGATAATATTTGGTTGTGGTATGTCATGAGTGTTTGCAGTGGTTCTGCAGTTCTGGGATTTATGTTGCTCTGGAGACCATATCAGAGAATACTGTGGTGGATGTTCAGGGGAGAAGACATAGAAAGATGAGACCCAGCAAAGAAGAGACAGACAGATGACACTGCCATGCCCAGCCAAAAGTCTTCTAAATCATATAATTAGTTTTAAATATGGTATAAAAAGCTATTTGTTGGTTTAACTTCTCTGGATTCATATATTCAGATGAGATTTCCCAAAGTATTTGATATTTTTTGTTTAATAATAAATACAAAAATAACAAATAAGACAACACCCAAAACTGCTATTTCAAAGAGGAGATGAAAACAAAAATCCTTCCTACCACAGGAAATTATCACCTCAAACATCAAGGGAATCGACAGGGTGGAAAGATCCCAGGGTTTTTGTTTAGCCTTCTCCATGCTTTAGCAATAACTACTTGCATTCAAAGGTAGTAGAATGTAGTTTGGGAATGAAATGGTGGATACGGGGAAAGCTAGCAAAGCCAAAAGAACACTCATCCCGAAAAATCTGAAGGAAATAAATCAATCTCAATTTTCATGGTACTGTGTGAGTGTATATGTAAATACATATATGTTTTCATATATGTTTCATAAATGAACAGAGAGAGGGAAGACACATGAAATACATTTAAAGTATCCTAAAAGTTTGCTTATATAAAGTGACAAGATGTCAAGGGTTTATTTACTGAAGTTTCTTTCACTGACATTCCTAATGTTTGCTTTTTAAACTTTAAAATCATGTGCCTTTTATCTGTTTATTATTTAGCCTGACCTTCCTGAAATGACCAAGCTGATATTGTGATTAATGAGCCAATTATTTTCATCTGAGACATGGAACAAAACAGATAGCCTATTCCCCTCCAATTTACTTTTTTAATAAATAGTGCTTCTGCCTCCTTTTTTTAACCACTGAAACTTTATGTGGATTTCCTATGCAACTCATTCCCTAAATTAATAGGATCTGAACAGGGCGGGCTAGAAATGTAGGAGTTTAATTGCCTTTGGTATTAAAGCAACATGTAAATACAACTTTACTAATCTGAAGTGAGAAACCCTCAGAAGGGAGGCTGACAGGAGTGCAAAAAGGAAGCAAACACGCACTTGTAAATAGTCACCCTCCCTACAATTTTAAGTGAATGTACCAGCTTTCTTCCCTTGTCTTCCTGAGGCACATTTTCACCATTTATTAAAAAAAAGTCTTCCAAGTATTTAGAAAAGGCATAGTTGCGACAAAAGAATTTGAATATTCTTTTTTATAAATTAATTCTAAGCCATGTGGGTGGACTGTACATTTGTATAATGAAGGTAAAAAGGGAAAGAAGAATGAAAAAAACCAAAAACAGACTGGAAAAAGCTTTCTCCATCCAAGGAGCACCAAAGCTAAACAAATAAATACACTGGAAAGCCATCAAGGGAAATGCATTATATTATACTCCAGAGACAATTTAATAGCAATAATGGAAACTGTACAAGGACCATGACTTCTAAACTACAAGTCTTGAGAATCTTCTGCCTCCTTGAAGAGCTGCCAAACACCAATTCCTTGCTCAGCCGTGGAGCCTTTGGCAATTTGGTGCCTGCTAGTTCTTGCTGCAAAAGAACCTCAGTGCTGATGAATGCAGACAGCACCACAGACAGCTCTGAGCCTACCTGAGATAACACACAGTTTGATATGCAGAGTAAACATACGGCTTTCCTTCGACATTTCTCGTTCTTCACGCTAGTAGTTTCATTTTCTTTTTGACAGCTAAGGAAAGGCAGGAGAGAGAGAGGCACCTTCAGGGAGGTGGAGATAACAGTCTGCAACTCCCAATTCAAAAAAGTGACTTCTTTTACTCTGTGCACTGCTCTGAGTGCCAGGCCCTCAGCAAAACACCCTCAAACAACAATGATAACCTAGGAGCACTGTCCTGCAGCATTTC
The DNA here is from genome assembly GCA_013397955.1 of Grantiella picta. Classification (NCBI taxonomy): domain Eukaryota; kingdom Metazoa; phylum Chordata; class Aves; order Passeriformes; family Meliphagidae; genus Grantiella; species Grantiella picta. The sequence goes on along the minus strand of VZRM01008904.1, from coordinate 135,501 downwards.
AGTTGAGGATCTAGATCTGTGCTCCTGTGGTGCCTTCCACTGAAGTTTCCCCCTTTCCTCTATGGCCTAATGACCAATATACCTGCCAGACTGACAAGGATCAGCTTGAAAAATACCCAAAAAACCCTAAACCCAAAAAAACCCAACTCAACCAAAAAATCAACAAAGGGCAGATTATGAAAATACCCTGCCCAAGGTAACTCATCATTTGGCAGGGATAATAATAGTCAGACTCAGCCGGAATTCCAGACAGACACAAAACTTCCTTTCCTCATAAGCCTTGTTCAGATGACCCATAATCTGAAGCCAGTGCTGCTGTTTGCACCATGACACATATGGGAGAACAAGATACTGAACAATCCCAGCTCCCTCAACACAGTGGATGCAAACCACATAAGGCACAAACTTCAGAGTTCAAACATACAAATATATTGCTTCCCTCATCTGTTTCAGAATGCAACAAATAATTTTTCACTGTTCAGGGCTGCAGATTGCTTGGATAGTAAATTAAAACTCAACACCTTTCTGTGCACCCCTGATCAATTCCATACCCATCTGAGTGGGGACACAGATGCTTGGCCTAGCAGTCAATCTCTTTCTGGTCTGAATAAACACAGATTCTAGAAAGTACTTAGAGTTTTAAGACTTTTGGTTGATAATTGCATTCGGATTGGGCGTCAGCCTATGAAGTGTGAAGAATGAAAAGTGACTGAAATGTGTTGGAAAACCTGTATCTTGCAGGAATATTTTTGCTACAGCACGTACAACTCATTTTTTATGATGGATTTCCTATCCAGTTCTTTCCCTGAATTTATATGAATATATTAAAATATAGAATTTAATCTTGATGTGTCCTCTTTTATTCTTAGCCCTTTAAGAGAGTCCACTAACCTCAGACTGTGATCTCATACCAGTGGCTACATAATCCCTAAGCAAAGCTTCATAATGGTATTGAAGGAATTTTGCTGATTAATAGTTTCCCTTGTCAATTAATAATCAAGATACTCTATATGCTACAGGGCAGCATGTTTAATTAATGTTTGTATTTGGCAGTGTGTTGTCATACTTCTGCATCAAAGCTTGAGAAGTAGAAATATTTTATACAGAAAACAATGGAGATTCTGAAAAGCACACACAGATGAGAGCAGTACCAAGGCACTTAAATCTCTCCTGTGCTGAATGTAGGAGAAAAGAACTTTCCACAGAATACTAAAATACAAAGGAAAATCCTCCTAATCTTTCAAGCAGATTTTTTTTTGATCTTCAGCTGAAAGCAATTCAACTGTCTTCCTGATGAACTGCAAAATCCTATAGCTGAAGTCAGTCATGCATAGTCTTTAGGAAATGAGAAAAGAATAGTTTGAACTTTGGAACTCCATACAGAAATTAGAAGGAAACTCATCTTAATGGAAAGTTACTTTTCACAATGATTCTGGGCTCTAAATTGAAGAGTCCTGAAGAAACCTGTGCCATTTCAGCAAGCACTAATTGATATTTAAAGAGTGCTGCTGAATGGGGTTGTCACCATTTTAAACAGCTCCAAAAGTCAGACAGATTAAGGACAAATTGAGGAAAACTTCAGTTCTTCTTTCTTGGTGTAAATGAAGTTAAGGCTCTGAAATTGCTTCATTTTAGGAACTACAAAAATAAGACAAATACTAGTAACTGTCTACACCACCATCAATAGTGAAAATTATCATCTATTCGAGAAAAACTCAAGACAGTCTGCACCAGGCTGTCACAGACCACCTTTTAAATTTTCCTTCATTCTTAATCTTTCCATAAAACTCCAGCATTTATGACCTACCCCAATTGTGGAAATTGAAGTGACCAAATTTTCAAAAGAAAATAAGAAGTCATTAATGATTACTGAAAATTTTAAACACAGCTTTTAAATAAATAAGTGACCCATTTAGGGCACTCAATTACAGATTGCTAAAATGTTAATAGATGTAGCCCTTTTCTTCACCCTTCTCGCTCACCTCCTGAACTCCTTGAAACGCACTCGCTAAACCAGTATAATTTTAAATCTCTTATTTTCTCTGTTCAGCATCTTTATAATTTTGCACTCTTCCACTACTCAGAAAAAGCAATAATTTACTTTTCAGACATTGTCTCTAAAAGCACCGATTGTGTTTTAGCTGAAAGAACAAAACACAAATCAACAGTACCAAGAAAACAAAAACAAACCAAACCAAAAAACCCAACAAACACCAAAAACTCAAATGGAAAAGCTGTGAATACATTCTGGTAATAAGGACAGAATTTAACACAGAATATGGCCTAAGAAAGAGGTAGAACAAAAGGGTATGATGATTGATTCTGAGTTCGATTGAAAGAAAAGAAGAATATTAGTAGCTGCCCAATAGACTTAACAGTTTGACATAACATCACTGCTCTCATATTAACAAAAACAAAAAATTCTTAATCACTGAGGCAGTACAGAATTTTCTTCCAAATCTGCCTTTCTGTATTAGGAGAGGAGAAAACACTGAGAGTTTGAATGTATGGCTAAAGGTTGACAGGCAAAGACAAATGACAGCTAATGTATCTTTCGAAATTAAGTCCCCAAAATAGAGAACTTAATTCTGCTGCGAGGTAGTAGAGAGTTTTTAATTTGTTGTAATATTGGGCCCGTGCCATGACAGCCTATTAGCTGAGATGTGCCAGTCATGGCAGCCCAGTCTTCCCAGGGGCATGAGCTACAAGCTTAGATCTTCAAAACTTGTTACATTCCTTATTTATGAATTGATACACTTTGATCAGCCAAGCTAGTCACTCTTTCCTCCTTTCTATTTTCATCTTTCATCAAACTCTTGATAAAATTTTGTTTCAGAAATGTCTACAGAGCAATGTTATACTCAGGGCAATTCACTGAAGATTGTTTTCTATGTTAATTCCAGAAACAGATAAAAATCAAATATACCCCATCATTGAATTTTCCTGACAGTCCCTCTCTTCTTGCAGAAAGGCATAACCACACTCTATAAAGATTAAACTAAATAACACGTCCTCACACTCAACTAGGAGAAAATATTCCTCATCTTTCAATGGACTAATAGTACGTAGGAAATGGCATAAGCAAGTTCAATACATACTGTAAGTAGACAAATTTAGCTGCAGATTTAGGTACTTTTCTGGAGAAGAGTAGTAAAAGGCTTTTGTAAGCAGTTGGCGATTTTCTCTTTAATTTACTGTTTCACAGGTGATGGGGTTAACTTACAGCGTGACTGAGGCTTTGATCAGATGGCAATCAATACTGCAATCAAAAGCAGAATATACAGAACACAGAAGGAGTATGAAGTGTATAGCCAAGTGCAGTCATTGCAAAACCCTCTGAATCACACATGAAGCAAACAGGGTGCTCTGTGAGGCTCCAAGCATCCTTTAATTATTTTACAATACTTCATGCTCCTTAGATAAAGAAAATGAGAAACTGTGGAGTTAAGTATATTTCAGAGGCAGGGGGCTGAGAGAATATTCTCTTTTTCTAAAACCTTCCTCAGTTAGAGGCAGCAACCATAGACATCCTTGTCTCAAAGACCAAAAATTGACAGTTTTTGTGGCTGCCCATTCCTGAATAACAGTAGCACAAAGGTCCAGTTTTAACTTAACAAGAAACTGCTCAGTTATTCCACTCATATTCAGAGATAAGGAAGTACAAAAGAGACATGAACTATAGCTGCTTCTGAGCAACTGCTTCTGTTGCTGCTGAGCTCTGTACAGCTTTTAGTGCCTGACGGAAATATTAACAGAAAAGCCTTTCAATTTTCAGCTGTGAATTTTTAAGATTCCAGCACTGTCGGTGTTTTAAGGGGGAGGACAGAAGGGGAAAGAAAAGAAAAGAAGTCTCATTTTTGTCTCCTGAAATGGGAAGAGCATTTCTTTCCCAACTATATGTATGAGGGGATAAATAGGTTAGAGATGTTTCTGCTCTTTACCTCAGTGCAGCTTCTGGGACATAGGCACTGGTCCAAGAAAAATCAAACTAAGTCCACGTCCACTCCTTACACACTGAAAGACCTTCTTACCATGCTACTTCTCATTTAAGTTTCATAAATTTAAATAACAAAAATCCAGAACTCTGTATCTAACTACCACAGCCACTGATTGAACTGCCAGACTAGGAATGATGTTACAACATTGGCAAGGCATGATCCTCTTCATTACTTAAGCTGGAAGTTTTATTATAGTGTCAGAATCTGAAGTGTGTTTTTGTGGTTTAACCCCAGCTGGCAACCAAGCCCCACACAGCTGCTCATTCACTCCCCCACATGGCAGGGAGAATCAAAAGTGGATAAACTCATGGTCTGAGATGAAAGATAGTTTAATAGGTGAAGCAAGAGCAGTGCACTTCAGCAAAGCAAAACAAGGAATTAATTTCTGCCTACCCATGGGCAGCCATCTCCAGGAAAGCAGGGCTCTACCACGTAACAGTGACTTGGTAAATCAAACACCATCACTCTGGACAGCCCCTGCCTTCCTTCTTCCCCAGCTTTATAACTTGAGCATGACCCCACGCTGTGGGATGTCCCTTGGGTCACAGCTGTTCCAGCTTTGCTTCCTCCCAGCCTCCTGTGCACCCCAGTCTCCTCACTGCTGGGGTGGGGTGAGAGGCACAAAAAGCGTTGATACTGCTCAGCAGTAACCAAAATATCCCTGGGCTACCAGCCCTGTTTTCACTGCAAATCCAAAACAGCCCCATGCCAGCTCCTGTGAAGAGAAGTAACTCTATCCCAGCCAAAACCAGCAAGTGTCCATTTTCCTCTTACGGATGATGGGCCTGTCAAAATCTTCAATCATGGCTCAGTTGTTACAGTCCTACAAGCCTTAGCTGCCTGGACCTGTTCCAGCTATAAAAACTGAAATTCACTCCTGGTGTGCTACAGCAAAGTCAATACACCATCCACTTCAGCACCTCATTTCCATGTTCAAGATGCTCCACAGAGAGTGAGCTTTCCTTCTGTCACACCCAAAGAAGTGCACACTACATTGGACTGGAAGGATAAACAGGAATGTGACCCTTAGGCTGAACAGATGTACCAATGTAGATCCAGTACACAGATAAAGGCTTGAATTTTGGCTTAGAGCACATGGTGTTACAAGAAAACACTGACAATGCCAAAGTTTAGGTACTATCTGAAGAATCCACAGACTAATCTGGATACACCTTTCAGATATCTGGATATACCTGTGCCAAGTTTGCACCTAGCTCAAGTTTTTTGTTGTTTGACCTCATTTTTAGTCTTATTGGTCATGGAATCTATTACTCCATTAAAATGAATAAGGAAAATTTTTTTAATATAAACCAAACTGATCACTTGACTACAAAGCTCTGTACTCAAACTCCACGATTGCATAGAAGCAGGAGATTGCTCAGAAAACTCAGCACTTGAAATCCAGCCTTTTCCAAGATGTTTGAGTAGTCATCAGCATGGATACGGGAATGTAGAGGAATACCTGGTCCAAAAAAACCCAACATATATCGTTCATGCTTTATAAAACCAATTTCTCATATTCTATTAAACCAATTCTCATATTCTATTAAGTTATGAAGATAGGAAATCCTTTTGCCACATCAAGGTGTAAACCCTATTTTAGCGTATTTATTGGAAGGATCCTATGCTTCAGGGAAAAACAGCCCTTTGCCATATATTTAGGCCACATTTCTCCCCTGACAGTTTCCACCATAGCTTTCTCTGTCTTCATTTTTGAAGTTTCTAGACAATGTCACAGTTATATTATATCATCACAGGATATTTAAACAGTGCTTTGTTGCATTAAAACTAGAGGTTACATTAGTATAGGGAATCAGAAGCATCTCCAGAATATTTTCTTATGTCACACCATGACTTCTTTTATTTATTTTTTTTTAATAAAACTACAAACCAAAAAAACCCTTAATCATACACTGCCATGCAAACCAAGACAGAGTTTCAAAGCTGTTAAAATAGAACAGGCACCAAGCTGTTTTCCCAAGCTGTAATTGAAAGTCAGCTTGGCAGGAAGCTGTGTTCTACTGGAACATGACAACTCGCACTACTTGTTTAATCTTTGCCATCACCAGTAAAATTCTGCATCACACAGCTGGGGACTTCTGGAGGGACCTGTGGTGCTTCTGCCACTGGATGTGCCTTATACCATCAAGATCACAGAAGAAAACCTGCCATTTCTTTCTGAAGTTTCTTGGAATATTGATATGTCCAAACAAAAGTGGTTTTTTGGTTGAGGAGGGCGGTGGATTGGGTGGGTTTGGGGACTTTAATGCTTCAGGAATTGTTACTGACAGCTTGCTGCAAGAGTAAAAACTCGGATTTCCCACTCAGCAATCAATTAGATTAATAAACCAAACAGCTGCAACACTGTATAACAGTATAAACATGAGAAGATCAAACACTCACTAGATATTACTGCATGTCCTTAAAGGAATCTAAAAGATTGGCTACTCATCTCAGATAGGACTGGAACCAAAATTCACTAAAAGCATTTGAGATCTGGACACTTGATTTCATTGAGTTGATAAGGCTTCCAGGGAAAACCAAAAAAACATATCAGCTGAAAGCTATGTTTAACAAAAAGAAAAGGTACAGTGGTAAAGGTGAAAATAACACAGATTTTAACAATTTATAAACAAGACATAAATAATTTCATTTAGCTTTCTGCATACACTTCTAGAGGGGGACTTAACTGCTCTATTTTATAAACACACCTTAGAGTGAAATGGATTATGCTTTGCAGTCAATAAATAAAAGTAGATATAAGCAAGAGTGTCAAAGAAACAGGCTAAGTGACCACATGTGAACCAAGGAACACCATTCATTGCTATCAATGTGGCAGCCCATACCTAAAACATAGCTTTTCCTTGATCAACCCTGCACAGCACAAGAAAAGACCACATTTAAAAGACAACATTATAATCTGTCAGGAGTTTCACCCTAAAACATAAACAAGCAATGTGTCTCAGTTCCACTGACAGTTTAATTTTCCTCTCTTTCAGTCTAGGCAAATTATAATTTCAATCTTTCACATCACATCTGGAGCAGCTCTACGACCTTGCAAGCACACTTGCCATCCTTTTGAAAATATAAACCAAATCAATACTAGTCTCAATTGCATGCAACAGAGCTATTCTGATCAATATAGTTCAGATGTGCCCCAAAACAGTAACATCACCCCAAAAATCGTAAAAGTGACCTCCACTGCATAAACTGAGATTTCACAAATTAAGCTGGTTCCCAGGACGTGCTGAGCACATGCACAGATGCCTCTTATCAGTGCCTTAGACAAGTCCTTGGTTCTGCACTGCTGATGTATCATTAATTGAACCAATTTCTCACATAAACTGAAGAGACAAGGGTTCTGAAAAATCAGTTCCATGCACTGATCCATCACTTTGGCAGTTGGGCCTAACAACTTTGCAGTTCTAGGCAAGGGACTTTGGGGCAAAAGACATCACTGTAGAAGACAAGGGAGTATAATTCCAGTCATGTGCCAGCCTAAAGAAAGGATAATTCAATCTTCAATGCAGATACAAGAGGAAGCAGCCTAAAGTTTACTGCCACTACTCAAAAACATATTTGAATTATTGTGACATTTTAGGAGTGATTTTTGGGGATGTTTTGTTGCATTGATTTGGGGGTTTTGTTACGTTTTGTTTGTTCATTTTAATTCTACTTTTTAAGTACAAAAATGTCGAGATCCTCCAAACTCAGGACGCTTAAAAATGACAGGTTGTTTACACAGCAACAGCATTTTCTTGGCCCCCTCAGGACTTCTGTGTGTCCAGCTGACCCTGCTGCCCTTTCCTGAACTGCAGCTCTGCACCCCAGAGTATCCTCACCTAACTGCAAACCCTCTCTCCTCAGCTCTCTCTGTCCAGTCAGCTACTTCTCTCTGGAGATAAAGGCCTCCTCAACAAAAAGATGTTCTCACTGCACTGTGAAGGGGGTGAAGGCCTCCACCGAGCAAATCACCAGCTGAGCTTACATTATACGCACACACATATGTAGTGGAACAATGTTGTTCCTGACAACAATCCTGACAACTTAATTTAACAGAACTGAATCTTAATAAAAACATGTGCTACATCCCACACAGGTTTTTCCTCTCCCAATATTCCAAATAAAACACTTTCAAATTAAAGAACATGCTCATATTGAGCATATAATTTTCAGCTGTTGCCTTCATTCATTTGAATTCCTACTTTACTGGATTTTAAGTGCATATTACTTCAAATGCAGCTTCTCACTATGGATATCAAATGCTTTTATAGAATATTCCACGTGCTATACGTCAGCATTTATTTCCCTCTATTTAAGAGCAGCAAAGTCATTGCAGTATTTTTGGTTGGTGTTAAACATGCAGAATAGTAATCTGTTGAGAAGTGCTGTGCAGGGTAGGCAGAGAAAAGTTAATGACGAACTTGGGAAATACCAGCCTACCCTCAGGGTACTAAAACAAGCACCTGACATTCAAATTAGTGAGCACATATTCTTCCTTCCCTAGAATTACTATCTTCTCATTCTAACTTTCACAGCTTATTGAACCACACAGACTCCATGGTCCAATTTTTTCTTTTTTTAAAAAAAAGAGACCCTAAACTCTTCACATAGTATTTTCATTTTTCTTAGCTCTGATTGGTATTATAATGCATATTTAATTATGTTTTCTTGCTAGACTTACAAAACACGTAGTTAAGAAAGAAGAGATAGATCCCATCTGTGCTGTTGGAATGCAAATAGTGACAATCTACCTCTGTATATTTATCAATAATTAACACTCAGTTACATTACACTACTATTGCTATAACTGGATCAGAAAAACCTTCATGCCATGTCTGGGAGGGAAAAGACTGTAACAAGCTATTTCACCCATGTGTTTTTGCCCAACATCTTTACACATGTCATTCCGTCATTCTGACCTACTTCCCTGCTATTTTGACAACAGGCACTACTTTTAGTAAGTACAGTAAGACTATACGATACAATCTTGATATTAATTTAAAATTAGCATGGTCTGTGGAGCCGGTACTTAATTTGCACTATTTTGCCTCTTTGCTGTCCCTAGCAATCCTTGCAGTGTGCTCCTTCCTGAAGCATATTGAGCTCTGGAAATGAACAGGCTTTTTCAAGTCAAAGTCAGTTGGTCTTAGTTGCACTTCTCACACACTGTCTTGTTTAGAAAAAGAAAGTAAAAAAAAAAAACAATAAACCAAACAACTCACAAAACAACTCTTCTTTTTTTTTTTCTTTAACCTACAGGCTGAGCATCTGTTTTCTCAGAGCTCTTTCACATTAGCTTCTACTGTCTATAACTACATTCACTAAATTGGACTAAAAACATTTTTATCTAATAACTAACAAAATGAGCAAAGAAACACTGTAACACTATTAAAGCAACAACAATATTCCAATTCAATAATAAAAAAATTAGGAATTCTCCAGCCATAAAAATGTTGATTTAGACTGTTTGTGTCTAAAGGAACTACAAAATATTTCTCCCCCTTATCAGGGAGGGCCTTATGTTGTTAAAAAGCTTTAGTCTGTTGCAGGTTCATATCTTTAAGCTTTTTCATTCCTAGCTACAGCTTCCGTGTCAGCAAGTCAGTGGGACTGCATGCAGAGTTTAGAAGTGCATGAAAATTAAACTTCTTCAAGTTTATCAATAAACAGAAAACCTTGGGCTGAAAGGCTTCATTTCTAGCAGGAAAGCGAGAAGTTAGCATTCTTGCTCTTGAGAATCCACTTCCCCTTTCTTCTAACTGCTCAAATGGCATCCAAAGCACCAGCCATATAAACAGCAGGGTTTGATGACTTCACATCTCTTGCTGGCATCCCTGAAAGATCATGACTGAACTGGATTTTATTTAAGTGTGTGACACTGCAAAGGGAAGAGATGAAGTGAGAAGAATTTATGCTGTCTTTGCAAATACTGACATACACTGAACTAAACTCAGAAATAACGTAGAAAACTGATACTTGGATTCTAAAAGATGTTCAGTTTTAGAGTTCCTATAAGGTGTTCACAATTACTATTTTCCCATTATCTTCTTGTAAAATAACGATTCCTGTAATATATTTCCTCTTCTTTCTGTCTGTCAGGAGAGCTGCAGATTAGACAGACCAGCTCTTTCTAGTCAGGGCGTTAGGACTCAGGAATAAATAGTTTAGTGCTGCTCAAAGGCACTCCAGGACATTTTCTCCATCCCCCCAAGTAGAAATGCCCCAAAAAAAAAAATTGCTTCAGGAGAAGCTTAATATTTCTAGAAACTCTGACTTGAAGAAAAAGCCTTCCTCTCCTGAGCCTTGCTTAGCAATTTAGATCTGTTAGATCTAAGGCTTACAGCACTGCTGAGAGAGGATACAAGGAGAAAAACTCAAGTTTAACACTATCTTGTGCAGTTTTTATTTTTACTGACTTAACATGTATCTGATGACAGTGGGAACATAATTTTTCTCTACTGAATATACTGTAAAATTCAAAACAGCAACAGACAGTAGAGCTGGCTATAGCCAACATAAAAATAAGACCCCTGTGGCAGCACTGAAGTTTAAGGATTGAGTCAGCCACCTCCAGAGAAAATGGGGAGACTAACTAGCTGGAGCTCTGGACCCATTCTGTTTCAGCGTAGTTCAGCGTGCACCTCTAAGTAACTGAGAGACTCTACTATAAGCACAAGTTAGAAAGTACGGAAAGGGAAGATGCGGAGATATGAAGCTACGTTTCCCCCCTCCCCACTCCTTTTTATGTTCTCACATCTGACAAAACCAATCTCCTAGCTGCTTGGAGCAAAAATTCTGCTGTTGTTGCTTTTTAAGTGTTTTCTGACGATCTCTCAATGGGAAACTGAGCAAAGTGAGGTCCCACCCCCTACATTGTCAATCAAACTGAAAAGCAAGATGATTCCCTTAACATCTTCCACTTCATGTTTAATTACTCCTTGCACACTCTCATAATAGGTTAATCTAGGCTGGTTTATGCTGAAGGCCTCAAAATCCTCAGGCCTTTGACACAGAAGTTGAAAAACAAGTCTAGTAAAGCTCAGAAAAGCAGAGCATTCTTTTAAAAAAATGAAGCTCGAAAAAGGTGTTCTGCACTTTAAATCCCAGTCCTCAATGAAAGGCAGAAAGCTGAAGAAACTGAGGGCATATTCGTATTTAATTAAGGCTACCTGTATCTTTAAGAGTAACAGGAGAGAGTTGTTTTCAATAAGTGTCTTGTGCAAAACTAACCTTTAGACAGCGGCATCTAAAAATACCCTAATAATGACAGCACATTTAAGATTTTTGATCTCTTTAGAGAAGTTTGTGATGTCTAGAATTCTAAACATCTATCCTGAACCCTAATCTTAAAAGATTATAAGCTCCTCCTTTTACCAGCAATAGGGCTCACCAGCCGAAGAGTTTACTTCCAAATTTGTGCCAGAGTGAATAACAGTCACCAATTTCTCTCATGGAACCTGAATATACTATTTTTTCATATTTCATTTTCTATCCTTTTCTCCAAAGGATGCTTTTAGGACCAAGAACATATTGCTCATTTTCAGTAAATGGGAAGCACAGAGCACAGTGTTCTCTAGATGTTAACAAGACACACTGATAACGTGAGTCAGTGGTATTATTTGATATCCATCAGATGGGGAGATGCAAAGTTATGCTTTCTCTCGGTTGAATCATTCAAGTGGGGGAAAGAAAAAAAGCAAAAAACAAACCAATGCATTTTCCTGCTAACTGTAGAACTCATCACAAAATACTTGCCCAGTCTGACACTGAAGAAAACTCAGATATGAGATACTCCTGTTACTAAAAGCAGTGACGAACATAAAACTGAAAACTGAAATCAATTAATCTAAAACACTGGAGCAACAAAATATTTGGATTAAAAATATAGTATAACTGCTTCCAGGATTCTTTTAGCTTCACTATGTTTGCAACTAAACACAAACATTACTGTGGATTATTGAAGAATCTATCAGACTATCAACTGACTCTTCAATAGTTAGGAGTCAATTTGAAAACTCAATTACCTGACAAAAATCTACTTGACCATTACTAAACACATTTAAACTCTGAAAGCTCCTATTTACAAGGCAGCGAAGAAAAGTTTAGACTCTTGCCACCATTTCAACTCTAAAAGCTTTCAATATAAAATTATATTAAGGGGAAAAGAAAAGAAAAGCTCCTCCATAGTCTTTAAAACAAGAATATGAGTACAAAATTAAAGCAGTAAGTCTTGCCTGCATAAGGTTTTGTGTGGTATCTGCACACACTAACCAAAACATTTTAAACTACATTCTGAACAGTTGCCTGCAAAAGTTCTTTCAGAAATCATCTGAGATGCTGCTCTGCAGGAATAAGAGTCTGACTCAATGAATTAAAAGAAAAAGATACCACTGAGTCATGGTAGCTGAGCCATTGGGTAGTTATGTTTCTGTCTAAAACAATTTTGCATCACTTGAAGATACTCAAAATAGTAAGGCTTTTGAAGGAAAAGGGAAAACATTAATTCAGAAATGCTGGCCTTCCTTTTACACAGATCTCCTTGCAAGAAAAACCACAAGGATATACATGAGAAAAAAGGTATATATATGTCAAATTTTGTAAGCAAGTAATGTATAGAAATAAAGTATTTCCCAAATATTTCTACAACTGTAGTTTTTAAGCATAGATCAACTACTGTTCCTGATATTTTTCACTGTTTCACTTATTTGGCTGCCTGTAGAGAGCTATAATTCTTCTCATCGTTACTGAGACCAACTCACTGCTGATACTCAATTGGGTTTTTAAGGATCCTAGGGAAATGCATGCCACTTTGTGGGTCTAACTGATTTAAAGTTAACACTGTCTCAGAATAGGGGAAAAAATGAAGGGAGCAACCAGGCTGTTCTCCCTGACTTCAGCTTTGTCAGTCTTCCATCCGCCTTCACTGCACAGTAACAAATACCCTTAGTCTCAAACATTTTTCATATTTTTAATAGAGAATTACCTTAATAACCTGCTACAGTTCCGAACAGAATGAAAAAACTGCAAGTGGTCATCTATTGATTTCAGCACTGAAAATATTCTGCCTAAGATTCAAACTTCACCTTATAATCACCTCTTCAAACACTAGGAATATTCTAATTCAAAATATATGCTGGACAGAGATGAACAACAAAGATTCATAGAAATCTGATTCACTACTTTTCATCCCTTTTTTATAAAGAGGTCCATTCCTCTGTAAGCTGAAGTAGAGATGTTATAGTTTTAACAGTTTCCAGAGCATTTATCATGCTCCCTGTGGTAATCCAGCAACCTTCTTTTTTCTAATACTTCTCCTCCTCACTTTTTTCATTCCCCAAAGGCTCACAGCTTGTCCTCTACCCTGACAACAACAACAACAAAACTCAAGCAAACATAAAAATCCACAATCAGATGAAGAAAAAAGGCTGGACTTATTCTAAATCACTTACTAAATCTATTACTCTAGAGTGTTTTTCCCACCATCCTTTCTACCTTCACACTTCCCTGAGCTACACAAAAACAAAAGACACACAAAACAAACAAACAAAACCCCAAACCAACCAACACACACATCTCCACCAACCACTTCTGTATCCAAGTCTCGACTGAAGATATTTATCCATGAGCTGTTTCAGTTTGGTTTGGATTGTAGACTCTAAGAGGCAAGGATAATATCTTATATTGTTCATGTAAGTTCCATACTCTCATATTATTAATTCTTATATTATTACTCATAAAATTTTACAACTGTGTGACTAAAAGGAGAGAAATATCTAAATTTCCTTGAAGTTCAAGGCAGTTTGGCACTGAATGCCCATTTCTCCATGAAACAAGTAAGCCATTCTCCAAATGTAGATCCAGAGATTAATTTAGCTAAAAGATACACTTGCTTCTTGGGTTACTCTTTCATTGCCACTTACTGATATTACACAGGTGCATTTTATCCAGCTATTTCATGGCCTCAGACTGCCATATACAAAGAGATTTTTAGAGCTGTACAAGAATAGGAGTCCTCAAATCTGTGACTCAGGGGGCTCACAGGCTATGTTGAAAATAAACTCCTTTTGAGTAGCTTTTCCTCCAGGAGTACAACAGCAGGTGAAACACAGTACTTTTCCCATAGTCTCTTCATAGCTTTGAAGGGATCCATTTGTTTTTCCTCATTTTTCTAGGAGGACTAATCTTATTTCCTCATCCACATTAATTCCTATTACTTTTCCATTACTGCACTGCTGCAAAAGTATTTCCATTTGCAGTTACATACCATTGCTAATGACATTCTTTATGCTCTGCTATATAGAACTTCTAAAGAAATATCTGGAAGTTATTTTAAATTGATATATCAGTATTTCTTCTTTAGAGATTTTGTTTACCCCTTTGAAAGATTTAATCCTCTTCACAGCAACACAAATTCAGACTTTGATACCAAAAAGGGTTTAAGTAGCTGTTCTGCTAAGCAGGATATAGAGTTTCTTCAAATGATTCTCATAACCAATCCATAACTTTTAAGCAAACAAAAGCTTGTCTTCCAGAAAACTGCATTTTTGTAATCTTAACAAAAAACCACAACGCCAATCTGCCATGAGTTACTGACTTGCATGAGCCATTTTCTGACTTCCTAATTCACTTGAAAACCCAGCAAAAAAAAAAACACATCTCTCAAGGGAAGCAGGTTTTGCATCTGAATTATTTTTCCAGGCACTTAAAGAGATAAATCAAGAATTTAAAAGAAACTGAATCAGCGAGTATTTCCCATCAGTCTGCCTGAACTGTGCTCTGCAGGCTTATATAACTTCTTGCTTTCAGACACAAGGATATTGAGAAATCCCCCAAAGGAAGTCACTCATGAACATCCCAGAGAAAAATCACACATATTGTTATCCAGGGAAAGAGAACTTAAGTCACATGAGATACAATTATTGAAGTTTTCTCACAATTACATATATTATATAACTGTAACTTATATCCAGTAAAGAGAGTTTTGCAAGATCTTTTAAGTAGTGCATAAGCAATAACATTTCCAACAGTGGGAGCCATCCCAGCAATAAGCCAAATTCTTTGTTTTAGAAAATATGTTCCAGGTTATGTAGAAACGCTTTGATTTCACAAGGAAAATTAGAAAATTTTCAGCCCAAAAATTAATTTAATTTTTTTAAACTTGAAATGAGATTCCATATGGTGTCTATCTCAGGGAGCCTTTCCTGGAATAGCAGTTAATTAAAAAGGACATCAGTGTCATGTGACATTGGAAGAGTGGGAGGTTTTTCTAATTTAAACTATGATTTGTGAATCCGGAAAAGTGTTCATGGCCTGTATGTTTATTTGTTTAATGATTTGCTCAGAGTTTGTTTCAAAGCGTTACCATTTAATATCAATTAATATAAATATTTTTAAAAACCCAAGCACACTCACTATCAGAACATAACACAGTCTCTGATTAAGAAAAAAGGAAAAAACACATGAAGTGACTGAGTAGTTTTCTAGACTCAAGAATGTGGCCTTTCCTTGTTGCCCAGCTTTTAGAATGAGAATGAGTAGATTTAACAACTGTACATGTAAAAACCTGTAACCAAAACAAGATGCAATAGAAAAATTCAATACACTTATCAATAATTTTGCCGTTGAGGTTTACAAAATCTGAGAAGATAGTGTAAGACTGCTGAGTTTGGAATTTTTACATTTGTTCTTTGCATTCTACATGCTAATTTGGCAGAGGTTCTAGGCCAACTCCTGCATTACATCAGGCCAAACATCTCCCCAGGAACTGGCAGACAGAGAACTTTGTCTCACAGCTGCTCAGCATTATAAAAAATTACCAAAAAATTGATTTATGCCTTAAATAACACAAGGGTATCCCTTACAGAATTTATGTACTACTCAGTGTTGAATGCTGCTGTCATCTCATGAGGAAACTTAGATGTCTAAGTCTGTTTTTACTTTCTTTGATACACAAAAAATGAAAGAGACTCTAACTCAGCATTCACAGTGTTTTACTGTAACTTCATCTTCTAATAATTACAGCAAGTAACCTTTTAGGGTTGTGTGGAAAAGGTACTGAAGAATGAAATTAAAATTCTCATGCACAGTATTATTCATTTCATCACAGACCTGCATAATTTATACAGGTCTGATTTATTCTATATATCCAGAATATATAGAAAAGCATAGATAGTTCAGTGTACAAAATGAAATTTGTATGTAATGAATGAAATGAATGAATGTATGAAATTAAAATTCTCATGCACTTCAGTATTATTCATTTCATCACAGACCTGCATAATTTATACAGGTCTGATTTATTCTATATATCCAGAATATATAGAAAAGCATAGATAGTTCAGTGTACAAAAGACAAGGGAAGGCTTTAAACAGGAGGAAAAGAAGGAGACAGAAGGGACATTCTGAAACCCCCAATAAACAGTGAATCACACACCTCATAAAAGCCACACAGAGAGAGGCTGCCGAGTTCACAGCCCCCGTCTCCAGAAAACGACTGCCTGATTAGATAAAAATTATTACTGAAAGCTGCACCTTCATCTGCGACCAGAGTCAATGAAAAGTCAAGGAACAGCTTCATAAGCTGTGACAACAAGAGACCAAAGCAAATATGTTTGCTCAAATCACACCTGCTTTCACTGATACCTCTGTATCAGACCCTTTTGACCACTCTAGAACAGCAAAGGCTTTATCATAGCCAGGAGTTTTGAAAATTTGCTATGCCTGTTTTGTCCAGTTGCTGGTGTGGCATATTTCAAAGAGTTTCTAATACATCTTCACCTCACAAAAATGTAACTTTCAAGCAAGTAACTGCTGTATAATTCCCATATCTTAATTACAATGAGCTGAAATATTACTAATTTTTAAGGCTTCTCTCACTGGACTAAGTATTGCATCTCATACGCTTTCATGGCCATGTACATGGTTGTTATTTAGCTGAGATATAATGGAGAATAGAGTTAGAGCACGTCACTAGATGTCATGTGGATTAAGTTAAAGAAACAAAAACAGGGTATTGACAAGTTTGAATCCTCTCTTCTACATTTTAATTCAGCTGATTAAGGCATAAACGTGGCCATTAAAAGCCTACACAGGCTGAGAGAGTCTCCACCCTTTTTGGCACTTAAAATCTGAAGAAGGTACCCTAGAGCAAGTTAGTAAATGGTTAATTTTACATGCAGCAGCAGTATTAATTCACTACCTTATTTATTTCACCAGAATAATGGCTCTGATTTCACAATTTATTACAGCATAAGGACACCAATGCAGAAGCAGCAGTAGAGAATTGCAACAGAGTTTTATACACATATTAAAAGTTTATACAGCTTAGAACTCTATGTTGTAGTGCAGCAGTATTTCACTACTTCTAAATTAATTGCCCAACCAGAAAATCATAGATCCTAAACTAAGCTTTCAGGACCAGTACAAAATAACAGCAACAATACAAGCCCACTACTGACAAGCAGCTGTGCATCTGCAAAGATTAAAGAATCTCAACCCTCTTTGAGTCTTTTCCTTGGAAGCAGCCATAATCACAGACTTTGAAGACAAATACAATAACTCTAGAAAGCTTGAAAAGAGAAAAACAAAGCCTTTTGGAGAAACAAAAACAAACAAACCCCCCCCCCCAAAAAAAAAAAACCAAAAAACACCAAAAAAAACAACACCACCACAGAAGATAAGGTTCTCTCTCACAATAGGATAGCAAATTGAATGTACATACTTATCTTCAACTATTTAAAGACTTAAATTCATCTTCTACGTCTGTACTCATCAGAAACTCAGGAAAAAAGCTTAAATGGCTGTGGGCCAACAGCTCCTTTTTTCTTTTGTGGGATGGGACAATTAGCAGCACAAATAGGGAGTCATCACCCTATTGAGATTAACAGCACAGCTCTGTACAGCTTTCTGTTGGGACAGTAATTCAGTCAGAGTTTCCGAAGTTTACCTGGTGTAAATAAATGAGAATTTAAAAAAAAAAATTAAAAATGGAGACTTGTCATTTTTTGAGGTTTTTTGTGCACGATACATAATAGACAACCTTTTTAACATTTTATATAATGGCCACTTTATCCACTAGTTTTCTAAGATTTCTAAGGTTTTCTAAGTTACCTCATCATATTTTTCAGATAGTATCAGTTGCGACATTACTTAAGAAACAAACTACAGTCATTGTGCACTCTGAAACTCCCAGGATTATAAAAGTAATGGTGGAAGAACACAGTCAAACGTGAGCAGAAAACCAAAAATTGATCAAAGTCACTAACCTAATTATCTCTCTCCAATTCCCTCACAAAGCAATGCCTTCTCAGGAGTTTTGCAGGGTCTCAACTTGCAAGAACAGAGAAAAAATCTGATGCAACCAGCAGCCTGCTGGTGTGTGCCATCCCATCCAATTCCTTTCACCTGGGCACTCCCAACTGTCCTCCCCCGCCCCAAAACTTCCCTCTGGAGGTCTCTGCAGGTTGCAATCGCTGTTGTTGATTTGAATTGTTTCACTACAACAAGTGAGGCGCACAGGGCAAGTTTGTTTCCAGACACAGTCGTGTGAGGTACTCATAAAGTTTTGGAGAGACTAAGGACTGATTTTTTTCTAATGTTTGCTCTAAAAAAGAGCTCACTACTTTTAAGAATCTCACAATTTCTGAATTTAAGTGGGTAGGTCAGTACAAGAAACTCACTGGTGATTTATGCCCACTTTTGCTAGACACTACTGAGAGGAAAAATTATAAGTATGAAGGACAGACTCATTAGAGTCTGAAGCTACAGGGAGATGTAAAGCAAGATGTACAAATAGAGTTGTTTGGACTTTTTAAGTAAATTACTATTGCTTTTCCTGGAACCTTTTAAAAATCATGTAACATTAAAAACTCGAAGGGTTTTATGAAAATAATTTTAATTTAAATCTGCAGTCCAAAGATAATGGCAAAATTGTCTAAAAAACACAATTACACAGAGCCTTTTTCTTGGTCTGTCTATACAGGATGATTTTCCTGGGAAAATTTTTCAAGATTATTTAATATTTTCTTATACCTGCTGTTAAAAAAAAAACTGTGATGAACAGACCACAGCACACATTCCCTATTCTCTGCCTGCTCAGGGAAGAAAAGAGAGAATTTGAGAGTGAAGTTAAACCCAGAAAAAAGGAGAGGTGGGCGAAAGGTTGAGTCCAGCTGAAGTGTTACTTATGTCAGGACTCCCATAGAAGAAAATTTACTTTAATATGGTGAAATGTGTAAAGTTCCCTTTTTTTTTTTTTAATGGAAACTGCTGCTCTGCTTTTGCCTCTGAATTTTTGTGAGACTTAAATACAAAAAACGTAGCAGCAACTACAGTTGTGTGATTAACTCTCAGGGTGAGAAGGGAATTAGAGATAAAGCCCTGTTTGGCTGACAAAATGACCAAATTATGATCTCTTGGTGTGAACTGAGTGTGCAGGCCCACAAAAAAATCAGTGGGGTGAAAGACTAAGGCGAGATTGATGTGTCACAGTATTTAGACAGACATTTGCTATTTGTCACTTTAAGTCTGAGCAATGATTTTCCAGATGAAAACATTCTATATCTGTCATCTGGTTTTATCAGAAATTCAAAAAATGAACATGTATATTTTAATCTTAGTTGAAGAGAAACTTGAAAAGTAAATAAAAATAAGGGAATACAAGGATTAACTCTTAAATCTATTCATACAATAAATATGTGGAGATACATTCAGCACTGATGACATACTTTCCTGAGTGAATATATGTTTTCTCATTGCTCATTTTGATGACATGACAATAAATTAATGTGGAGGATTGAAGGTTCTGTGTGATCCCCTCAGCTGTTTTGGCACTAACTTTATGTGCATCAATTTCAGAGCTCAACAGGTGCATGAAGAGCAAGTTAAGGAGGGAATGCGCATTCTAGGGTGCTCAAAACATCACCTGGAAAACCAACATTAATAGAATACAAATGTTCACTGAGAGGTTAGATGGTGGCCAAACATTGTTATTAAACTGCAAGACCCCCCGAGAAAGAGTGATGGATAGTGCTGAAGACCAAAAACTAAAGCCCAGCTTATTTATTTTTTCCTTACTGTTCCGTATTTGGATCTTCCAATATTGCGGGGAAATATTTCTGTCTGTTGTTTGTAAGAAAAGAAGTGTTTATTTCATCTGTGTGAGAGATGTTTTCCAGGAAGAACCCAGTATCCGTCTCCCTGCTGGACCTCTTCTAACTGAGCCAACATTTTTTTTGTAAATGCAAGGAAAAATATAAATCTTAACCATCCCATTCAGTACTTCTTTGTGACTAACTTGTTCAGATGAAATTAAGAGCATGCTGAACATGTTGATATAGCATAGTCTATTCATTATAGAAGCTGAAGAGATTCATCATTCGCTGTGAATTCTTTTGCAGAATGTAAGCTCCTGAATCCCTTTATTTTTGTGTGCAATGCAGCAGTAAGTTCTCCATTTGCAGGTAATGTGTGTATATTACATACCAGAGGGCCAAAATCAACCCAATTATAGGCAAATAAAATTCTGTTGATACTAGGGAAATTACCCAAGTGCTAAGCTTGCTACCTAATATTCTTTACCATGTTGGTTGGCAGAAAAGGGCACTTGATTTCTAAGAATGCTGACTGCATGTCCTTTTCATTTCCTTTTAGTTTATCATGCTTTTAAAATGTCTCAGAATTATCATGTGAGATGGCAGAAAACACAGACTTGTTAGACACTGCTACTGGCTTTGGGGAAGACATTTATACATTATATTTAGAGCTTCATGTTCTTCCTTTCGTCTTGTAATGAGAAGTTTACAATGAGCCATTTTCTTCCTCGGGCCATTTTCCATGAGATAAAGTTGTCCGCAAGCAAGAAAACATACCATCGCCTTTGACTGTAGCAACTGCTAGTTTAGATAAGCTTTGCTCTGATAGAAAATCATCAAGCCTGTACCGTTTAATTTTTTTCCTTTCAAGACTGAGTGCACCACAAGCATCATAAAAGCAGGAAGAAGGGGTGGGGAATATAATAACAATTTTGGCAATAAATTCAGTATTGCTAGCATTTTGAGGCTACAATAAAGATTCAGAAAATCTTCATGGTCATGGCATTTTGGCATTTTGTTGCCATGATGTCTTTCTCTTGTATGTTCCAACAAATTAAATCCTTGACAATATTTATATGGGTTTTCAAGTTAGCTGTCATTCAGAGCTTACATGCTTAGTGTAAATGAATTACAAGTACAGAAAACACATTCCAACTAAAATTTATCTAGACTCTAAGAGTACTATTCTTCCTCAGGTGCACAACAACTCTAATTTGTAGCCCTTTTTTTCTTTGCCTTTTTCCTTCAGTTTTGCTTACAACGACCATATCCAATAAGTAAGAAAGCACATTCACTGGGATCAAGCACAAGATGTTAGATATCTAGGGCAAAGATTCTAACAATTTGGGTGTCAGTCCCTTCTGGAAAATCCTTTTGAAATAACACCAAGCAAAAACCACAACAGCCTGTGAAGAGCCTGGTGCTGGATTCTGTTCTGAGGTTTGTACTGCATCAGACTTCCAGGGGGAATGAAGCAAAAAAAAAAAAATTTAGCACAGCTGCTGGATTACATTCAATACATGGGACTTGCTGCTGGTTTGGTTCATTGGAAATCAGACACAGGACTGGAAATATAACCTAATTGGAGATGTTGCAAATAGTACAGTATGAGTCCCCTGACTTTCACAACTAAAGTGATTTTTTTTTTAATACTCCATTATATTCCATTATGTGGACAATGCAGAGGTGATAGTGTATCAGTATTTTAACTTCTGTTCCCTTTCAGTAAATGTGGGAAATGTATGGCTATATAAATCCATTTAAAACCTATGAAATTGCAAGGAATTTTAAGACTGTGCTACGTTATGAAAACCAGTATTTATATAAGCAATTTATTGCCCAGTACTAAAAATGTTTCTATTTCAAACCTGAATGTTAATGGTAGCTGCCTGTGTAGTTAATTTTACTCTTAAATTAATTAGACTCCTCAGTATTTTATTATTTGTAGAGTAATAGCCACGGGCGTATTTTTTTGTGCTGTTGATGAGATTCTGTGAAGTATTTTATCCACTTTCAAAGTGAAATAAGGATATTTTTCTCCAACAATGTAGGTGCCTAGTTTTACACATTCACAATCCTATTTTTCTTTGGAAATTTTACTGCTGGTTAACGGGTCTCTCTCGCTTTGCAGAAAGTACTACTATGGAGACTATATCCAAATTACCATTTTGCTAGTTTCTGCAAAGCCTAACAATGAACACCATACTGCTCTGACTGCATCTTTAAAAGAAAATTTTGTACTTCTATATGAAACATAGTCAGGAAATGGTAGAAAATATATGCATTGTTTGTCATCACCTTGACCTAAGTATCCAAATTGTGTGAGATTTTGTTCACTGTAGAAAGACTCTCTTTACAAGGGATTTAAATCAGATTTAGCTTCCTGTTTATATGGCATATAATGTTAAGTCTAAGTGGTAAAGGGCTAGTAAGCAAGCTGACATATACTCACAAGGATATCCCACTAACACGCACAGAGGTTTTCCAAAGTTATTGGTACCACAAATATGTTTCCAAGGCTGGGGATTTAAGATTTTAATTTAGAAGTACTTAGCTGCAGAAATAGAGTGGACTTAGGTGTTTAATGACTCTCTACAACTGAACCTGAAAAGATTGTAGCCTGCTGGGGTTGGTCTTACAAGGCACAACTGATGAGAGGAAATGGCCTCAAGTTACACTAAGGGAGGTTTGGATCGGATATTTAGGAAAAAAATATTCACCGAAAGGGTTGTCAAGCACCAGAACAGGCTGCCCAGGGAAGTGTTTGAGTCACCATTCCTGGAGGTATTTAAAAGCTGTGTAGATGTGGCACTTAGGAACAAGGTTTAGTGCTGGACTTGGCAGCCCTAAATTAACAGCTGGACTTGACGGTCTAGGAGGTCTTTTCCAACCCAAATGATTCTATAGCCTTACACACAGAACTTCACTACAAAGCTAATCAGTACCAGTTTGGCAAAGTGAAGTTGATGCTAACTAGTTGATTCATTTGATTTCCACTGACAGAAGCTTTGTCAGTGGTGTGTAACAACATCCTGCATTGCAGCAATAAAATATCTGTAGCTGTTACACATAAACAGCTTTATTCACAATGGGCTTATCTCCACTGGCAGGGTGGTGTAAATAAGAATCACCTACTACTACTCCAGTGCATATTCAGTTTCTCTATGACTGTAATATTAATGTTTTCCCTTGAACTTCCATTAGGATTTGTTTATTTGGGTATGATAAGTGATGTCAGATATTAGGCCTTGCTTAAAGAGAGCAGCAGTGGCAATCAGTTTCAAAGATGAGCATTGACCTGAGCCTCCAGACCTTCAAATAACCTACTTAGCCACTGGTCTCTCTGTGTGGTGCTATGTATTGATTATGAAAAAGTACTAAATTGTATACTATCTCAGAATTTATATACTAAACTAAATTAAATACATTGTCTATCACAATGCATTGTGTTTTTAATTGTACATTGGTTTATCTTCGTGCTTAAGAACTAGAGGACAGCTTGCTACATGAACAGATAATCCCTGGAACAACAGGATACCAGAATAAGAAAGCAGAAAATCGAAACATCTGGAGAAATTTCTTACTGCAGAAACCAAAGCAAATAAAATCTTACTATCAGACATCTGAAGAAGAGGCAATGCCAGATCTCACACCAGTTTGCACACAGCTGCACAGCAGTTCCAGAATGCACTTTCCTATGGAAATAAATCTTCCCTTCTCATTGATTTTCAGAAGAGGCACAGAATTTTGCTTCTACCGGATTTAATTTGAAGATTTTGAGGGACACAGCAAGATGGTGTGACACTGGTCCACAGCACGATATTGAAAATGTCCTCTGTATGGGTTACTGGATTGAGGACACATAATGAAATTTTTTTCTTAAGCCTTTTGTGCAGCTCTGGAAGGTTTGTGATCACAGTCCGTTCCCTAATTGCTCTCCAGAGAATGAAAGTGCTCTCTCTTTCTGCCTGTTGCCTTTGCCACACAGCAAAAGCCTAAACAGAGGCAGAGCTGGAAAGCAGCCTCTCAGTCAGCGCGTAGTCATCACAAGATGTTCTGACCATAAAGGTGGTGTTCTTTAAGGCAACTTGTTATTTAAGGGACAACCCTGGAAGATAATACGTGTTTCAACCTTAGATTTCCATCAGGTTATGAACTGTTGAGTCACTGCAAAGAAGCTGGAAAATTACACCAGAAAATCCTCTCAGGTAAAGTGAAGCACTGAACAAAGATGGAAAAGAAAGTGAAAACTACAGACTAAACCCTGTCCTTTGCTTCATCACGAGCATGAGACTACAAAGTGTATGACTGTATTCCAAGAGAAATTAAATTTATCCAACTTCTGAATGCCTTGCTAAACTAAAACTTCACCTGGGGACATCCAACAGCAGTCACACTCCTTAACAGCTCTGAGTAAAAAAACTGAGTGCCTGTAATACATAAAGGTGTTGAACCATCCAAATTGAAGATTTCCTCAGTCTAAGTGAGGTACAGCACAGTGCTGTTTCATTTGATTCTTTACCACAGGTCTGTGAGGCTTTACAGTCCAGATATTCCCAGGTCTAGGAACAGAGATGCCTTGACCTCTGGGATTCACTGCAGTTTAATCAGACACTTCTCATAAACCCCTCTTCGGTGAACTCTGATTCCTCAGCTCAGTCCCTAGACCCTAGGTTCAAATTGCACAGTCACTTTGGCAAAGCAGATTAGAAATACCTTGATACATAAGAATTTTCCTTTATTTTGGCCTTAAAAGCTTTCCTTTCATGTGGCAAGAGAAGACAGCCTGAGCAAGGGCTAGAAACACAACAAAAGATTTCTTTAAAATCAACTAACACTTCCTTCTGAGGTCATCTAAAACATTGATTTTGACATTGTCAACTGGACAACCAGTAATAATCTCCTTTAACTAATGGAATAAATGAGGGAATAAAAATCACTTAAATCTAAATTTGTCATTTGCATAATTTATTTATCCAATTCACAACCCAGTGCATTTTTACTTGAGTTTCTCTCATGCATACACATTTTTTTCCTTTTACCATTTTCCTGCCTTGCTGTGTTCTCTAATGAGTCCCTCTAAGAAATAGCTGCTATTACTCTTAGGTGATGGAAAAACAGAAAAACATGCAATTAGTCTGTTTGGGGTTTTTTTGCTCTTGAGCACAGTCACTACTGCATCCAAGAATCACTTTTCAGGCAGTGAACATGAGTTTCATTTTAAAATGTTAAAAAAAAAGGTCCCAGCCAGATTAGTCTGTATTAGAAACATTGAGAAGATTCTTTTTCCTCACTGCCTCAACACACAGGAGAAAGAGATATTACTTAACTCTGAGGATTAATTGTCAATATATTTTCAGGCAAGCCTTGGAATTTACTTTCCACCTTTTTTTTGTGAACAGAATTCCAAACTAGAAGCTGAGGCACTGAAGTTGCATATAGATAGTACTTTTGTCTCTGTGTAACAGTCAGAATTAGGCTTATCCATGCAATTATAAAAACAGAAATATATTCCACAAGTTTAGACATATACTCTCTATTTAATACTGATTCATTGGAAGCTTTTTCCCCCAAAATATTTTGTTTAAAAACTGTGTCCAACACTTTTTGTTTTGGCTCATAATACAAAAACCTCACACTGCCTAATCCCCCAAAACCCCTCATCCTTTCCTGTAGGTGGTCTTAACTGCACTTCTTTTTAGATCCAAAAGATCTGATATTCAAAAATAGCCATTTACCAATTCCTTCAAAATCTGTAGGATTAGCAGCACTTATATCTTCGAGAAATCCAGGCCAAAATTTTGGATTTAAGAGTGTAAACTGCAATCTGCCTGCAATCTTGATACCAGTAACCAAATGTAATCCAACACAGCAGTAAATCCACATTCACCTTTGAATTGTTACACCCTGACTTTTCCCATCTAAGAAGAGCAATAGAACAGACATCTTGCTAATTTATATCCTGATTCCCCACCATCACCATCAGTTACAGTATTTGTAGAATTAAGGACAATTTTGCCATCAAATTTCTAGTATTGCTAAGACAAAGCAGTAATTCTCTTTTCTGAAACGTCTGCAATTTTGCAGCCACAAAATGAAAGATCACTTTCTTTCTAGCATAGAGATAAAACTGAAATACTTGGCTAATGGGCAATTTATTTTAAAAATCCAATCTATACGACCTTCAAATGCAAGAGCAATTTTTCACACTTTCTAACCAAGATCTTTTTTTTCTCGTTTTCAGCATTTAATAGGATGAGTTATTTCTCAAGCACAATTCCCCACCTTATCTTTAAGTGCACAATGATGTCAAAAAGGGCACAGTCAAGATAAATCCAAGTGTTTTTCTCCAACTTCAGTGTGTTGAGATTTCTGAGATTTTATTATGCAGCATGCATAATATTTTATGCTAAAAAGTTTTAGAGCCGTGGAGTGGTTTTCTGCAACATTTCTAAAAAGATACTAATAGCTTGCAAGCTGATATTTAAAGTGGACTTAAAAGAACATTAAACTAATAATTGCCATATCTACATAGTGCTGTCAAACATGAATAGTGATCATTGTATTAATATCAGCAATTCTTCTTGGAAGCTTTTACACGTGGCATTGCTATCATTACTAAAATTGTTTATGTCAGCTACTGTAATAATTTTTCTAATGCCACAACTTTCTTGAGTTAATTATAAACAAACTGGCACACTTAATTAATGGATCCTACTAATAATATATTTTATCTCAGATAAGTGTGAATGTTACTAGCAGTGGTGCAGCTCAGTTAATGATGGCAAACACTATAACCTTCTCAATAGCAAAAGGCACAGTACTCCTAGAAAATAAAATTAGATGTCTTTAAAATAGAAACAAAGCAAGAGAGCACTCAGGGCAAAACTATGTTGTCAAGTTGGGTTGGAGCAACTCTGAACTCACACAGAACAGAGACAAACTCTGCCTGATACTTAACTTCCAAAGAATAAACAAAATATCTGCTGAGTGTAACAAAGTGTTGTGTTACTTGTCAGCTCCACCATAAATAAGCTTTGCTCCTGTGTGGGACAAGGAATCATAGCGAAAACCAAGCAGAGGAAAGTCCTTAATTCTGCTTAGGAGACCTCCATTTATCAGAACTGACGAATGAGCTGCTCTCAAGCTGTCCAGACACAGCTGCACAGGAGCATTTAAACTTTCTGTCTACAGAAGTTACAATTCAAGGTTACACAGATGGCTTCAGGGGAGAAAAGAGGCATCACAGGACCTCGTTCTTTGGTGTGGTTGGCAGCAGGGCCTTGCTAGTGGTAGGATTTGTAATATTCCTGTGTTTAATAGCCTAAAATAATTAATTTTTGTTAAATTCAATTCATTATCGTAATGGGTAATAAACAGGAAATATGAAACGTCACAGTTTAATTGCAAAAAAAAAAAAAAAAATCATTTCAGCTACTTTCCCCAGAAAGAATAATCTGAACTTTACAAATTGCCCAAAATGAAACATAGCAAGATAAAATACTTTGTTTTTCTCATTTTCTGTTAATCACAGGAACTGTTCCTGTGAACTTTGTGCATATAGAGCATAATTGTTTATACCTAAGTGCTTCAGGTTATCCACCAGGCCATTTATTCCTCTACATATCTGTGAAGTATCTAGCACATTTCTGAGTGCTATAAAAACTAACACTCTAAGGAGCACGATAAGTGAGTGAGTTAGCAAAGTAAAAATTACCCTTCCATCAGTGCAGCCACTTTATAATGAGATGTGGCTATTACAGGGTAGTGTAGGCTGGTACTCAGGTGGTTGAAAATTAGTTTTCTTGGTAACACAGTTCTATTGTTTCCTTCCTGGGGAGGGGAAGACAGGTAGAATGGAAAAGGAGTAGGGATGGGAAAGGTGGAGCTAAACTGCAGGGTCATTCTGGAAACACAAATCAAAATCCTTTAATACAACTCACCCTGGAAACTGAGATGTTTTGGTACTTTCTTCAAATTCCATTATTGCCAGGGAAAGACCTAGTGGGGGTAAAGTATATCTGAATGAGTCTTTCCTTCGAGAGAACATGCCAAGCTACACAAGACAACTGTCTCTAGAGAAAGAATGGCTCAGGGCTGCCTTTGGTGCACTGAATACTTCAGCAAATTGCGTTACCACTGGATTTTGAAATTATACTGCAGTCTCCTCTTGCAAGGGGTAGCCCCAGAAACAACGGAAACTGTTTCCAGCTGCTTTGTATTGAGTATCCCAGTGGCAGATCTTGGGCTGACAAGTTCTGCTACAAAGTCAGAACAGTTTTACATCACTAAGTGTCTGACCTGAGTTGCAGCGGCAAAGGTAACGTAGTTAGAGGATGAAGAGCCATTGGGTTCTGATATGTAGCAGCCCACACAACACTTTTTAACTTGGTTATCTTTGGCATTTTCTCCATTCACAACTGATACAACATTTTGACCTGTCTCAGCATTCTTGAAACAGTTTCAAGTTCATGGTCAGGCTCAGAGATTTTCTGTCAAAGGGGGACCTGGGTCACACACATTCACCCTTATTCTCACCTGTTTTAAGTTCAGAAAATGCCACGGTTTCTTGGCAGAAAGGATTCTCCCCACCTTTCTCTGTCCACCACTATCAATTCTAAAGATAACAGTTCTCATATATAGATATCTACACTTTAATTTTGGAGTGCTCATGTCTAGAACTAGTCCCAATGCACTGATTTATATCACTGTTGTTACAGATCAAACACTGCTGTTGTTGTTTACTAATGAAGTCCACATGAATAATGTCTGCTTTCCCTGCCTTTTTTAAATTACAGACCTGACCTAGAACACCTCTTTTATTCCAGAAATAAAGAACTTTTATTACTAAAAAAGTTCTAAAAAAGACAAAGCATTGGCCACAATGTATCCACTACCAACATTTTCTTTTATTACCCTATTTAAATCTAAATTAAACTCGAGGTCTAGGCATGTCAAACAGGTGTCTAATAAAAAAATCTTGCCTTATTTTGCAACAGTTGTGTTCTCCAATTTCCTTTTACTTTGCACCAATTTGATTTTGCTCTTACCTGACCTACTTCACTGCAAGATTTACTCTGCTTTTCACAAACTGCAATTTCCTGTCATCTCATGGGATTCACCTGAACCACAAGAACCCTTACATCAACAGAATTACAAATAAATAAGGGATCTTTTACTTCAAAGAAAGCACAAAGCATCTCAGTAATGCTGTAGAGGCAAAAGTGAGGTATGATCTTAACGAGACGGTCATATGTGTTGAGGCTCAAATGCAGAGAGTAATTTGGGCTGAACGAGAATTGCCCTGAGTTTATGAATAGCTAAATCGCCCACTTCCTACCAGCAAAGATCAGGCAATATTTGACACTTTGTAGAAAAAATTGGGCACTTTATCTAAGATTAAACATTATATCTTGAACAAAGTACATTAGTTAAAATATATGGATAAACATTTCACTATATAATAACCTGCTTTATCTACATAAAATGTAACATGCTTGCTGCCTTTTACCATCAGAACTGCCAGCAGAATGTACCTGTGAGACACCAATTTATACTTATTGAGCCACTTTTTATCCTCCCTCTTCTTTTCTGCTTAACAATGCAAGAAACCTGCTGGTAAAAACATCACCGAGCTTTAAATCAGTTTGTTTGCCACAGCAAATAATTAATGAAAACAGTGACCTTCCTAGAACTCGTTTATATATGTACTAAGGGGGAAATTCTTCCTAACATGAAAGTAGACAGCAAGAAAAGTGCTCAACATAAGGTATGGATTTAAACAAGAAACAAGACTCAGTTCACTATCCATGCATATATTAAAACTTAGAGATTTGAGAGTGCCATCAGATCTGGTTTATGAATACTGCAGATCATCTGATGACTCTACTCTGCTCCAGTGCATTGCACAGTACAACCTTCATCAGTGATGCCAAAAATGATTCAAGATACCATTTAAAATAGATAGTGAGGCTACATCATAACCCTCTACATATTTTGATTGAAACTGGAAGAATATTCTGCAAGAATTCTTGCACAGTCTATAGTATAACCTGTTTACTGAGAGGTTGTGTGAGTCATGAGAAAATTCCACACTTAGAATAATAATTTATGGCTGCACCCACTGCTAAAGAAAAACTATGGGTGATCATAACTACAAGCTTGCACAGAACAGTTCAATTAAAATTCAGGCAACAGGAAATGTTATTGTTCAAATGAGCAACCAACAAGCAGATTCTACAAGTGGAAAATATTCTAGAGCTTGGTATCTGGGTCACACAGCTGCCAAGTTTGCCTTCTGTGTAGCAATATTCACAGAGAAAACAGTTGAGGGGGATTCATATTTGCATTTTTCACCACAGTAAACAAGAACAGGCACTGTGAATTGTGTGTTTTAGGGAGCTGCATGTGGGGTTGCAGCACTACAGTGATAGCTGGTTTTCCTTTAGTAAACCTAGAAGTAATGCCCTGGAAAGACCAGATATATTCTGATAACATGTGTACAACATCAGGATTTAGAATGCAAGTTGTTAGCTCCTTAGGCAGCACAAGCACCAAAATGTTACTGAACACCAGGGATGTGAAATACTGAGACACTGGACTGTAAATCCACTAGGTCACTTCAGACTTTTCAAAAAGGGCTATCATTTTATGTTCAGTGGCAATTCTGCCCCAAAAACCTTAACTTTTATTGATCTAAACTTTAATCTGTATGTTAATACATTTGCTAAGTTATGCGTAACAGAAATATTTGGCCCTGGCATAAAATGGGTCTTTAAGGTCAAGTAGTTTTCTGTGGTAGGCTGACCCTGGCTGGATTCCAGGCACCCACCTAAGATGCACTATCACTCTCCTCCACAACCGGACAGGGGAGAGAGAATATAATGAAAGCTTCATGAGCTGAGATGAAGACTGGGACAGATCACTCACCAGTTACTGTCGTGGGCCAAACAGGCTCAGACTGGGGAAATTAACTGAATTTATTACCAATCAAAACCAGAGCAGGATAATGAGAAGTAAAACAAATCTTAAAAACACCTTTCTCCCACCCCTCCCTTCTTCCTGGGCTCTACTTCCTCCCACCCAGTGACACAGGGGGACAGGGAATGGGGTTACAGGCAGTTTATCACACGCTGTTTCTGCAGCTGCTCAGAGAAAGGAGCCCTTCCCCTGCTCCAATGTGGGATACCTCCCATGGGAGTCATTTCTTCCTGAAATATTCCAACCTGGGCCACTCTTCTACAGAGTGCCATCCTTCAAGGATGGCTTGCTTCAGCACGGGCTTCCCACAGGGACACAAGTTCTACCAGGAAACCTCCTTTGGCGTCGGCTCCTCTCTCCACAGATCTGCAGGCCTCCGTCAGCAACCACTGCCAGCCGTGGCCTCCCACAGCTTCACAGCCTGCTCTCAGGCCTCCACCTGCTCCGGTGTGACTCCCTCCAGGGCTGCAGGTGGATCTCATCATCCCTATGGATCTCCACAGGTGGATCTCACCATCCCTGCGGATCTCATCATCCCCATGGATCTTCACAGGTGGATCTCATCATCCCCCTGCCCTCCCTGGCTCAGGGCACAGCTGCCTCACCATGGCTGCACCATGGGCTGCAGGGGAATCTCAGCTGCGGCACTGGGAACACCTCCTGCCCCTCCTGGGTGTCTGCAGGGCTGTTCCCTCACACATTCTCACTCCTCTCTGGCCACAATTACTTCAGTGAAATAACCTTTTTTCCATTCTTCAATAAGTTTGCGTATTTACAGTAATAACCGAGGCGTTAGCACCATCTCTGCAGGGCTCGGCCTAGGTGGGTGTGCCTCTCTCACAGCCTTGGCTCTGCTGGACATGGCAGAAGCTTCCAGTATCTTCCCACAGAAACCACCATGTTGGCTGCCAAAACCTGGCAGTGCAAAACCAATACACTTTTTATCTATTGCTTACTTCCTCACTACAAGAAGAATTTAATTCTACCGGTGATAATCATCAAGTGATGACCAGGAGAGAAATTTAATATGTAAGTGAGGTTCACACTACAGACGCAATGAAAAAATGCCTCAAACCTACTCTTCACAAAGACTAACAGCTGGCACATTTGTACACATGCATTTATTTAATAAAATTCATTAATTAATTGTAATTATTAGACTGAACACAAATTTAGGACTGAGACCCTCTTGCTTTTGGACCCAATCTCAATTGAAGACTATTACAATAAGCATTATATTGCTGGTAAAGAGACATGCCTGATCCACAGCCTACTGGAGCTACAGGTGGCATTAACTTAATGAGGATTGGAACATATTACATTCTTTTTCTTAATTAAGGTAAAGAATTTACATAATATCGTAATTTATTATTTAAATTGACAGCTCACAGTTACTGCTTATGTTACAACCCTCAGGTATCCAACTGATATTACAGTGTCTTTCTCAGGTTCAACACCTGCACAAAGGGAGAGATGTCCTCCCATGATCACATCTGCACAGATTACATTGGCAAAAGGAGGGAAAAAATTCTCTTTCTGATCTGAAATATAGCAGAAAGCTGATAATGTTAACCCAGTGTTACACAGCAGGCTCTGTGGGAAGAGCATATCATGTTATTGAAGCTGTGTGTTCAGCTCAGAGCCCTGGAAAGATGGGATTTGCCTGGGTGCCTCTGCTGCTTTGATCCCCGAAAGGTTGCCAGCCGCCTAAAAGCAGCACCGGAAAGTCGGCTGGCAGCGCGGAACACGGTCCGGGAGCGCAGCCGCGGTGACGCGATCAGAGGAGTGCAGCTCCCAGGAGAACAGTAGCGCTTTAAGAAGACGGTAAATATGAAAGAGGCATAGACTTCTGCGCTTGGGATTCTAGAAGGTTTATTGTAGGAACAGGGGCAGAGGACGAGGTAAAAGATGAGGTCGCCTAGAATCCAAAACCCAGAAGCCCCAGGCCCGCTTCTGCACGGCGTTAAAAGGGCAGCGAGCACGGGGCGTGCCCAGCCCCGGAGGACCTATCCGGAGGGGTCTTAGGGTGAGGAGCAGGCTTACCTGTAACAGTATCACATGGGACGGTACATGACTTTTAACCAATGGAATGTTTTAGCTGGGGGAAAATTCTGGAACAGAAATTATAAATTTAAGGCTAATGCACTGCAGCAAGCCTCACTCTGTTTGGTCATGGCTCCTGCACCATTCTAGCCATCCTGCTACTGCACTCCCTGCTTTCCCAGCTTCCCTGTCCCATGGATTGTCTGTGTTCCTGACGCAGAAATCCTGGGAAGAGCACTGCTTATGGAATGGGATGGAGTCAGGCCTTGAAAGAATAGTCTCTCCAGCTCTCATTTGTCTGAACAGATGTACAACCCATGCCATGCCAGGGCAGTGTTTCCTCACATCCCACAGTGCACCCTCCAGACCCTGGGAGTTCACAGGGTGCACTCTGCACTCCAGCATCCATTAATGCATGCAAGGAGTGAAATCCTTTCTTACATGGAAAGGGTAGGAAAATATATTCACATCAGTGAAAAAAGTATTTCCTAGCATTCTTTCCTAAAATTCTATGGGTTTGAGATTTAATGTCTAGTTTAAGAAGATTTTGTCCTCACCACTGAAGTCCAGTCATCAGCACTAAACCTACTGAGGCTTTTTTTTCTCAGCTTCTCCACCTTTGCTGCCAGCCTTGGGTGACAGCAGCAGGCTTCACTTGAAACAAACTCCTTTGTCTGCCTCCTTTCTTGGTGAAGGAAACCTTGTGCTAAACTGCTATTTCCCTGCTTTCAAACCTCCATAGCCTCGTTCTGAAACCTCCTCCTCTCAAATGTCTGTCATCAGAGGAGTACAGACATGTTGGACACCCCAAGCTGTGCTTTGCACACAGGATCTTTATTTCTATGGTGTTTGTATTTTGGCCCATAACAGGAAGGCACAGTGCAAGGAAAATGCCAGAGTCAAAAAAAACCAGGAAGGCATCTGGTTGCAAACAAACCGTTCTGAGAAGTTTATTCCATTGCTAAAATCTATCTTGTTAATAGAAGCCTAGTATTCATAACAATCACTAGAGAGACTATTTCTAACAATCAATACAAAGAGTATGTCTAACAATCAATACAGACAGTATTTTTAATAATCAATACAGGGTCTTTCTAGCAATCAATACAGAGTATAACAATCAATACAGAGTATTTCTAACAATCAATACAGAGTATTTTTAACAGTCAATACAGAGTATTTTTATCAACAGAGAGTATAATAATCAATACAGAATTATTTATAACAATCAATACATATAGTATTTATAACAATATACAGAGTATTTCTTAAAATCAAAACAGTATTTCTAACTATCAATACAGAGAGTATTTCTAACAATCAATACAGATAATTTCTATCAACAGAGACTATAACAATCAATACAGAATATTTGTAACAATCAATACCTATAGTATTTATAACAATATACAGAGTATTTCTAAAAGTCAAAACAGTATTTCTAACGATCAATACAGACAGTATTTATAACAATCAATACAGAGTATTTCTAACAATAAATACAGATAGTATTTCTAAAAAAACAATACAGAGTATTTCTATCAACAGAGACTATAACAATCAATACAGAATATTTGTAGCAATCAATACATATAGTACTTATAATAATATACAGAGTATTTCTAAAAAAAACAGTATTTCTACAGGTCAATACACACAGTATTTATAACAATCACTACAGAGTATTTCTAACAATCAATACAAAGAATGTAAAAATCAATCCAGTGCATTTATAACACTGTGAATTTAGTGTATTTATGCAGGGTATTTATAATACTGTCCATATATGGATTCCTCAAAAGTAATAATGAAATTCTTAGCCGGAGGAATTTCAGCCTTTGTAAGCACCTCCACAGTTATCTTATGGGGACGACGTAATTTAAAAGCTAATTCAGAAGGTAAGCCATAAAGTCTATTTGCAAATAATCGAAGATACTCTACACTTCTACCCAAGGAGATGGAAATGGCCCTGAACAGTACAGAGAGCTTTGTCAGGAAGGCCACTCCTTTCCAGGCTTTTCCCTGGAGCCCTGGCTCAGTGTCATCATCTTCTCCTGTGTCCTTGGACTCAGTGTCATTGTCTTCTCCTGTGTGCTCTGGCTCAGTGTCATCATCTTCTCTGTGCTCTGGCTCATTGTCATCATCTTCTCCTGTGTGCTCTGGCTCAGTGTCATCATCTTCTCTGTGCTCTGGCTCATTGTCATCATCTTCTCCTGTGTGCTCTGGCTCAGTGTCATCATCTTCTCTGTGCTCTGGCTCATTGTCATCATCTTCTCCTGTGTGCTCTGGCTCAGTGTCATCATCTCCTCCTGTGGGCTGTGCTGGGGTTCCCTTCCTGCTCTGCCTCCAGACCATGAACAGCACAGGGACAACCAAGCACAGCACTGTGCCCGTGTGTACCTGGATCTTTCTCCCCAGCTCCCATAGAGGCCATGCCAGAGACGCCTGGGTAGCTTCCAGCTCCGCAATTTCCTTCTCCAAGAGCAGCTGCTGTTGCTGAAGGAACACCTCCCGCTCCTTCATCCTCTGCAGGACTCCTTCCTCGTCCTCAGGAGAAATTAAATTCTTTCCAGAGGGCAAGAGCTTCTGATTGACAGTGACAACGGCCATCAGCATCAGGTATGTGTGGAAAATTCCTTGCACCATGGCAAATCCTTCCTGTGTGAAAGGGATAGAAAGGAGCAAAGAGCCAAGATTCAGACTATATTCCCTCAGGAAGACAAAGGAAAGCAGCTCCCCTCTGGAAGAAAAGCTTTGGTGTCCTTGCTAGCCCTGCAAAAAGGCTGCAGGCCAGAGGTGCTCCTCAGGGCCCTCCTGCTGCTACCAGCTCCACATGCAGCTGCCCAGAGAGGCTCCATGAGCTCATGGTGAGGAGGAAGGGGAGGAAGGTGAACAGAGACACAGAGACACAGAGACACAGAGACTGTAACCACGAAGGGCCAGGTTTGAGGAGAGACAAGTTCAGCCTTGCAGGTGACACAAGAAACCAAGGCCAGTCCCCCAAGGGGGAGGGGAGAGGAGAAGGAGAGGAGAAAGGAGAAGGAGAAAGGAGAAGGAGAAAGGAGAAAGGAGAAAGGAGAAGGAGAAGGAGAAGGAGAAGGAGAAGGAGAAGGAGAAGGAGAAGGAGAAGGAGAAGAGAGGAGGAGGAGAAGGAGAAAGGGGAAGGAGAAAGGGGAAAGGAGAAAGGAGAAGGAGAAAGGGAAAGAGGAAAGGAGAAAGGGGAAAAGCCCCCAAGCTGTGTTCAGGCAGAACATGGAGATCTTGCCCAGATGTTCCCAAATAGGATGGGTAGAAAAAAACCACCGTCCTGCTTTCCAGCTGCTCCCACCTCTTCAAACCCTGACACTGTCTTGAGCCAAGGCCTGATGAAATCCTGCCCAGTATGGGCAGCTGGCTCCTTGAAGGGCTCTGTGTAAGGATGAGGCTTCCTTGCCCTCCCAAAGCCCTTCCCTTGGCAGCCCTGGGCAGGACACTTATCTGCCCTCCCTCCTTGCCACAGACCTGCTCTGCCCAGTCCTTGGGCAGTTTCCCTTCTGTGTGTTTGTCCTCAGCTGTGATCCCAACCTGGGTCAGTCAGTGGGCTCTGCGCTGAGCTCCCAGGAGCTGCAGGCTGCAGATGCCAAAGCTCAGCCACACCACGACAATGCCACCAGCAGCAGCAGTGCCACAAGCAGCAGCAGCAGCAGAAGCAGCAGCGCCACCAGCAGTGCCAGCAGCTGCCGCGGGTGCCTCTCAACTGTCGCTGCACCTGCACTGCAGCACCTCCTGCTGCCACCAACGCTCTCTCGTTGCTGGGAGACAGCCCTCGAGCCTGGCCATGGAGTCACAGAGCCATGGAATCTTAGAGTCCTAGGCTCGTGAAATGTTAGCCTTCTAGGTTCATGGAATCCTAGAGTCGTGGAATCTTGGGATCCTCACTCATCTTGGATGTTGGGATGATGCTGGAACATCAGGTTCCTGAGAATGTTCTCCACTTCATTAATTGTATGGATATTTTCAGTCCATTGCTTGTCTCTTGTCAGTTCTGATGGGAGATGTTTCTCACATCAGCCCAATTATTTCCTTTCCTTTACTATCCAGCCAACAACCTCCCCTTTAGTTTTTTGCCTAAGCTTTCAGGAAGATGTCCAAGATGCGCCAAGAAACAGCACAATTTTCAGTTTAAATCTTCTCAGAATGGCTGCAATTGTCAAAGCTGTTAGTCCAAGACTTTGTCTTTCTACTAAGAAAACTGTATCATTTTACTGTGTAGATATTAGTAGATCCAGCTAAACATAATGCTTCATTTGCTGAACATAAAAACAATTTCAAAACTAGCTTTTCCATGCTTTTAAATGTCCAGAAGAATTTCATTAAGTAGCCTGTCACTTGGATAGAGGGACATCTGACTGTAAAGGTAGTGAGACAAACCTCCATCAGTGGAACCCACAGACATCAGGAGGCCTCAGACCTGGTGAGTCAAAATGCTGCTGTTGCTCACCACCAGAAAAAGGCACTGCTCAAAGTTTTAGAAGAGAAGATTTTTCACAGATATTTAAAATCAATCATTCACATATTAAAATGCAAATTGCAGTATGTGACTATCGCTGCCAGGCTGCAATAATCTTCTCAAAAGCCTGCAATGCAGATTGCAAATGTTCATTATGTGTGTATCAGCTTTGAGGAACCAGCTATTTATTAGCACTGGATCTTGTAACCTGCACTTCTGGTTTTTTGCCATTGCAATTCCTTGATAGGTTTGCAAATATTTGTGACTTAGTGCTGACATTTTATTTATTTATTGTGAAAAAAAACCTGTGAATGTTTTTTTAGCATTCACATGTGAGCTTATAACTTAAATGTGAAGCAATAAATGAGAAGCTCAAATGATAGATCACTGGGAATATTAGTATTCCTACTGCATTAGCAACAAGTTCAAGATAATGTGCCCACATATTTAAGGTGCTTTTCAATCAGACAACATATTTTTCAATGGTAGAGAGTGTACTATGCAGCACAGAAAGTACCTGAGGGAGGTTGATGGTGAGCATGAGAAAAAGGAACAACACTTAATCACACAGTTAGCTTGGTAATCAAATTAAAAATTTTGTTCCATGTAGCTTTTAATGTAGTTCCATTTACTGTTCCTTAGAAAATTGATTAAAAAGACATCAAATGCAAAAAATTATTGAAAAAAGCTCTAAAACATAAAAGTACATCATTCATTGCATTCTTCCTTTAATTTCCTTCGATTTAAACACCAAGTTTGAACATACCCTGGGAAAAAATTCACCAGGTCAGAGGTTTCTTTTCCCTTCCTGAAAAAACAGACCTTGACTTCCTCTTCACCTTTCTGTGAACATTTGTAAAGTCCAGAAGCTGGACATTTCCCTGCTGAAGCTGCTGAGCCATTCCCTCCCTCCCAGTAATTCTTTGCTGGGTTTTCATGGCAGTGGGGCTGACCAGCTCCATGCTGTGCGCTCCTTTATGGACAGCAGGCATGTTTCACAGCTGGATGGTTTCACAGCTCACAGAAGCACTGGTGGAGGTAACAGATCTCAGTTATACCCCAAGCTGTCCAGAGTGACTCTGGAAAGTCTACTGGGCAAGACAGTTAACACTTAATACTCATCACAAGCAACTCCCCTAGATGGTTCCTGTGACATTACTGAGCCCTAATAGTCTAAAATGCTGATTATTATGTTTCTTTTTAAAAATATAAATATGCATTCTCCCTTTTTCTCAGCTTCAGTTTGTCTTGTATATTTACATGATAACCTCTTCTGGGTAAAGACTGTGCGTGCAGCCACTGCTATAAATTGGTTTTGATCCTACTCTTTTCAAGTACAAGTAAAGCAAATACTTAATAAAAAGGGAACTACCAGTTTTATCATTAAAAAAATGAACAACCTTTAAACATTCCAGACATTTATTCCCAGATCTTGCAGAGAGATAGCTTCAGTTAAATTAAATGTCTGCTATTCAAGTCATTCAATGAAAGAACTTGCTGTAGGTTTAATAGTAAAGTGTTTAATTTGCAATGCTCTTAATTGGTTAAATACCATGACTTTTCAACCTTCAATGATTTTGTGTGTGTTCTCCAGGGTCTAACCTAATCCTCATGTTCATCCTGTTTATCTCTCTATTTGTTTACTCCACTTGAAGTAAATTAATCAACACTTCAACTGTCACCTTCTCCAACAGAAGTAATGTCTGTCAGTCCAAAAAAATAAAGGCAAAGAGAAGCCAACCCCTGTATCCAGGCTTGAGACCTTCAGAACCATCTGAGGG
This sequence comes from Grantiella picta, assembly GCA_013397955.1. Taxonomy (NCBI): domain Eukaryota; kingdom Metazoa; phylum Chordata; class Aves; order Passeriformes; family Meliphagidae; genus Grantiella; species Grantiella picta. The sequence goes on along the minus strand of VZRM01008904.1, from coordinate 96,116 downwards.
AACAGGGACCTCAATAACATAGGTTACAGAAAAACATGTTGCTTTTATTCTTAAAAATAACTGGAGATTTACTTTTGAATTCTAGGTAAGATCCTAATCAAGCATGGTCAAAATGCTCTGTCCTGACACACAGCTTAAGAAAGCCACAATTATTCATTACAGAGAGAAGAAAGGCATAATTACTTCTCACAAAGAGTTCCAAATGGAATTCTGCAGTCACTTAGACCAAGGAGGAGCAGTCACCCAACAAACAAAAAGGCTGAGCATTTGTTGAAACTCGGTCTTAAGTTGGAAATGCCACTAAAGCACTCCCGTTCTGGGTGGTGGCAAACAGAATCAGGACCTTTCTAGTGTACAATGCATTCTGTTTCCAAGAATATTCCCAGCTGCCTATCATCTCTAGTGAAAGTTGTAATTAAAAGGCCATTTTGGGAATGGTTCAGAAGTTTGGAGAGATTTGTAAGCTTTTGGGTTTTTCCTTTTTCAGGTGAAAGAATCTGAACAAAATAATGGTCTTGGTTACTGAAAAAGTAACCATCTAATGATTTTTCTAGTGATTTTTGGTTAAAATAACTAAAGCCTTCATGCTGGCATGACTCTTTTCCAGAATAGCTTCTGTTCTCAAAACCTAGCCTAAAGAAAGTGTTCTTAAAATTAATTTCAATGAGATTTCAAAGAAAATGCCTTCTAACAATACCACAGATCTTACCAATGCTGTAATTTATTCTGACACTAAAGAAAGTAGCTAGAAATCTTTATATGCAAAGCATAAAATAGTATTTTATGTAATATAATATAATACAATAAAGTAAAACATAAAGATTTCCACCACCTTAGAATTAAATACAATGACAGATAATGAGCTATCAAAAGGAAAGAGATGGTAAAACTTGGAACACAGTGGAAGGTCCTCCTGCACCTACTGTATGTAATACAAGAACATAGGTACCATTACAAGAATATCTTCAGACAAGCTTTAGGTCACATTATTGAACTCTCAAATTAAAAGACACTGTTATTGTGAAATTGCTTTCAGAGCCCTACATGTATCTTGCTTATCATAGCCCAATATTTCACTGACCTACCACATATGAATTGAATACAATTTCATACTGCCAGTAGCTGGCTTACAAAAAGGTAATAACGTAATTTTCATAACTACCCCAATTTACCTGGTTTTATAGTGTAATAATCATAACTTGATATAATAATCAAATTGGTCTCAACAGCTACTGTTGTTAAAAATGACACAAAATGCAGTTCTGTGGGATTTTGTGGGATTCTTACCAGCAGCAAAACTGTACAAAAAGGCACAAATACAGACCAAGCAGCTTGGCAGTGTCATACTGCAGTTGTAGATTGTACTTCTGCCACAGTCTGTATGGTATTTGTGAAGAGAAACTACATTGATCCCAGAGAAATATCCTCTCCCTGGGGCTTTCTAGCAACCTGTAAGAGTTTCTGTAGGTCAGACAGATGAGACAGCTGACTTCCACTTCAATTCAGAGCAAGAAAGATCCACAAGGAGATTTCCTTTGATATATTAAATAATCAGGTCATATCAAACAAAACCCCACAGAATCCAAAATGGAAACTCATTTTCCTGCTTCACAATTATCTTTTAAAGCATATTGCCTTTCTTGGTGAATTTTGCTTTTCTATTAAATTTCATATAGTCTTCATATTCTGAATTAAATGCTGTAGCATACTAAAGATTTAAAATGCTAAAACAATTGAAGGTGCAATGTCACTCTCAGGAAAGGAATAGTGTTCTGTCATATCAATTATACCAATATACCAGAGGCCTGGGCAGTGGGGGGATGGAGAGAAATAGAAGTCCTCAACAGATGGAGACAATAAAGAAAAAACCCAAAAAACTGATTACATCTCCCTAGAAAAATCTAAGTAGTGGAATTAGAGCGTTCATGCCATTCAGAACATTATATTATTCAATAATTACTAGTGTTATTACTACTATTCACAGTAGTAGCAATGTTCTTTAGTCAACAAAGTCCAATCCCAGATCACTACTGGTGCCTTAATTATGTGTTTATTTCTTCATTAGAGAAGCATTTTTACTTGGTAAAGTGCAAAAGTGCAGGCTTCATTTCAAGGGCTTAAGAATGCACTTAATTTTAAATTTTGCTTACATTCCACTGAATAAATCTTTTAAAGCAGAAAATTATTTGCTTACTAGAAATAAAAATTTGTCTTTCTCTTGAGGAAATTCGAGGTACAATAAATGGTTACGGAATCTTGGAAATCGTAAGAGGAGAAAAAGAAACTCAGAATTTGATCTGGCTGAAGCCTTACAGACATTCTGGACATTCAATTCTAGGTTTCATTTTGATCTTTTTATAGAGATGAACATGTCTGACAGATCCAAACTCAGATATGGAACTGAACTTGACAAGAATTTGATTTGAGGGTCTGCAGCCATGGTTTGAGTTCCACTCGTTTTTAGAAGTTTAAGTATCAGGACTTTAACAGCAGCAAGCTTAGAGCCTTGCACTCTTTCATGAGACTCTGCTCTGTTCCTGTCTCAGTTTGCTCTGTCTTTGTGTGCAGGGCTGTGGGTTTGGGGTTTTTTGGGGGTTGTTTTGGGGTTTTTGGCAGGGGGAGGTTAGGGTTTTGGTTTTGGGGAGGGGGTTGGTTTTTTGGGGATTTTTTTGAGAGGCAGTATAGGAATCAGAAACAAAACATGACTGCAGCTTCATTGGCTGCCAGATTCCATAGCGTTCTGTGTCGTCTTGGCTTTTTACTAGCATTTGAAATCACTATTTATTTGCTATGGGGTTTTTGTTTCTTTTATGCAGGGATAAAAGTAGTAGTAACCAAAAGTGTCTGAATATATTACCAGCTTTAGTGACGAACTGCCTTTTCTCCCTGAGCATTAATACACTTTAAAAATAGACATGTGAATAGAGAAGATATAGAAATGCTCATAAAGTCATAGAGTGGAACAGAAAATGTTTTAGTTGTATTTTTCTCTATTTTCATATATCTGGAATAAATTTCATTTCTTATTCCTCTAGAATCTTCCTACCTCTTTTCTGGCATACCCTGCAGTCTGTTCAGATGTAGGTGAAAGACTGCTGCAAACCAGAAAATTATTTTGGTTAATATCTGGGAAATTAAGGAATGCTTAGCAATTAACATTGGGAAATACAATTCTTTTTACCCAAAAATTATCTTGTATTCAAACCAAAATTCACCATGACAGTTAGAGACATACATCCAGGGAAATATACTCTTTAAAAACATGTTCACAATAAATGTTCTACTCTGCTGATGATTTTGTGTCAAACCTCTCCAATCTCTCCTCACTAGAACCAGCTCCTAATTTGCTTGGAACTGTATAGATACTCTGCCTGTTAACCAAATATGTGCCCTCTGCATATAAATGGCAACTGAGAAAACAGGGACAACATTTCAAAGGTTCAGACATTCTATTTAGAAATTGCAGCAAGAAAAAGAAAATTTTAGGCTCATGCAAATGCAATGCAATATTCGAGAGACAAACACCAGCAATGGAAGACACACAAGACAACCTGCAGGATGTTCTTCTCTAAATGTTGACTGAGCTCCTGAGCTGGATAATGGGTGAACTTCATAAAGGAGGGTGATATGCATGGCCCAGCATGAAATTGCTTTTACTTATGCACACATAACTAAAATATACACAATGGATTTTATTGTTTGCTTCCACTCGTATTGTCCAGACTGGCAGAAATACTTCTCTATTGTTTCAGCTTCATAAGTGTGTATTAATAATCGAAGTGTAACCTCTTCTGAAAACAAAGTGGACCTCTGAGTGTGAAAAAACACAGGAAGAAGTTCATGTTCAGTAGAAAGAAGACTTGACAGGACATTACCTTTACAATCTTCTGCTGAATAAATATGAACTTTGCTTAGAAATAGATGCTTAATAGAAAATGTTAAACATTAGACAAAAGTCAACGTTTTCCTATAAAACAATAAACCTAATATAACCAAAGTAATCAGTATGAAGAAATACCAACCCACATAACACAAAACATCAGGCAGTGCAAATATCAAAAGACCATTTCAAGAGTAACATCCAGTTTCGTTTTTTAAAAAGCACGTCCAGCACGTACAACAGAACCCCTTCGTGAATTATACCTATCCAAAATGGGTCCCTGGACTCCAGAGCTGACACAAGGTAAATGCTAAGTGCATGAACTGAGAAATGGGGGAAGAAAGAGGGAAAACTGACCAAGGATGAAAAAGCCCTTCCCTCTTCATATGAATGAGCTGTTAGTGGAGCTGATGGCAATAACAGGCAGAATTTCGTTGTTATCTTAGGCTAATCAGAAACACCAGGGAAGCAAGGACACAGAGCAGCCCTTTGTGTCAGAAAGGGAAGATGTGACAGGCCCATGAAACCAAAGGACATAATTAACAGCGCATTTGCAACAGAGATGGGTTTAGTAGATTTTAGAGGGCCATAGTACAAACGCTTCTGTGGCTGCCCTGGTTTTTTTAGTAAGGAGAAGTTACAGATTTTACTTCCTGGGCTTCAAAAGCACTTTGTAGATCTCCCTTGAAGACTAAGGGTTAGATTTAAGAAACAGGAGATTGGAGATTTTATATTTGTGAAAAATGTTCTCTCTGATGAAGAGCTGTCTGTCCTTTCCTGACCTTTGTGTATCTACAGTCAGGATTTCACCCATCTAGTTCCGTTTCCCATTTATTTGGATAGATTTCAAGACAGAAAACTAACACTTAAAAGGCACAAAGCACCTTGCATTACAATAGAATGGCAATTTCCTCTCTTCAGCTGTAGCACCAACCACCACACTGAAGGTATGCAACTAGTAGTTAGTTCTGTCTAATCTTTTATTACTATGCAAATAAGATGTGCCAGAAATACACATACACTATTATTTTCACAGGCTGATTTGAAACAAACTCTACTTAATAATAAAAAGAAAAGGTTAAAGTAAAATTCACTTTTGAAGTGAATACTGTTATTAAGCCAGTAACATGAGGTAAGAACACTGTGTTGTTCAGACCTCATGAATATGTTAAGAGAGTTTCGTATAACGCTGACACAGAACTGTCTGAAGAAATATTTCATGTGGTATATGTTGCCTTTTGCTCTGCACATGGATGTATTTAAAAGTTTAGACACTTTAAATAGGAATGAGATTCTATTTGACATCATATTCCACAGAGGTTACTCTGAATCATGAAGAGTAATCCTGTCTCTGCAGAGATATAACCCCCTGAGCTAAGGTACTTCTCAGATATTAAATATGGTCCCTGCAAGAGTCATACTGATATACAGAAAATCTAGAGATTAGAAAATATTAAGCATTAATCAATATTCTAATTTTATTCAGGCCCTGTATCATTTAACCTATTTAAGTACTTAAATGTGATTACTGAAATTTGATAACAAGTGGGAGAAAGAACTCTTGATTAATTTGATGTCAACTGTACTTCAAACACTGCAGTTTAATACAATTCTGTACTTAGGAACACTAAGCCAAAATCTAAAATGCTTTAGCACATGAAGGCAGCAATACGATACCAAAAGAAATATGCCAAAATTTAAATTGCTGGTAATTCAGACGCTCTTAGAACTATGTGGCAAGTAACTGAAAGCCTGCTCTGAAAATCTAGAGTTCATTAAATTCTCCAGTCTAGTATTCACAATGTTATCTTTATTTATATTTCTTTAGGGTATTTCTAGTTGGAAAAGAAACTTTACCTTCTGTTTCTACTATGTGGAAATGGAAACTACTAAGAGCAGTCCCTGGGTACATGCTAGGAAATCTGAGATTTAATGTTTAAGTGCAGAATAACTGAAATAGAACATGGTAACAGAACATGTCCTTTTCAGCAACAGTTAATGATTTTGGATCACTAATCATAAGTACCTTTAAGAGGGTTTGCTTTCCAAAGGTAGGTGCTTTGTGGTTTCTAATAGGAATCACTGCTATGTCATGGGGGTTTTTAATATAAACAATCACACACTAGAAAAATCAGTCATTTCTGAAAAAAAATGTTTCTCAAAAACATACTATTTAAAATTTGTTTCTGTTCTGCCTAGCAAATGACCACTCCACAGAGAGGCTTCATTTACATTACACTTCTGGGGGATTCCTATCTCCCAGATTCAGGGATTAGAGTCAGTGAGAACTGAGAGGTAAATTGGCAGAGCAGTCCACCCCACAGATTTATTTTTTTCTTACTCTAGGACTGATTATACGCTCTAGGCATCTCTCAGCTAACCAAACCTAACAAATAACTTTAAAGAGGAGTGATGAATGTGGAAAAACAGAGTGTCTTTCATTAAGAAATCTAATACAGCTGGAAAAAAAGAATGCAGGCCCACAAATCCTTCACATGAAGTAAATAATCACTTTTATCATAAGTAAATAAAAGCACCGTAGATTAAAGGAGGCTGTAGATCAGTAATTAACATCTAATACATTTATATGGGGGAAAGATTTTATCCAAATTTCATTCAAGCAATGTTTCCTTAATGGAATACCAATGATTAAGGAATATTAGAGAAAAGCTGAGGGTTTGGGCATTGGTTATCTTTTGGGAGGATTTGAGGTTTTTTGCAGTTTAGGGCTTTTTGGGCTTGTTTTTAATATAAAAGCTCTGAAAAATCATAAATCACCTCACAGAAGCCCAATCTATTTCAGTCACTTGGTTTTCAAAAGATACATTAGCTTCCACTACTCGAGATTCATTAAAAAACTCCATTCCCCTCACTGATGGTTAAAAGCTGCCTTGATCCCTTCGAGAAAGTGCCATCTGTGACTGTGTCATCTGAGTATATTCAACATCAATTTATACTTGAAGAGACTTGCTTTGTAAGACAAAGCTTTTTCAAAATTATCTCTCTGAAGCTGGCATAGATCTGTGTAAAAAATATATTAAAAAGAAAGATGACAGACAACCACCTGCTTCACTTTGTTAATGCAGAGATGAAATAAACACAAAAAAATGTCAAAAAATAAAAGGCTTCCCCCACAATATTCATTACAAGAAGAAAAAATTCAACACTGCAGTTCCTCTGCATAAGAGATAATAGGGATAAAACTGAGGTGCTTTTACATGTCTTTAAATCACTGCTTAGTTTATTGTGAACCCTGGAAAGACCTTCCTAGGACATTGCCTCCTCAGTAAGGCAGTATGATTGCAGTATTAAAGGTACACCAAACCTATAACTGGGACTTCTTTTAGCTCAGAAGACAGAACAAGGTGAGGAGAAACTTGACAAGCAGCACTGGGTGGAGGTGTGGTCTGTAAACATTTTGAAACTCTCTGGACAGGCTTGGGTCTGCATCTTGAAAAAAAGGTAAGTCCAGCAAGTCCTTTGTTAGTGAGCAGACTTCAACTGATGCCGTTACCTGACTGCTTCACGACATGACACTTCACTTCTCTTTTTCAGTACACAAAGAATAAACACATGCTGAAACAGCCAGATTCATAAAGAAAATAATGAAGAAAGACTGCTTTATGAGATTTCAGGATTATAACAGGTTACAACAGCTGTTACCATGAAGAGAGTTTGCTTTCACATACCACCAGGGTTCTCAAAAGCCCAGGTGAAAACAAAGACCCTTATTTTCATAGCTGCACACAGAGCAGCAAGACAAATGGACAATGAGGGACACACAATTTCTCCTGCTTAGCGTCTTTATTGTTTGTTATCAAGATTGCAATAGCTAATAGGTGTTTGCTATTTTCAGCTTTGTACATTTTAGGCTTTTATTTCCCAAGATGCATTTCTTTAATCGCAATTGCTGTCCCTGTGGATGTATTCGGAACAGAATTTAAACAAACAAAGTATTTTTATATCATGATATAGGAGAATATAAGATCTGTTGTAAATATTTGCTTATGGAAATGTCTCTCCCAGGTATAGCAGCATATTAGCTGCCAAGACACTTGACAAATCAAGATGTATATATTTACAGTGCAGGGTAACACATTAGAATAAACAATCAACAAATCACAGGAATATAAGGCATATGTGGAGAATGACTGAAAGTGAATGATACCAAATATACTTGATACCAAATGATTTAAAGGTTTCCAGCTGGAAGGCATAACTGAAGGCATAGTTTATTGAATGTGTGTGCCTCTCAGAAATAAATCACTCCTGCAGACAACATTTCAGCATGATATTCGTAACATGATATTCTTAAAAAGGGAAGACGGGAGAAAGATGAGACCAAGACTGGCACCTCTAACTTCCACTGCTCATGTTTTGTGGTCATGAGAGATTACAGGTGTGCCTGGCCGAAATCCTGATTCATAATGCACTTTTTTCTACTTCAGTCTGGTTGTTAAAATGCTCAAATGGTTTATAAACTCACCCTAATTCTCAAACCCTGAACAACATGTTCAAGACTTTTAAAAGAAGTTTTTTCTACACTCTGTTTTATAACAAATTTTTTACACTTCCATTCAAGTTGCCATCCTTCATAACCCATACTTAGAATGGCTTAAAATTCCAGGCCCAAGAGCAGGAATGTTTCTGAAGGCAGGAATTTCAGGGTTTAGTTATATTCACAAGCACAGCAAGGTAGGCAGACATTGCAGCCACTCTTAGGCCCCCTGACAAGGTCATCCATATGACATGAGGTGTGAGGTAGCAGGAAGCACATGAAAATCTAAATCTTCTGTCTGTATTTACCTGTATTTGAGAAAATTACCCAATCAAGTTCATCAATACTCACACTGAAGTCACAATGCATAATGTCTGCTGGATTTATTTCTCATGCTGACAAGATGCAAAGCTCCAGGTCCTTTGTCTGTTCTGTCACAGCTGCCTCATCTACACCAAAATGGAAAGGAGGAATTACTTATTACACATCCCAAGTTCCAGCTAGCCACAAATCTAACACACCTGGCTTTACCAAACATGTTTTTATCAGAATATTTACAAGGAGTGTCCAGGACACTGGACAGGTACTTAGTGGCAAACCAAAACTGAGCAAAACTTGATGTATATGGGTGGATAATTATAGTTTCCCTGAAGTTTTGGGTTTTTATGGCACATAAGCTACAGGGCTATTAAATGAATGAAAAGTCAATTTCCAAAATTACATTTTTCACTTGGAGACCAATTTATCTTCTATTTTCCCTGCACAGAGATTTTGCTTGATGTAGCAGCAGAATTTTGGGTATTTGCCACTCTTTCTTTCCAGATGTCAAGCACATCTCCATTATTTTCACCACATGTTAATGAAATAATCTCTTTTTTTTCCATTTTCCTAAAGCATATTGAAGGCTTTGCAGACTGTCATCCTCCCTGTCCCTTGACGAAGGACTTTATTTTTTCAAGATCCTATTTGATTTTAGTTCTGTTCTTAGATTGCATATTTAATGAGTTGAGAAAACTCACTGTATTTTTGCAAAGTTTAAAGATGTAAACAGTTAAGGTCCCAAAGAACATACTTGTGTAGCTTTTCACTGACAATTCTCTAGGAAAACTCACACTACAAACAAACCCAGTCAGCAATAGGTCTCTTTCATGGTTTTAATGGGAAAACTGGAATATCACATTAATAAAATCCCACACTGCAGCAAAAAAAGCTCAGGAAAGGATCATTGCCATCTCAAGCTCACTTTGGCCAGGAGTAGCACCTTATGGATCATCTCAAGATCAGTGTTAGGACATTTTGGGAATAGTAGCTGCTATCAACTTTATTTATTTATCAAATAGCTGCTATTTTCTTCCTTCACAAGAGCCTTAGTGAATGAAGGAAACTGGTTTAAATTTCAGATATAAAATTGGCAGAAGGATTTAGTCTGTAAGTTACAGTTCCTAACTGCAGGATCCTACATAATTTAAAGCCAGATTAATACTTTGTTACCCTTTTAAGGATGACACCTTCCAAATATTACTTTGATTAATTTGATAAAGTAGTTACTTGATTTATGCGATTATGTGATTGAATTTATATAATAGAGGACAGGAACAAGATTTTGGCAGTGTAAGAAAATAATCCTCTCCTATAACACTGAAAAATGCAACGACTCATGATTCAAAGAGAAACAGAAATCAGATGTGGGTAAGTAGATCACTTCTGAAATGAGTTGAACTGTGGCTTCAGCAAGGCAAGGCTCACAGCTCTAACACCAACTTCCAAATGGAAGCTTTGGAAGAGCACTCCACCACTTAATATGTTTGACATAAGAAAGTAACAAATTATTGTATTTCTTTAAAATATTTTAATTTAAATATAATATCATTATTGCCCATTAAATAGTTCTTTTTTAGGCTTTAAAGACATATTTTAATGCATAAAATACTTAACTAAAATTGCTGCAGCAAACATACTATGCAGGTGTTGGTCGAAATTCTATTACTGGGAAAAAAAAAAATATTTCCAAAGTTTAGAACTTGATTTTTGATTGAGGGAGAAGAGAGTGTTGCTGTTTCTTTGCTTCACAACACATTCATTAGTTGTTTCCATCTATAACAGAGATGTCAGGATCTGCCACACATTTGGCTTCAAAGAAATGAAGAAAAAAATTTTACCTGATTGTCATATGAAAATTTAAAAGTCTTAAGGAATTTTCTATTTCATTTCTTTCAAACGGAAAGGATTTCTCCTAGCAATGGACAGCTTTCCATACACTGGGATTTTATACTATTTGCTGATACTGCTGTTGAGATAATCCAGCATCATTCTTTCAATTCTTGATTCCTGCAGTATTTTCCATACTATCTTTTCTTCCCATGCTAGTGTAAATTATTTAGAACAAAAAAATAAAACTCATAATTTCTCCTCTTCTTGTACGCATGAGATCCTTAGCTTCCATAAATCAGCTGATATTTACCTGATCAAATGCTGCCCCAGAGAGAGTTTGGGATTCAGCTGAGAATATT
>VZRM01008904.1:0-77759 GCA_013397955.1 Grantiella picta | reverse complement strand
TTATATTAATTGCTTATTGAGACACTTCCAAACCTCCCACAAACCCTCAGCAGGAACTTGCACCTTGCAACTGAAGATCAGTGAGATGTCACAGCAGCCAAGCTTCTCCCTTCCATCACGATATTCCAAGTGACGTTCCAGTGCCTCCACAGCTGAATTTTCCATGGCAGTAAACAAGTTTCATTATATTCAGATAGTAGAGGAATGATAAAAAATAGTCAAAGAGACATCAAGAATGAAGCAAAAGTAAGCACATTCTAGTATAGTTATTTTTCTATATATTCACATTTCTAATTTCCATGGAATATTCTAAAGTCTATTTACAGTAATCCTATATTATTATTAGAGCCTATTACTCATTATACTGCTTGATTTTGTACCAAAGATGGCCCCCAGCTTTGCTGCAGATGTATAATTTCAGAGTTTGTTTTCCCTTTCACATGAAAATTTCTTAAGGGACATACTTTTTTTAACTTTCCCGAAAAAATACCAGAAATAACTATTGTGAGGTATAAAGATGTCAAAACTGTCAGATTCTCAAATTCCTTTCATTTTGCAGGCACAGGAGTCCTTAATTTGTTCTTAATTAATATTTTTCAGGTATTTTGATATTTGTATCCATTGGGATAAAAGATAGTGGCACAAAGAATGGACATCTATAGCCTATAATCTGTGAGGAAAATCTGAAAGACCTGGCATTGTTTAGCACACAGAAAACATGTTTAGAGAATATACAAAAACAATCTTCAAAAATATAAAAAATTGCTGCAAAAATAATTTTTTTTTCAGCTACACAGCAGATATGGCAAAAACCAAGGAGCTAAAATTTCTACATGAATGTGCAAGACTGCAGTTTTTTAAAAACTACAATAGTTACACTGAAACCATAGGAACCACCAAAGGTAGAGAACAGAGTAAATGACCTTGTGTGAAAAATTTTTCAACTGGTTTTAATTATAACTTCCTTGCTGATTCATAAGCAAGAAAATAATGCCATATGAATCAGCATTAAATTATTCCCTGTGAATAATTCATTTAGCATGAGTATAAAACTATAAATTTTAAATGTAAAGAAAGCATGTTTTAAAAAATGCAGGTGATGAAAAGTTATCAAATAAATACTTATTTCTTGACCAGACATGTTCTAAAGCAGAATGCTTGGATTCATTCATTTCTACTGGGTCTTTGTGGATAACAGCATCACTTATGGACAAAGAATGACTCTTTTTTTAAAAACAAAAGTATAAATACAAGCTTTCAATCCTTACTGATCTATGAACTGTCCAAATTATGTCAGAAAAGGTACAGTGGAATCATTAGCAAACCAGCCCTGGATTAAGGTCTGTCTCACGATTTAGGTCCCTGACCCTCACTGGAGCCTGGCTGTCACTTTGTACCTTTGGTTGCAGGGAAAATGAAACAGTGAACTATAACTGCACCAACACTTGTGCTCTGATAGGTTTCAAGTTTTAAACAAATTCACTGATAAGGTTTCAGATTCCTACCTGATCTCAGCATGGAAAAAAACACCTTAACAGTGAAACTCAGTTTTGCTTTTCAATTCTACATCTTCTTCTAATGGAGTTTCTCTAATCACCCCCATTGTAGAAGGCGCCACAGTGTGAAGAACATCTAAAGATGTAGAACCTTCCTAAGAAAATGACTTCTCCAGTGTCTTCCTTTAGACTGGAAGTCATTCATCCTTCCGTTATCTTAGGAGTAAATGAACACAATGAAAGGACCCTGGTGTAAACTGAAGCAACATGCAAGATCAGACTGGGGTTGTTTAACCTCCAGTAATAATTAAAGTGCTTTGGCTGCCACACTTCAGTGCTAATTTATAATTAACTTCAGGTGCTTCTTTGATCTTCCTGATATATATTTTCCCTGTTTCCTTATCAAGAGTCTCCATGCAGCCTGTAATTATGCTTTTAGTGTGACCATAGCTTTAGGTAGACAAATTAAGCTTTGGGAATATACTCGTTAAACCAAAGCAAGCCCTTACCTCTGAGCTGGAGCATCATCTGAGACACTGCTGATTGAAATGCAGTATTATATAAGCTCATAATAGGTTTGCCATAAAAAGGAAAGAACGATCCCCAGTTTTAAGGTAATGGATGACAGAAGCAGTAAAGCTTGCACCCTACCAAAGATCCATACATTCAGAGCATTCATATCACAACACTACGAAATGTGAGTGTCATGCTTTATATCTAACTAGGCTCTTCATCTAAAGAGGAACATATTTCAGACTTTTTTCTGAATAACAAAATATTGAACCAAAGAGATTTTTTTTAAAGTGTTAAAAGCTGTTAAAATTAAAGAGTGGTACAGCCAAACCTACCTGAAGCAAGAAACATATAGTGCAAAGGAGCAGCACAGTAAAATGCATTTCCTCAGCTAAAGGAATAATCAGTAATCCTCAGAAGAAAAACTATAATCTCACATTTCCGGCACATAAATAAGATATGCGTCAGGAATAATGTAAGTGAGATCCTCATATTAGACACTTTCTATCTGAGACACATTAAGTGGAAATTGCAACAGAAGTGCTAGGGGCAGTTCTTTCGTAAACACACCAGTCTGCAGGTTTCAGACTGGGGCTGGTGTGACTTCTCCAGTCATGAAACAGTTTCACTGATATGCCACTCCAAAATCCAAGAATAGCCACAATTATGCAGGTATAAAACTTGCTCCATATCAAACATTTCATCCCCAGGCAAAGAAAGTCTGAGTGCTGCAGAGGACTAGCACTGATTCGCAACACAGATAATCATGTGTGCACAAATATTCCTGACTAGCACTGATTCGCAGCACAGATAATCACGTGTGCACAAATATTCCTGGCTGGTTAGAGGGGACAAAAATTGGGAGGTTGGTATTATCGTAACTCTAGAAACACCAGGAGCACCTTCTAGTACACTCAGGTTATAAGAAAACTGAATTTCCAGATGTATTCACAAACTTATGTTTCTTAACTAATTGCTGAACAGGGTGGCAGCACAGGTACATATTAATCCTGACATACTGCTCAAAGACTTCCTCCAGTAACAAGACCTCCCCAGTCGAGGACAACTTCCCTTCAAATCAGTAAATCCGTAAGAATCAGAATCATTCCATAAGAGTGAAAGAGGGAGAAAAAGAATAATCCCAGAATGTGTGAAATTCACAAGCAGAAGCTATGACTGATGGATGAGTAAGCATGAAGCCACACCTTTCATTTTATTAATTTTTTCCTTCTACACAGATGAGATAAAACCAGGCAAAGTAGCAGAGAAATTTTTTAACATCACAGATACAGCAGTCTTCCCATTATACATCATCAGATGAAAGGCATGTTGTGCTTACTTTACTGCAGACTCATTCATTATTCTACCTGGCAGCAACCTGGAATGTTAAAAATTAATATCCCTAGTACAGCCTCATAGTCAATGCCACACAGCACAAGCTGGAGATCTTCCAAGTGCAAATTGAGCGGCTTGAGGAACTTTTTCCCTGTGTCGACAGAAGCAGCTGTCCATCCTCATAAAGCCTATGTGGGCCATTATATTCTCCTACTCAAGAGGCAGAATTTTGGAGTGTGCCTTTCAGAAAAAAGGTTGAGTGCTGCCCATGATATAAATCCTATTTCTGCAGAGCAGTACTCAAGTACCCCTGGAAGAACATTTGGCAGGACCTTGCCAAAGATGTTTTGGGAGTGAGACTTTTTCTGTCTATTTTTAAAAAATGAATGTGCTCCTTTCTAAAGTGCTCTCAGAACTCTGTTTTTTCCATTCAAAACCACTGCAATCCTTCTTGAATTATCAAAGCTTGCATTTTGATATTATCATGAACAGCTTTTATTAAATAGTATGAAAACCCAAAACCGACATGGTAAGCTATTTATGAAGACTTGTTACCAGCTCTTGTCTTAGACATTGTAATTTCTTTATGATGGTATGATAGAGATTCATGTCACAATGTTTCTTTTCTTACGTTTGTGACACACTTTGGCAAAATAGAAGTGATACCTTAATGATACATGTTCATCCAGAAACAGTTCCATTCAGGTTTTCTGTAACTTGTCTCAGAAATTAAAGTGTATCTTTATGTGTGCTGATTTTTTAATGAGATCTTCAAAGAATAACATAGATTATCTATGCAAGAATGTACAAGAAACTAAGTATACCATCAATGTAACAAACAAATTAATCTATTACGTATTGATTACAAAAATGAAAACCAAGCAGGCTTACTTTTTAATCCCTTTTTTGGTCTTTTGCCATGGCAGAAGTTGCCTTGGGGATATTACACTTAACACTATTATCCTTCAGGTCAGCTCTTTCATATTTTTCGTAGCAGATTTTTTCTATTCCTGTTGCACTAATCAGAGTGCTTTGCGTGTCAGAAACCACTGGGACCTTGTGACACTCAGGCATCATACATATGGAATATTGAAGAGTTACTGATGATTGTATTCCCTAGTCAAGTTGTTTGCCCTGTTCCAATCCTAAGAGGAGGTGAGAAGCAACTTTTACTGAGTGCTTGGCAGGAAGATGAGAGAAAATGGTCACACATTGCCCAAAGAGCTCATGGAGTATCTGTCCCTTGAGGTTTTCAGACCCAGACTAGAAAAAGCCCCAGAAAACCTGCTATAAATACATTTGTTACCCTGTCTTGCAGAGGAGATGCTTTGGCTCTTAATTAAAACAAACAAACAAACAAACAAACAAACAAAACACCCAAAAAATCAATAACTGAAGCTAGGACAAATGCAAGTGAGATATGAATCTCATATTTCTGACAGAGAGAGTGAATTTTCTGTCATGTTCTATCAACTAATCAATGCTAAAATCTGATAGGTGTATTTTGTTTGTTTGGGTTTTGCTTTTTACAAATGCCTTCTTTATCACAGGCTTTTCAGTAATTATTTGTATTGAAAATAATACACTGTCCATGACAAACATTGTTGTTGAAGCCAATCATATAAATAAAACAATGTTTGAGCAGAAACTGCAGAACCTACTGTAATATAGGAAAAACCCCTCCACAGAACTAAACAGATTACCCAGAACTAGCACAGCTCATTTCCTTGGGACAGAATGGTCTTGTAGGGCAGAAAATTTCAGCTCCAAATCTATCAAAATAAGTGCTAGTTTTCTTAAATGCATTCAGTACTAAGAAGAACATACCAATAAGAACTAGAATAAAAATGAAATAATTCAAATAAATGAATGGATTGGATTAAATGCTGTATAGTCACAAATATATGATTCAGCAAGAATAGGAACACACATTTAAACCAAGCTAAAAAAGTCATTTGTCAACAGCAAACATTAAAGTAACTTGAGAACCAGAGAGAAAAAAAAACTGATAGAGCAAATTTGAGCAGGAATGGTTTCATGTGACTATATCAGAATGTGTTTGATGCACACTAAAGAGATATCAGCCCAAAGCACCTGAAACTTAAATATACAGAAAGCAGCTATTAGACTTTCAATAAAATTCCCCACAAAAATAGTTATCTTCCTCCAAAAGTGGTGTCACTGCTGAAGAAAGAATAACCGCAAGACAGCACAACAAGGCTCGGGCCAGTTCTGAGGACTTCCATAGAATCCATGACAGAATTCCTGCTGAGTTCAACAGGACTTCATCTTCCCTTGTCCCTCAGCCTCAAGGCTGCATCACAGAGCCTCTCTCTGGGCTCCAACTTGAAAACATTTGCATGCTAAAGCAACAGCAAAAGCAGCAGCCTAATTTGTGCCCAGAATGCCTTGTTACAGTGTACTCCTGCCTAATTCCTGAAGCCACAGCGCTGGCATGAGAGCTCCCAGCTTCCACCCTCTCTGGGAAAAGTGTCTTCCTGGTTCTGATTTAGGGCCAAAACAAAGAGCTGCAGAAAGCCAGCACTAGCTCATCCTCACTTGAAAGCTGGAAGACACATAAATACGCTAAATTATAGGTTTATTTCCATGACAGTGAATTGTTAGAGGCTGTACCTATAAACCTTACAGTTTCTTTACAGGACCACATGAAATAACACATTCTGCAACTATGCAGGTAACAATTGAACACTTTGCTTCCTGCAAAAACAAGACTAGAGAAACAAGCAATATGACATGAAATGCTACAAAACATACATTTTCCTTTGCAAAGGGGGAGAGAAAAGCACAACCCTAGAGCTTCACCTATTTTCATCATCATTTTTCCCAGTGTCCATCAAATCCCTGGCAAGCAACAAATCATTATACAACCAATAAGCTGTAAATACAATTGTTTCTGCAGCTTCTCATCATCTGTAGGTAAGCAGGTTGGAAGGAACTACCAGTGTTAGAGAGAAAGACTTCCATATACAGGGACACTGTCACCCTGCACAGCTATGGCACAATATGATTCTGCTCCCTTTATTCTGCTCTAATGCTGCAGGTAAAGCTGATGCAGCTTCTTGGGATAAAAATATAATTCAAACCACATCTCCAATTTGAGGTTACAATCAAATATTTATTCCAGAATAGAAATTATATTTTCACCAGCTCTGTAGAGGACAATTCTACTATAGTTACAGAAAGAGTTGCTGCTCTAGTTCTTTTTTAATTCAAAAATAAAAAGTCTTCTCTTCTCTCACTGTCACAGACACCTCTAGAGATATCTTGACTTCACACTGCCCCTTCTCTTCAGACACTATTCAACTATTCTGTACACTCCCACCTGGAATATGAGTCCTAGCACAGCAGTAGGTGACATCCAGGACACCACTGTGTCACTCCACAAAGACATTAACATAGTTCCAGAGACAGAACCAAGCAGCATTTCTCTATTTCAGATATGTAACTCCAATAGCATTAATTACAACAAATTGACAAGTAACCTACCTACTACGTCCATGCAATGACAGCAATGGTATATACTGCAAAAGAGGGATGCAGGCTAGTTAATAGCCTTTGCTATATAAAGAAGTCTAAAAAAAGAGTTATGATTACCAAAAGAATTGGCCTTTTCAAAGAAAAGCACACGGTGGGGCTGGAGGGAATAGAGCACGACTCTTGTGATCCAGCCTGGCTGGGGACTCTCACAGCTGTCTCTTCCCATCACACCAAAGAAGATTTTAGGATTATTATTGCTTTTTGCAGTGGATGTATTTGGAACCGCAGCCTACTTCCAGCTCCCAATAACTGAGGGTGGTGGGCAGGAGGCAGCACGAAGTGGAGGTAAGATTCCATGGGAGGTTTGGGGAAGCTGCAGGGATGCTGCTCCCTGACCTGGCAGCATCAAAGTAACCCCCAGGCAAGGTGAAACTCTTCAAGCAGAATCACAGAATATCCTAAATTGGAAGGGGCCCACAGGGATCATCAAGTCCAGCTCTTGAGAGAATGGCCCAGTCAAAGAGGCTGAATGCCCAAAACGAGATTCCCATTCAGCCTTATGCAGACACTAACTCAGAGATTAAAACATTTTAAATCAGAGGGGTTTCTTCTTATACTATCAATCTGAGATTTTTCTGAGCCTTTCAATTCAGCAAAATGTTTTGATACTTGGACTTTTTTGTTAGTTCAGGCTGAAAGCAGTGTTGAAATAGCATTTCCCTCAGGAAAGATTCTACTCTTCAGTCCTTTCTAGATATTATTTTAATCATGACTCTTTAAATAGAGTGAAATGGCCTAGCTAAGCATCAAACTGGGAATTGTTAAAGAAAGTATGCTCTAACTGTTTCTCCATTTCTGAAAAATCCATTTACAGGGTTGCAAAGGTATTTACTTTTATACGCAGGCAGTGTTTCTGCTCCCACAGCAATTTTGCTCTTTATATGAACTAGCACTTTAGGAAAGAGAAAATGGAAATACCTATTTTCTGCCCTTAAAATTAGTTTTTAAGCTTTGAAATGTTCCTAGTCTCCTGTTTATAAACAAGGAATGGTACTGGTTCTTAAAGACCTACTTTCATTCTACTAGTAGTATCTTGTGTTCCTCTCAACTTTAGCTTTACTACAGAAAGGCCTCATAATCAAATGTATTATAGTTTAGATTTTAAAAATTGGCCTCTTACTCCTTGTGGCATCAACACTAAGTTAGAAACTACACAGACACTTGGAGCCAAGCACTTCAACGAAGCTGGGCCCAGTTCAGCAAAGCACTGAATTATGCATTTTTGACTCCCAAGGTCAATGGGAATCAAACACAGGCCAGCCCTATCAGTCTAGATACACTTAACCATGCAGAGCATACAGCTAAGTACATTTCCCTGTAAGCTGCCCTGGCTCATTTGCCATTCCCATCCAAAATAGACATTTTCAGGAAAGGAAATTTAGTCCTTGTATCTCCATAATTTATAGAGTTTGAGTACTTGCACTTCCAGATCTGTTATGTGACTACACCTAATAAAAATGGTTTCTTAATATATCTATGAATGAACTATCCGTGAAGAAATGCCATTTACCATGTATGAAAAGAATTGCTAAAAACTTTCCTCTGTCCCAGTTATTCCAGATCAAAGCTATACAGTGAAAACCCCTTAAAAAAGAACCAGATAAAGCACAAACCCGTTAGGCAAATCAAAGCAGTCTGTGGGAAAATGATAAAATACTGAACTAACTATTTAAAAATTGCATCCCTAAAACTCTCAGCTGGATGAATACATATTTTAATACTGCTTGACAAAGTGTGGTGTCTCTCATTTTTCTTCTACTACATACTATGAATAAGGAAATTATTTTCAGGAATATATCTGTTCACCAGTGTGTTCATTTTTCATTGACATATTGGTCTTAACATTCCATCCTTCGGGTTTGAAGAAAGTTTCTTTTATTGGCAGAATTTAGAGCTGGAACCTAATGATTCACCCTGTGTCACAGAAACCATTTCCTGATAATTCTTGTATGCTGGCCCCGAATTCTGATCCCAAAAAGGAATGCGCATCTGCTGATGGACTCTCTTTACCATCCAACCAGCTTTTTTTCACTAACTTTTAAGGCTTTGGAAACTTCTGCATGCTCCCTGAGGAACAGGAAGGTGTGCCATTAAAAGTACCTTTACCCAGAGTCTAATCAGAAACATAGTTTTTAAAAGTATATGTGACCATTAAATCATTAACTAAATGTTGTAAAATAATTGTGATAGTTTTATAACTATATTTAAATATTAATAATAAATATCGGCTGATTACAATGATGTCTAATAGTTTAATCATTTTCATTTTATTAATATTTTTAATTCCCATAAAATATGTTGGGTTCTTGTTCTCAGAGGCAATTCTTTCTAATAAAAAGTAAATAACGATGTGTATTTCAAGCAGTGTTACAATCCAACACAAGGCCAAACAGCTAAGTTCCATCACTCCCTGGCTCCCTGTACACAACCCCTGATTCCCACCTGCTGTATTCCGTGAGTATGGATGATGTAGTCCATGAGATGTACACACAAAGTGCCTCATTGTCTCTTATGGCTCTGCATAGTGCCAGTAATTAGGGACACAGACAAATTAGATCTTCTATATATTCACAAGAAAAGTTGCCTCCTTTTAATTTAACAGGGTGTTACATCTCACCCCCACAAAAGTGAGATTAATTCAGGTTTTTTCTAATGGATCCCTTTGGGTGGATTAGAGTGAAATGACACTGAAGGATTGGTGTTTGTATATCTGTAATATATATCTGTCAGGTTTATTTTAGAACACTTTGGTGGCAATGGAAAGCAGGTATGTAGCCATTTTGGTTATCATTATCTTTAGTACTATGACAATATAAAAGCCAAAAAATATCACTTAAGAAAACATATAAGGAAAAGAAAGAGAAGGAATCATAAGAGTATAAAGTTCTCACCACTCGAAGGCCTCAAGATGAGATTTGGTTGTTGCAATTTCAGTGCCTCTTGGTTAAAGTGATGGTTGCAGACTGGATCCGTCAGATGATGAGGGAAATCCATGGAACACAGAATCTATTTGGTTTATAGTCACTCGGGTTCGGGTGGGAATGCCCAGGTACCTCTCCTGGGGCAGGGAATTTCCCACTTGATGATGTAATGCTGTGGATCAGGGGACACTTTGGGAGTCCCTGACACCTTAAAAGACGATGGCCCACAGTCAGCAGAGATGAACAACTTCAGGATATGTGTAAATGCCCCTGATACTTCCCTGGCAGAGGAGTCACCACAGCTGAGCTCCTTTGGGTGAGGACACAGAGACAGCTCCCACTTCTCAGGGTTTGCCTCTCTCCTGACCTTGTTCCACACCCAGCTTGTTGCCAGCCCACGGTGGGCTGTAGTTTATTAAGCTAGACTGAATGAAAGCATAGGGATTCTGTCTACCTGCACACATTCACACACAAGCACGTTTTCGGGTAAAAACTCCTTGTGTCCATCGGCCTCAAACATGAGCCATGTAGCAGGAAACAGGCTCCTGTCCTCTCCAAACAGAACAGAACAGAGAAAACTCTTGCTTTACTACTTCATCTCATCTTCCAAACACAAAATCATGTTCAGCTTCATCCATTTTACTCAGTAATTTCATTTAAAACTGCAGATATTGTCACATGACTCTAAGGAAAATCAAGCCTATAAAGAAAATGTGTAATGCATACATTAATAATCTAATGCACACATGTAATGCATCTAAATGCTTTACAAAAATAAGCAGAAAAAGATCACTCACACATTTGCTACTTGCGAGTCACCTATTATTTTCTGTGAAGCTTTGTTTTTATTATTACTGGTTTTCCTAAGTTCCTTTTATCACTACAATAAACTGTCCTCGCCAGGAGAACTTTATCATTCTGTGTCTGCTGGCCCTTGAAGGAAAAAACATTTCTCATCTATCAAGATAGAGATGTGCTTGTTTTCAAGTAAAAAAATCACTTCTACTTCTTAAACATCACGTCTTCCACCTCCTTCAATCACTTAGAGTAAATTTCCTTGCAGTGGGATGAACCCATTGGGCACTTTTACTATCATAAACCTATACTATGCTTGGCATGAATATTGCAAACCACAGACATATTTTTTTTCTAATAACTTATTAGTTATGTCATGTTAGCTAGTCTGCCACAAAATCGCCATCCTCCTACAGGGATAGGAGGAATTACATGCTGCTGCTGTGCAAGTAAGAACAAGAAAAGTGGTGATTTCCCTGATAGGCCTGGATGGCTTTTGTGTATTCAGCAACACTAATGTATGGAAAGTAGAGGTTCTGTGCTCTACTTTGGCTGTAACTTGTCAGTCTATCATGTTAAAAATATCCAAGACTTCAGTCAGCAAACAGAAGTACCTTACCCTCCTGCCTCAGATCTTAAAGCCATATTCCACTGGACTTCATCTGAGGTAGGGCTTGACAGAAGGTCAAGTAAGCATAAAATTCATCAAAAATTCTTCTGAGCCTTTGTATGTGTTGTATTTCTTCTTCTACCATTAGTAAATCCCTGTTGTTTGTGTCAACCAAGGAAGCAAATTGTAATCTATAGAAATGACTGAAGAGTATGATATTTCCATTCCTCAAGCTATATATAAGCTATATATAAGTAAAAGAACTGATGGATACAAGGAAATACAGGGAACATTTTCCTTCTGGTAGATCCTGGTTATTAAGGAAAGTAAGACATGTTTTAATGATATGGGTACATGTCCTACTAGCTATTTTCCCATTTTAGTTGTCAAAATGAGTAAACTAGATACTTTTGAAGAAGGAATTAGCAATCCATTTGCTAAGCTGAAGGCACTTAGCACTCCTGTCATATCACATTTTATTAGGAGGGCCAGTAAAGGACAACAACTGTCAGACACCATTCTTATTTCAATCCTTAAAAATAGTATAAGTTACTTTTCTATCTCAGAACACTTTGGAGTTCCTAAAATTCTGTCATAAAAACACTAAAATACCTTCTAAGAAGCCAAAATTTGTCTTTTCCATTCCTGTTACCACTGAGCCTGAAAGGTAAAAGGTTATGTGTCATGGGAGGCTGACACCATATGTGCTCCCTGGATAAAACACTGCTCCATTTTGGATTGATTTTCTAAGCTAATAGCGCAGTTAGGGTGATAAGCTGCAAGCACATCACCCACTGTTTGAATAATTACTTACAACACATTTCTGTCCCCCACTGTTCTCACCAGTCCTCAGCAAGACATGGGAAACTTGAACACTTTCTGACTCTATTCCCTCAATTATAAAACCTCAATATTAAACATTTTGGGGTTTTTTTACCTACTTGTGAGGTCACTCATTCATCCCACCTAACTGGCCATGATGAGGATGCAGACCAAGACAAGACTATCCTTCTGCAAGTTTGTCTGTAATGCTACAAGCACCCCTGAAAAAAACCAAAAAGAAAGCATATCTTTAAGTCTCTTCCACTGGGCATGTAGACTTAGGGGTCTTATTGAAATTAAATATCTCAGTTAAGCCATTCTAATCGTAATGCAGATGCTTCTTTCTATTTCTTGGTAAAAAAAAGTTATAATTTTCATTAGTAGGTCCTGTGATTAAAAGCCATGCTTGAATCTTCTTCGTGGCAGGCAGGTCAGATATACAGAAGGCATGGGGGAATGCAAAGGTCTCCTCTGCACACTGTTATTCCCAGAAATAAAGAAATATTTCTGCCCTAGAATGTCCATTCAGAGCTCAGCCCCCTCTGTGTTTCTGTGTTTCTACTTGAGTTTCCTCACCTATCAGACTTGCAGAAATTTATGAACTCTGCTGGATTTGACTGAGCCAGTTTTTGATCCTCTCCGTAGGCCACAGGGAGTACGTTTCATACATCACCCTTGTAAATTAATTATGTTAACAGATGAAGGGTGGAATCATATCAAAGGGTGTGCACGTACCTCTGAAATCACCTGAGCTGAAAGACTCTTTTTCTTACAAAAATTGGGTCTCTGCTTCTGAGAAAGCCTGAGGCAAAACCTGCAAGACTGCTGGGGATACATCCCACTGGCCTCCCTATTCATTAAGGCAGTGAAGAAATAGTGGCAACTCTGCAGCACTGGGAACACCCCAGAGAGTCAGTTTTTATACCCTGCAGCTTCTGGCTCTATTGTCAGTGTTGATGCTGCCATTCTATCCTTCTGCTCCCTTGCTGCTCCCTTTTATACCAGACCACAGCATTTATTTTAAAATCCTTTCAAACCCTACTCACTTTGTAACAAATAATCCTGCCATGGTCATGGAAGAGCTGCAATGATCTTTGCACCCATGTGGCCAGGCCAAGGTGACCAGATTAACACAAATCTGTGAGACTGCATCTGGCCAGCTCATTTCTGTGAATCCCAGCATTTCATACATGTACCTACTGTTTAAGGACCACTCCTTAGCATAGCTGCTAAAATTACTTTTTCCACATACAGGTGTTTCCTTAATGAAATGTACTCTTTCAAATGCACTTTCTTTTTAAGCCTGTATAACCTTCCTCTGTATTACAGCACTACTTACTTTTCCTGCATACCATGGAAATAACGCAGCAAGGGTGAGAAAGCTGGTGTAACTAATGAAACAAGCAAGAACAGTGTAGCACAATTTATCTTCTTTGGTAGGAGAAAGTCCCAGGAGAGAGTTAGTTCTTGGGGAGTGGTGACCATTTTGCTTTTCCTCCTAAGGCCTTTCTCACATTGCAAGAGAATTTTACAAGATGAGAATGAATCTTTAGTCGAACTTTAACTACAGGGCATCAAACTACAACCTGAAGGAAAAGGAGAAATAACATGACAGTACTGCCAGTTCTTTTTGCAAAAGACCTGCAGCATCACATTGCAAATGAGATGTCAATCCTGTAATTAGCAATTCAGTCAGTATTAATTGTGTGTGTGTTACTTCCCATCAATCACTGTCATTTCCATGTAGTCAGGATGTTTTATAGAACTCAATTTGTAAACAATACGCAAAAGTTTACACACTTTAAATTAATGGCACCTAAGTAGGAATTTAGCTATTTGTTTCTATAAATGGACTTTTAAAATTTTAGTAGGTCCTAAGGGAAAAACAAGCATGCATTAAAGGCCATTAGACCACACCCAAAACCATCGTAACCAACATGTAGCGCATACTTTCTTGTCAAGAGCAGCACAAAACTCAAAAAGCTGTGAGAGAGAGAGTCAAAGGCACAAGTAATTCCAGCAATTCATATTTTATGAAGCAATGTCTGTTCTTGATTTAAGACATGTCCAGCAAGATGTAATCCATGGCTTCCCCGGCAAATAAAAATATTTTTTAAACATTGGGGGTCCAATTTTTAAAAAATATTTAATCCCCTGCCTCTCAATTTATCAATTTCAAACATCAGAATTTGCTTTATTTTCATCTGAGAGATTTAAGAAAGTGCTCTGTAGGAAAACTATATTTGTCATATGTTATGAGAACATATAAATTATATTTCTCATATAATGACTACTGCAACCACCCTTTCACCTTAGATTTGATAGATTAAGTAGATTGAGCTCCTGGAACACTTCCTCTTTAATAACATTTTTGCTATGCTTTAATTATTCCACTGGCTCTTCTCACTGGTGATCAACAGCCTTACTGAATTCTGAACATTAGTCTTCCACTGGGAGACCTCTGAAAGTGCCAAATAAAACAAAACTTCTATTTAATATTCTCAGGATTGCATTAAAACCTTTGCTGCAAATTGCATTCTTTCTCTCCCACACCATAAGTACTTCTGACTGAAAATTAATTGCTCATCCACTGCTTGTGAGCCATTTAGATCCTGTGCTTAATATGGGCAGTCTGTTCTTTAGCTGTCCCACTCACTGTGATATCCATAAACTCTGAAGAACAACCACCATCAGAAAACTTTTCATGTGCCCAAAGGACGTCACGAAATGAATCACAAATTGTGACTCTGTCTTCAGTCTGTCTCCTCTGGAGAGCTCAGCCCAGAGCACAGACTGGAACTTGTGTGTGAAGCTGCCAAAAATGCAAATTACAAACTGGCTACCAGCTTTCCTTTGACTTAAACCCAAAGTTAATCTAAAAAGCATATACATTGTACAGCTTAAGCCTGGTTTGCACAGTTTCCAGGTAAACTATCTGTTTACACGTCTAATAAAGAATCTCTTCCTTTGTGACAGAAAAAACCTACGTATAAAAGTTGCCAGAAACAGAGGTGCATCTTTTCCCATGTGGTATCATTTTTCAATACCTTATGCCCTTTCCTTACCCCCAGTTTGGGACTCACAAGCCATCAGGTCAGGAATGCTGCCTAGAAATATTCACACCTCATTGGCTTCAAAGAAAAAGTCGCTGCACCTCCCTGCTCCTCTAAAACCTGGGATTTCATTTTAGCATGTGTGTGTTTTCTTTTGGAAACCCAGCAGATGTACAAGGACAAGAAGCTGATACACATCCACGTAAAATCTAATAGATGTACAATATTCATGGACAAATATGCTCAGGAAAACAAACCCAAGCTTTGAAAGGGGACGGCCACAGTCAAAGTAGCCAGCACACACTAGGCCTGGGACTCTCTCTGTTACCTGCACCTGGAGCTCGTGTGATCCACATCAACACAAGTGATTCTGTGCCATTTCTCCAAAGAGAGCGATCTTTGCAGAATGAACCATCTCCTCCATCATGCACATTGCTCGTGGATGGAAAAGGACAGGAAGTCTTCTACCAAAGTTATATTCATATGCATTCTAGGATGAAAGACACAGAAAGTGAAATCTTGAATAAGATGAGTAAAGGATTTACCTTCCCAGCCAACAAATAAAAACATATCCATTCAACTTATATCTCTGTACCCTGATATCCATATAGATTTCACACTGTATTTTACTGTTACCTGTAAATAACTAATGATTTATCTATTTGAAATCTATTTAAAAATATGGACAAAATACTGAGGAGATGGCTGTACTGAAAAATAAAATTGAAAAGGATAACAAAGTTTTGACATCTAGGGGAATTATGGACAGCATTATTGGGAGGAAACAGGATTTATCAGCTCAGTAATTTACTGCGCATATTTTTTCCACTGGAGGTACTACAACAATGAAAGGGCCCTAAGGAAGCCCAAGCCACTGTTTAGTAAGATACTTAACAATGTTTTTGGCTTCCAGCATGATTAATCTTATTACTTTCCATGGAACTATTCACATGCTTCAATTAGACTTCCTGGAGTATGTTTACACAAAGTAAAAGGGAAAAAAAATGACAGCCCTCCAGAGCATCAATTGTTCACAAAACTCATTAAATTAGTATTTTGTTGTTGCAGCTTCTGCAACTGGCTGCCTCAAAGAGCAATACAATACTGCAACTTATCATCACTCCTTTTATTTTTTGCCAAAGCTTTTGATCCATTCTGAATGGATTCCTTCCATACACCTTATTTCTCACTGTGGCTTCTTTCACTTACAGGGTGGATCTTCACTGAGAATTTGCCTTCTTGTGATTCAGATGCAGCAGGAGGCATTTTACAGTGACATAGGGCAGCCTGTTCAGAAAAGACAATATTTATTAACTGCTTAGTCCACGGCACCTTGAGGACCCTAGGTCAGAATGGACAAGTGCAGATTACAGTAATTTTTGCTTTCCTGAAGAACAGTTTGTGATTTATTCTCATGGTGTGCTTGTCACTCAGCTCAGTGTTGCTTTCCAGGCTGCTCTTACAGAGTTTTCTCATGTTCTTCATCACTTTTGAGCAAATATCCTATCACAGTGTGGCTGTTTGCACCTTCATGGTAACACTGCTCATTCTAAGATGGTTGTTGGACATTCACTTGGCCTTTCTGACCAACAGCTCATGAGAGACATTACTCCCTTTGTTCCTATTGAGACACAATGCAAAAATAAATCAGTAACAGCATCAAGTACATTTTACATAAAACAAAATGCAGGCATTGACTGTTTTCTCTACAGCTGTCAATTACCTTTGCAGTAATTTCAATTTCTTTGAAAATACTACCGTGAAATTATTTTCTTCTGAAATTCTGGAAACTTTAGAGGAGTCAAGACTTTACACTGATTTGTTCCCTTCACTTCCATATTTTGACACGTTACTAAGTGAAAAGTCTGGTGCACACATGGTTTTTGCTCTGGTTTGCCAGGATCCAACAGCAGATATTATTAATCCGGTCTTGCACATGCAGTTGAGCAATGTTTCACACTGCTTTGCAACATTTCTGCTTCAACAACCTCATCTGCATCAGCTAACACTGATGTAAGAGTCAACAAAAAAACTCTTTTAAGCAGAAGTTTGTGATTAGCTTTTGTATCCAGTTGCACACACAAATACAATAACAGATGGAAGATTACTAAAGAGTAGAAGAAAATGAATTTTCCATGTCATTATCTCTCAGAGATGGGAAGTACAAAACAACACCTATGCTATTCCACATCTGGCACAAAGGGCTCCTGTCTTTGGACCAGATGTGATCTGCTTTCTAAAGGAAAGTGGAAATCTAATTAGAACGCACTGTGGAGAGACTGACCTTACACTCATCTGAGTTTTCATTAAAGTAGCTATCTAAAGCACTTGATAGGTTGTAGGCTGCAGCTGTCAGCTTCTACAAGAGCTACTTCTGAAAGCCCTAAAGAAGAAATAATTGCGAGGTAATGATTGCAGCACCACGTTAGTGCAGCTTGCTGTTCCGTTACAATAACCTTTTAATTTCCAACAGTTAAAAGAGGCCTTTCCTATGGACACTGGGGAAAATTCTAGGAATTGTAAACTTCCTACAATTCCCATTAATTCCAAAGGACCTTTCCAGCACTTCTCACCACTCAGGATTTCACCCACTCACTGTAATTAAGTTTTCTAACCTATCACTTTCTTCTGAAGTTTCAGACATCCAGCCAGACCTTCGGTAGGACACCTGATAAGGTCATCTGCCTTTTTTTTTTTTTTTAGGTGTATTTGCTCTTTAAAGTGATTGCAGTTTGCAGGTCTTTATTTACAAATGCACTATATTAAGGGACACCAATATATCTCATCTGCTGGTTTTGCCCTTCAGGATGCAAAATTACTCCAGAGGATGTCACAAAAAGAACTGAGTACAGAGTATTTGCCAGCTCATCTCCTCTTTCAATTAAATTCACCACTTTAAGAATGCAGACCTTTCCCTTGATCTGACAGGTAGCAGAACAAAGCACTTGTATTTTAGGTGTTGTCTGTCATGTTTTATCTGAGGAAGACATTTACATACTTCAACAATGCCAAGAACACAGACTCCCAAATTCATATACAAAATGGAAGCATTCATTAATCATGGATTAACTAGGCAGCAATCCAGAAGACCAGCTTGCTCTAAGAGCTTGATAGCAACTGAACATCCATCAATAGATTTCTAATATATCTGAGAACATTTCGTATTTCTAAAACCTCCAGCAGCAGAAACATCAGGAAGAGATTGCAATAATGAATAATTATTTGCTATTACTGCCAATGAGTTATTATACTAATGGATATCTACTTTATTCCTCCCTTGTAAGATAACTGATGGTTAACGTATGTTTTTATGTGGGAACATCACGCAAACCCCAAAACATGACATTACTCTTAAAGAGGAGGTCCTGATACTTGGCTGAGTAGAAATGCTGTAGTACGGAATAAATGCTGCCCATTGTTTTATTGCAGCTCTACAGTTCTGCAGAGAGCTGTGTTAAAAGCCAATGTCTCTTCAATACTGAGTTTCTAAACTAAGATTTATACTGCAATTGATGCAGAAACATAAGAACAGGCAACAAGAATTTATTTTCTCTATTTTCCACAGAAAAAGGCTCAAAATAGATGGAATATTTGCCATTGTCCACTGGGGATGTTTAGTCTGGAGAAAACGCAGCTCAGGAGAGACCTGATCACTCCCTACAAGTACCTGGGAAGAGGTTGTAGTAAGGTGGATGCTGAACTCTTCCCCAGGTTACAAGTGATGGGATGAGAGCTTGTGCATGACTACAGGCATGGTTAGATGTGATCTGCTGCTTAACACTCCCCCAGGAGAAAAACTGTGGTCAGGAAAGGGAATGCAGCAGAGCCTTAGCCCCACCTTCCCATCACACAGAGATGTCCTAATTTGCTGATATTCCAGGCCAGGAATGAGTGGCCGTGTAGGGCTCAGAGTAGTTCTTCAGTGAACACAGAGTTAGTGTAGCAGACCTGCTGTGCAGTCCAGCTCGTGCATCACACACCACCAGCTCTGCTTCAAGCCTCACAGGACAATCCAGTCCATCAAACAGTGAGGAAAAACAACTTTTTTTCTCCAATGAGCAGCAAAAAATATTCTAACTGCCAGCAAAATAAACCAGTAAGTGTTTCAGCCCTACTGAAATCACAGACAGCTCTACAGAGACATCTTTGTTCATCTTCAGAGCTTTTCAGAAACACTGAATAATCTTCATATTCCTCCTGGGGGCAGGAAAGTATTAGTACCTGCCAATTAAAACCATTACAGGATAGAGGCACAGAGAAACTGTAAGAGAACAGTTCAGATGTTCTGAGCAGGTAAGATCTGCCCACCCACCCTTCAGCTAGAGAATGTTTTGCCTCATTTGAAGTTCTGTGGTTTTCTGCTTTGCCAGCACAATTGGTATCAAGCTGGGGCTCTTGCTCTTTCTGTCTCCCCAATGTAGTTGATGGTAATAAATAGGTAAGGAGATAAAACAAAAGGCCCTGAACAGCATTTGAAGCATCAGCTCTGTTTTGCCGTTTTTCCAAATTCACAGAGAAATGCTGTCTGGCTGAACATCAAAGAGAAACTCAGCTGGGCCGTCTCTAGGAATATAGTAATCCACTGCAGCTCAAGAACAAAGAATGAAAAAGGAAATGGGGCCTACTCACCTCTGCAAATGATACCCATAAAGATGCCCCAACAAACTGCTTCCTGCAGTAAAGGATTTTATCTGATCCCTTCTCACCTTCCACAGACATATTTAAATATCCACTCTAATAATTCCAAGTGCATCAGTACTCAGAAAGTGTATGAGAATCCTTAAATATTTCCTGGGTGAAATATTCTGAAAGATAAAGAAAATGAAGATAACTGTGTTCAATTCAGATTTCTGATAATCTGGGGTCTCTCATGCTAATCTGCTGTTCAGAAAGAGACAGCTAGTAATACACACATGTGAAATCTTTCCTGCCAGTTGCAAGGAAAGGATGGGAACAGGGAGAAGGGAATAATTTTTCTCTGTTCTATCCTGAATCACAGTCTTCACACAGATGGAGAAAATGTGCAAGTGGAAGCCAATTTTGCCTGCGTAAAGTACAAATTCTGCCTCACAGCAGGAAGAAAAGAGTAAGAGCTGAGATTCACCCTCATCTGGCTTAGAGATGCTCAGTCAAGACTTCCATCACAGGCACAAACCCCAGCAAAGGAGGCTGTGAAAGGGGACCTGAGAGTGTTGGAGGGCATATCAGACCAACTGTGCTCTATCAAACCAGCCCAAGCAGACAGAAATGTGTTCACTCTTTCATGGCATTCACTTCTCTTCAACAAGAAATCATTTTTCTAGTTGTCTAGACTAGAATTACTACTTTCCCATTCAGGAGAATGAGATCCTTCATGATCATCGAGCTTAGGTCCGGGTTTGCTTCTACCTAGCATGATCAGAGATAATAGCAATAATCACTGAAGGGAAACACCTAGAAAATTTTGTCCTTAATCTAATTACAAATTAATTTTCCAAAGGCTTTTTAAAAATGCAACAAATACATTGAAAACCTGTAGTCTGATGATATTTGAGAGTCCATGGACTACTTTTCAAGTCCACAAGACATACCACCGAAACAAGCTCATGCCAATAAGACCTAACTAATCAGGACTCAGACTACCACTGAAAACTTTTCAGAGGTGTGTAAAACTTTGAAACAACTGTGTTAGAGTAAGTTTTTGTCAAATAATGCTATCAGATATATAAATCATTGTATTTAAATGCATATCAGCTCTCACAATTTCCAAAAGACAGACTTTTTAACATTTTACATGCCAGTGTATTCTTGCAGAATACCAAATCAATTATCAAATACAGAAATCACACATTGACAAATGCACTAGAACTATGACCTAAGTCTTTAAGATAGTATTTCTCACTTTCTTTTGCACAGTTGGACACCCAGTCACCAACCAGGCAGGACACAGTCCTAAGTCTGTTTTCTGTTATGCTTGGCTCAGTTCTTTGTGGTCTGGTGCTAAAATCAGATAGAAAATAAATGTATTTGAAGCTGCACAGGTAGAACTGGAACAATTCCATCAAGAATTCTTGAACCAGGAAGCTTCATGGGGCACTCTGCATCTGTCAGATTCTGAGAAATGAAAAACAATAAAGTGTAAAACCAGAAGGATTTAGCATAAACTGTAATCTATATTTTAAAATGGAGTTCACAGTAGCTCGTCTTCAGCCTTAATAGAAATGTTTGTATTCACTGTGCAAAGAATGCTACCTCAGATGAAATTTGTGGTATTGCCTAGCCCTTGCAGATAGTAAAGTCTACTAAACAGTGGCAGCACTGCATTTATTTTTACGATTACTGAACTAATGGTAATTTTTACAGAGTTGTGGTACAGAGAGACACAATATTAGACTATTTTCTCAATAAGTTTACTCAAGTATTACACTAGCTAAGGTCTGTGGGCTCTTTGTCTCAAGTCACAAATTGATAAACCATGTTCTTGAGTTTGATTTCCCCATTTTTCTTCCCTGTGGGTTTATTTTTAAGGTGAAGATACATTCAAATATCTACATTATATATTTCATAGGCCATTTGAATGACAAACTTTTAAACAACAGAAGTCAGGATGGTACAGGAATCTGCAAGCCCAAGTTTTAATCTGAACTTCAGTACTGATCCGACTTACTATACTTTGACCATGTAACTAGTCAGAAGGATGGTCTGCCAAGTTTTACAGCACAATAATGACTAGAAAAAAACAGCATTAGTTGGTGATCCTCTACTTTAGTTAACTGGTAAATGGGCTGTTTAATTGATTTCTGCTTATTTTATTGCGCTAAGGGCACAACCAAGATGAGCATGGCCCTGTAGAAGCTATGCAGTACACGAACAACTTGCAGAAGACAGTCCTCACTCTCCTTAATTAGCAAAACCAGGCACAGTGTAGGAAACAAAAGAGACTGAGGCCAAACAGCAGGTGTATGATTAAAAAGATCCCAAGACTCCTAAACACTAATCCATCAATGTGGCCTCTGGACTACAAGGTGGTCAAGGTATTTTTCTGTGTCTAACCCCAGTACTAACATTAATCATTAAAAAAACCAAGAAAAGAAAGAAAGAGAGAGAGAAACAACAAACAAACAATCAAAAATCTACCTTCCAGAAATAAACTCTGAAAATGCACTGGGAAAATCTAGCAACATTTTTCTACAAGCAGACAAAGTAAATGCTTGATTTGGTTCAGTCTGCAGCAAGACTGTGCTGTCTTTTTCTGTATAATAGTTTGCACAGCTACAATAACATAAAGTGGAATGTGAATAGACTATGCTTAGGCTAATTTATTGCTGAGAAACATGTGCTCTGTTTACTATGATTTCCGTGCTTTCCTTCAGTTTGCCAAATGCATTTTTTCTCAGAGAGCTGTTTTGTTTGGCTAACAGGAATTCCCGCATCCTGTTTCTTTTGATAAGAGTGATGGATCACAGCATAATTAATGGATAAATACACAGTGAAGTTTGCAGACCTGTCCCAAGATGCCAAAAGTTTTACCATATCATTACTTTGAATGCTACCAGAATCCTAAGACACATTTCAAGGAAAATAAGCCAAAAAGAGAAATAAAAAGAAAGAAGGAGGGTATGATAGATAACTGGACTGGCAGAGGTTTATAGGCTGCTCTGCATATGGAGCGTCACAGGAAGGAGAGCTTCTGTAGTCACACACACTCATTATCAGCAGGTCTGCAGTGGTAAACTCCCTAATGTTTACCTAGAGTCACTGATTTTTCTTTTCTTTTGATTTTTTATTTTGAAAAGAGGCTTCTCCTCTTTCCTGGGTGGAAGCAACCTTGCTGGGAAAAAGAACCTTCAGAGCATTGGCAGTGAGTGTGATGGAAATAAAGCTTTTGAGGGTGTATAAGACTTCGCATGTCATTTATGTCATACTATTAGAGCTAAGGAATCTTGCTTCCCTCAGAAGGATAGTAAAAAGGAATCAGTAGAAGTATTTTTCATTAAATGTGAGCTTTTATTGCACATTTTCATTTATTGCCCACAGAATTTCTTCTTTTAAACAAGCAAATCTTTTAAACTGCATAATCCTTATGCAGTTTTCTAGGAACAATAATATTAATTACCAACCCCTTTTTGGCCCTGATGTAGAAGAGCATGAAGTCACAACAGCCCCACTGTGCAGTTACCAGGTTTTTATGTTTCCTTGGGCCATTGGCACAACTTGGTTCTCCTGATCCCTTTCTCTTTGCCTTTTTCTCATCCTGTAATTATCATTTCCTCTTTACTTCGACAAATCCATTACACAAAACATCCCTTAAAATAGCAGAGGACAGACCTCTACTATCTCCTGCTAACCATCTAAACAACTAGTTCTGACTACACTTGAAACTTTGAAAAGAGCATTAAAACTGAAACTTTCCTCACTATTTAAGATATGTTGAGTGCGGTCACTTTCCTCAAAAATATATTAACTCTACAGTAGCTTATTGTGTTAGTGCAGGCTTTTAATGGATTCAATTTGATTTTTCATATTGCTTAATTCTAAAGTGCTGCAAGCTACTGTCTTCATCAATAGTATTATTGGACTAAATTCAAGAGCTTATTGGGATAATTTTTAGAAAATAGCTACTTGTTTATACTGTTTATTCTCCCCTGAATCCCTCTGCTACATTAATGCCCTTCTTACTAGCCACAAATTGTTTTAGAGTAGCCAGTAATGGCCATCACGAAATTTAAATATCACACAAGGGGCATCCAGATAACCATCCTTCTTTCTGACTAGCTTTTGGAACAACACATATAAATTTGGGGTTCTGTAAGGAATTCTGGAAGATTTCAGTACATTGGGGGCATTACCTTATCTATAGGGTACATATCACTGATGTACGTTAATCATGTTCTTTCAGTCTGTGCTGACTCAGCTAACATTCTGAATCACATGCTGAAAATAGAAAGAGTACTTTTTGCGTATATATATTTGTATGCATATACAAGTACCTATCAGATTTTCTTTGCCTTATACCAGACAATAAAAATTTTAAAATCATGTTTTGTGTATAGTGTTACAAATATTAATGTACTAGCAGTTACTCCTTTAAGTGTATATACTTAATATATATATATACTTACATATGCTTCCATTTGGACACACACACATTAACTCACTGTTGACTCAATTTTTTCCTCTGCCAGCTCACTTTACATTTTCTAAACCCCAAAACAGTACGAGATAGCTTTGGTATGTCAAAAGGCTTAAGCCAGGACCTTTGGAGAGATGTTTATACCCAGGCCCTGCAATTCCAGTAAAGCTAAGCTCCCCTTGAACTAACAAAGTACAAGCAGGCAGATCAGCACAGAAAGTCTCTGTCAAGACTCTGAGCGCCTTGTAAGAACATCAGATTGTGGAAGCTGGACTGCTTAATGCTTAGCCTTTGAAAATCTGACCCTTTGGCCATAACATTGCTTGCTGGAGATCCAGGGCTTTCCAAACTGTTCCACAGATGTCATTAACTGTACATGAGCTACACCAAAACTTTCACATTGTCTCAGTATCCAAAGCCTGTCCCAAAAGCCTCCTGCATTCCTCTCAGCCTGACCAGGAGCTCAGGCAAAGCCGAAAACCAAGATCTCAAAAGAGGGTGGCATAAAGACTCCTGTGCCTCTTCTTCCTCCTGCTCCTCCTTCTCCCCAGTCACAGCAGTGAGAAGCTTACCGCAGAGCACCCCTGTGCAGAAACCCTGCTGAAACAGGCTCTGACAGAGTGTGCTTTCTGTCAACAACTGAAAACACACTGGATTTTAAACTGTAATCAGACTGTACGTGACCATCTTACATACACTACTCTTCTACCTAATAAAAACCAAAAATTTCAGACACATCACATTAAATCCACGTATCGTTAGCCTGACCAACAGCACCCATCAGGGCAACAACTGCTTCAAAGTTCATCAAAACACAAACTCATATTTCCTCATGTAATCTCTAAATCAGTTTGCAAAGAGAACATCCATTTCAAAATGTATGAACTTACCTCCTGTGTAAAATAATTCAATAGTTTTCTGGATGTCCAGCCTGTGGTATCTGAAAAGGGCATAGTTTTCAGATCACAGGATTAACACCGAGATCTCATTAATCAAAACTTAAAAATACCAGTTTTGGAACCAGGTGATAGGAAGCTTATATTACTTGAGGCCATCCCACATCTGTAAGTAAAGATGCAGCAATCAGGGACATTATTATTTCTTTTACAGGTATCTCTAGTTCTACTTTTTTCATTGCTGTGATAGCTCACAGAACACTAGACCAGAACTTCTTGAAAAACACCTGTACTCCTAGTAAGAAGTAGCAAAAAATACACACTTCTGCCATTGCAGGGAAGACAAGAAGGCAACGGATCATGAATAAATGGCCTGGAATTGATTTAATCACTTAGCCCATATCTTTGCCTGAAGGCAAAGTCAGCTCTGCAGAAGCCATTTCTGGAATACCAGCACTAGTAGCCAATACTAAAATACCAGTGTTGAAAGCTACTGGTTTAAACATTTCAGCTAATAACAGATCACTCTTATGATTTTAACCATCAACAGCTACCCAGGATATAGGTCTTAATTTTTACATATTTACCAAACTGTCTCCCAAGTTCAAAATAAACAATTACCAAAAGTCAAATATCTCTGCTGAAAATATCATGCCAGGTTTATGGGCCAAATTGCGATTTTAGTCAATATTAACACCAGTAGTTATTCTGGATAATGCTGGTTACTGAAGATCAGGATACATTCCAGCACCTTGGGTGCCCCACCTAAAAAATGCAATGGCATATGCAAAACAAAAAAAAAATGCAAAATAACTCACTCAAAGCACACGGACTTGTTTGGTTTTCAGCTTATAAATTTCTGCCTTATGATTCTATCATTGTCACTGCACTGCTAATGTAATGGTAGATATAAAAGTAGATAATTATATTAATTCTGTGAGTACATCTCAAAGTAACATTCACCTATTTTTTCAGACCTCATTTGCTGACCACAAGTTATGAGTGTGACCATTCTGAATACCTGAGGTTTTACTTTAAGCATAGAGCAGGGAATAACATTTCTGGTTTGCAGTTTAATATGCTTGAATGCTAGGTTGCTGAGCAGAGAGCCAGATGCTGTCTGCCAGCCTTGGTAGCAATGTCTGCTCTGCACAGCTGTCTTTCACTGTTAGACTGACAACGTGAATTTGCATGAGCAGCCAGTGATTCCTAAAGCCTTTCTGTGGCACAGCTTCCTGTACCAGAAGCAGACCTGCTACACTTACAAACGAGTGGCCTTTCAACGCTCTTTCTGGATGCTGCCATATAGACACACACGTGAAACAAGAAAAACCTTAGCATTAAAAACAACTTTTCTATCTTAAAAGTGACACAAGTACAAACATAATTCACATATGTTACACCGTTCTACTGTATTTTTGAATATGCATACTGATTTTTAGTGAGAACATTTTCTTTGTCAGGGTAACAAATATGTTTGCCTCACTAGAAAAGTCCTTTATTCCTATGAATAATACAATTTATATATACCAATTGATAAACAGGAATAATAAAATATGATGTCTAATTAATTACAGATTATGTGAGGGTGCTATTCTTTCACAGGAATGAAGACTAAAGCTCAGAGAGGAAAAAACAGCAAATCTTTCAACAGGCATTCTCCATATTGTGATAACGGAGATAAGCAGAGATGCAGATTGCACCTCCAGAGAATAGAATAATTAACACATGCACAAAATTAAGGGAAAAAATTACTTGACCAAATTTAGATTAAATTCTTGCTGACTGTACCAAGGGGAACAGTCAGTTCTCTGCTGGGATAGTCATTCTCAATGCAATGATGACTCCAAAGCGACTCAGGGTATCCACCACCTAGGAACTGAAAATAACAAGCAAACAGTGCAAGCATCATCAGTTGTGTTTCAAAACATATGGCTTATTGTTATGCTGAAATTCTCCAGGTTTTATACTTCTGAGCAGGTTTGACTGTTGAGGAACAGCTGGTGCCTTTTAAAATTCAATATCCTCTTAAATTAAATATCCTGGGTAAATCATCAAAATACAGAATCAAAATCTGGCTTCAAAATTGTAACACTGTGAAATACAATCACCCAAAATAGGACCTACATGACAAAAAGTGTGGTCCATGACATAAAAAGGCTCCTGCATTGTTAAAGTGAAGTTTCAGATTTGGTGCAGGAAATGTACCCTTTTTGTCATTTTGCAGCTTGCTAAACATCTGCTTTGTGAGGATTTGACCTCCAGTGGAATGATGAAATGAAAGCAGGTGAAGAGCCAGGACCTGTGCACAACCCTGCATGCACAACCGGAGATGCAGAAGCAGCAAGGCTAAATCAGCCAGCAAGTGGAACGAGATGTGCTGGTACAGCCATGCACCAGGCACGATGCTTCACCATTCTGCCACTGCTCTCTGCTGGCGCGAGTGGGACAGAGCAGCTCCTGGATCTTTCTTTATGCTGCTGGAGTGTCTTCCTCTTACTGTGCCTCTTTGCTGTAATTTACCATCTCTCTTTGCTTTAAGAGCTCTCTGCCTGTTCTTCTTCACTTGCAGTTGAGACTTTTAAATTAAAGCAATCTGACCAAAATCCCCCACAGGACTTACTTTGTGACCTCATCAGGCTTGTTTTCTTCCCAGAAACATGTTCCCAGTAGTACTGAACACCCCTCCAAGTGAAAGGGAACTGGGGCTTCACATATCCATTCCTTAGCTAGCACTCTCTACTTTAGCATGAGGTGGCTTCTGGGGACACTATAAATTTTGATATGTAGGTGAGAAAAATCTCTCGTTTTGCTGAAGAGTAGAGTTATGGCTAGATTATTTTTTTCTCCAACAGTTGTTGCACTTGGTTTGGGTCTTTTTGTGTGACAGTACACTGGGGTGTAATTAACTTCCCTCTAGATTTAGAAAAAAAAATAAAAGAAAGAAAAAGAAGGATGCAAAATGAAAGAGCAGAATAGTTGGTAATTGCCTCTTCTTGGTATATCTCTGGAGACTCATGGAGCACTGGAGACAGATTTCAAAAGCAGAAATTGTCCTTTATAACTCTTCAGGCTGACAGAAGCTGCTGGGCAAACTGCTCTCCCTCACTTTTATAGGACCTGAATAAATGCCAGTGCTTCCTTACACCAGCAGGATGGCTCTTGTGTTGGAATAATACTGTGAATTAGGTTTCAACAGTTTGAGTTTATCCAACATTCACAGCTTTAACTGCAGGAGACAGAGGGAACATCAGGGTGGCCATCTAAAACATTATTAGGGAAGTGTCTTTGGGCTTTAAGGGCACACAGGGGTCTTTTGTCCCAGAAACAGAGTATCATTGAGCCAAATGCTGCACAGGTGGAAGTCGCAGATCCCACACTGGTAAGTATAATGTGTATGTGTGGAACAGACAAATTGTGAGAGAATCACTGCACCCCTTTTGTGAGAGGACATTGAGGCACCACAGATGAAAAAATTTTTCCAAGCTCATGCAAGAATTTTCTGCTGTGGCTGGGAATTTAACCTCAAGCATGTTGAATGCTAAGCTTGTGCTCTTATCACCACACCATTCCTCTGCTCAGGATCCAGTGGTGAAGTGCTTCAGGATTTAT
Source organism: Grantiella picta (assembly GCA_013397955.1). Classification (NCBI taxonomy): domain Eukaryota; kingdom Metazoa; phylum Chordata; class Aves; order Passeriformes; family Meliphagidae; genus Grantiella; species Grantiella picta. The sequence continues at coordinate 49,036 of VZRM01008904.1, read as the reverse complement.
ATTTATTTATGGCATATTTTGACACTTCCTTTTTTGCTGTAGAATTTGGAGGGCTTTGTAACACCATTGATATTATTTGTTGAGAATAAATGTACGACTCCTGAGGCCACATATCCTTGCTACACAAAAAGGAGTGCTCAGTGCCCTTTTGGTAAATAGTTCACTCACTCTGAGCTACCCACTCCCCTTCCTTAGAGTACATATTTGTGCAATTGCCAATTTTTTCTATTTTCCTGACTATTTTGCATGCAGAGCACTTCATTGATTGAGATATTTTTACATTTTTGGCTAGAAAAATAACTGATATGCTGATGAAAAGTACGACTACGTACTACTTGCATCTACATAAAAAAACCTATTAAAAAGAAACCTTGAGACATGCCCATGTATCCCTGTAGAAGATATTTAAATGTGGTTTTAGATCAATTCAGTCAAATGGTTCTCACACTTCACTGATTAAAATAACCACTGTCTCTAACCATTGCAGAAAATTGAAATTATTCACAACCTAATAATTTTATTGTTTAGCATAATCATTTTTTGAGCTATCCCAGAGAATCAAAAGCTTACTACATGCTTATATATAATTTGAGTCAAACCAGGTGTCCTGCTGTAAAAATCCATCTAGGAAGCGGACATAAAAAAAATTACAAGAAAGTAACAACAACAATAAAAAAGACACCATCAAGGGGGGCACAGGTGTGTCTGGAAAAACAGGAAGCTTCTAGCAAAGCCAAACACATGCAGAGCATGGGCCAATTAATCTCAATATTCCTGCAGTATGGAAAGGGTACAGGATGGACAAGACAGGGGGTTTTCTATGTAATGTATCTGGGCCTAAAGAAAATCATAGAATCATCAAATGGTTTTGGTTGGAAGGGACCTTAAAGATCATATAATTCCAACCCCTCTCCCTGCCCCAGGCAAACATAAAAAATGTAAGCCTGAAATAACTTGCTGTTGGTCAAATGTCACCAGTAAGGTCTAAGAGGAACAATGTATTTCATATATAGATATAGCTATATATATATCTTACCTAGAAAAGAGCAACCCAGGGCTCTGCATGTTTCCTGTTACATTACTCTGAGTTTCTCATGGTGCAGCAGGTCTGTGTCCCACCTGAAGCACAGAGGTGTCTCTCTAAAGTCAACAATCATCATTCAGCAGGGTGTGAATGCACTTTAACCAGTCATAAAATGGCACTGCCAGTCAGTCAGCATTATTTCTACATACCAGTAATGTTACAAGCCTGCACCTCTCAATGACGCCTGAGCTGGATGTTACTCACTGGCCTAGTTCCAGTGGTTTGAATAAAGCCTAGAACCTCTCAGTGAAGTTTATGAGACTTTCAGAAAAGAAGAGTTTGGAAATCCAAGTTGTTCCCATGAATGCATCTCAGTTACAAACGTATTTGAGGAAATTATTTCCATTAAATTAAACAAATACTTCTTGACACTGATGCATTTTAATTAACAGCACCATTTTCCATCTTGCACAAAACAGAACTAATACAGAATTATTTCTGTAAAATTAGGTTATCGCTATTCATTTTGAAACCCCATAACTACTCCTGTGAATCAAGCAGATACATTTCAGTGTTAAGTATAACAAAAAAAATTGTGTTACACTCTAGCCTCACAGATAGAGCTAATTATATGGAAAATTCATTCAACTGAGTTTGCATTGCTTGATTTGAATCTGAATTAGCAAGAATTGGCTTTGCGTTTAGTTTTCTAACTCAAATGAACATGAAGTGCACACATACATAATTTTTCTCTGAACATCTGAATCAGGGAAGTCTCTGGAGCTTGAGACTTTTGCTGTTCAATCCACACAGAATCTTAATCATCTCCATGAATCTCAGCACAGGCCTAAGGATCTATTTCTATGTGTGAAGAAACAACTGCAGAAATGGGGCTTTACTTCCCTCTCCTGGCTTTCACTTCTCTGGCTATATTTCTGATTGAATTGCCACATTTTTCTATGGATCCTAATTAAAAGTGTATGAACTTCTGAAAGCCTTGAAATTACATAGGACGTGCGGAATGGCTTCAGACTAAAAGAGTATAGATTTAGATTAGATATTAGGAAGAAATTCTTCCCTGTGAGAGTGGGAACAGGTTGTCCAGAGATAATATAATGTGTTCTAGAAAACTTGAATCAATGTAGTAAACATGCCCAAGATACATCACAGGAACTATTCCAATAATTCCAATAATTTCAATGACTACACTGAAAAAAATAATAAAGTATTGTTTGTGGAAATGAGGGAATTAGGTTTTCATGATGCATTAACATATAACATGATAGATTCATTTAAGTACCCAAAGTTACCCTTGTGAAAAATAGAATTTCTGATAAAATTTCACAAGTACGCAGAGCTATCCAGAAAATCACACAGTAATTAATTATTGACTTAGAGTACAAATGTGCTGCTCAGAATCTTGAGAGAGAACAGAAAGATCTCTTGCAACAAGAACAGAAACAGGCAATAGGAATTTCTGAGGAAAACAGTGCACAGATATTCCAGGCAGTAGCAAAGAACAGCTTTGAAGATGAGAAACATGGTAACAAAAATACCATGAAAGTGTTGAAATATAATCAGTGATATAGCAGTAGGAAGTAACACACAAAATCCAGAATATTCATTATTTGCTGGAAAAAGTGAAGAGTAACAGAAGAAAAAGTACTGTCAGGAAATATATAAGGTACAAATAAATGAATGAAATTACACTGAGGGAAAGAAAGATTAGTTGAGAATGGGGGAAACAATTCAATTTCAAAAAATACATCCCTACAAAGCCCAATCTAGTACTTTAATTAGATCTTCAATGCTGAAATTTCTACAGGGCAAGAACAAATAGCTGTTTTCCAATTAATTATCTGCAGGAAATGCAGCTTCAATGTAAGATTCTAGAATGATCACACATAATAAAAGCATCCACTGCTGACAGCGCTTTCACTGAATTATTAAAAGAAATAATGAGAAATAATATGTAGTAATAATCAGTAGCAATAGGTAAAAAAATTGCAAATTATTTCTGGCATCCTACACTTCAGAAATCAGGCCCAATTAATACAAAACTACAGAGGCATCCTCTCATTACAGCAGCTTTTAAAATTCTAACTGAATAAACAGGGGATGCATAAAAGACAGAGAGACATATTAGTCCAGTGCTGAAAAAGCTTTTCAATTCTTAACAATCAAGGGAGGGAAGGACTATTTCAGAATATACAGTTTTCAGAAGGAAAAAAAAGTCCTCAAATTAATAACTTCTGAAATAGACCTTATATAATGGGAGGATATTAAAGAATCATTTTTACATATTAAGACAGCACAACTGCTTGCTTGTAAAAATTGGTGTGTGAGAAAGCAAAAATTTGTCTCATTTAATATCAGTATGTAAATAATGAGGAGGAATTCCCCATCCTTGATACTCTAAGTTGACCATGAAAAAATTAATGCCATCATTATGTCATTTTCAGAATGGGATGAATCAAGTAGATTGAGCAATTCTTGCTGATGAACTGCCTGCTTTAGGGGTCTGAGAACACTCTGCAGGCTCCAGGAAAGAAAAAAGCAAAGTATGAATTCAGATCAAGAGTGCAACTGTTAGCAAGATGAAGAGATATTAAACAGGCCATTGATCCATCAACAACCAAAAATGTAGTGCCAGCTTTCTCTAACATTAGTGTGGCTGGTTAAACATCAGTAATATAAGACTATATATATTTACATATATATATATATATATATAAATGTATGCATGTACGCAATACCTAATATTTATATATAAGCATGGCTTGCTTATAAAACAGTCTTTCTTCAGTTTAACCAGCATTCCAAATTCCAGAAGAATTTCTTGGACACAATCACCTCCTAAACTGGATTACCGCACTTTGTTACAATACATTGGGCTCAACACTGAAATATCTACCATTCCATTTTGTTCCTACCATCAGACAATATGCAGCTCTTTGGTTATCTGAGATAATAATAACACATTCAACAACAAATTTTTGTCTGTGGTTCAGATCTTCTTTTCTTTTTCTTATTTTTTATTTTAGAAACCTTTAACTTTGGCATGACTCTGGTACTCTGTGACAATATTGTACTACACTGAAAGCAGAACTGCAAATTCAGCTGAAAGCAGACAGTCAGTTTCCCTTCCTGAACACAAGCTGACATATTTCAGGTAAATCAAAAGCTAGTGCTGAAAAATTCCACAATCACTGCTTTTTCAAAAGTCAGCAACTTGTGTTGACACCAAGGACAAAGCAGTATTTCCAAATGTAAAACTGAAGGATGCTATCCAGCAAAAGATGACATGTGAACCTTGTGTTACTGGTTGAAGAGATTCAAACTACCTACCCTGAACCTGCAGTACTGTTGTAGTCAGGTATAGTGATATGTCAGTCAATGCAATATGATTATGTCAAAATATGAAGCTATTTCTGCTATTTGTTCTCTTCCTACGCTTCCTTCCATCTGTTGGATGCATTTTTCTGCTCTGTCTAGTGCTTTAGACTCAGGTCTGTTGAAGACTGAAAACTCTTCCTAATAAATGTCTACCTGTGCAGAGCCCTGACCTGGCTAGAGTTCTGAGACATCCAGCTAAAAAGATTACAACACCAGCTAAATGGCTAACATAGTTCCCTGTCTGGCAGCCACTCCTTCATTTCAGAGCTCACTGGCATGTGCCACCCCTCACACCTTCCCTCCAGGACATGGGCTGCATCCAAAAAAACCATCTTCTCTCAGTTCTGAAGGCATTCTTATTACAGATTTTAATTTTTTAGAAATTAATTTGAATCACAAACAATTTGAACACTGCTCTTAAGCTTTGGATCAAACCAGCCAATATATTCAACAGATTCTGCACATAGTTATCAGGCCAATAGAGTTTGTCAGGAACATTCAGTAGGATACTTAGAAGAGAATTGTAAGATCATTTTGATTGGAAAGTATCTTCCTGATGTCCAACCTGAGCCTCCCCTGGTGCAGTATGAGGCCATTTCCTCTCATCCTTTGGCTGGTTTCCTGGGAGAAAAGGCTGACCCCTCTGGCTACAGCCTCCTTCCAGGCAGTTATGGAGAATAATACAGTCTCCCCTGAGCCTCTTCTTGTCCAGGCTAAACACCCCCAGCTCCCTCAGCAGATCCTCGTCAGACCCATGCTCCAAACCCTTCTCCAGCTCTGTTGCCCTTCTCTGGATTTTCTCCAGCCCCTCAATGTCTTTTTTTGCAGTGAGAGGCTCAGAACTGGACACAGCACTCGAAGTGTGGCCACACCAGTGCCCAGTACAGGGGCACAATCCTTGCCCTGGTCCATGCTATTCCTGATGAAGACCAGGATGCCACTGGCCTTCTTGGCCAGCTGGGCACACCCTGGCTCAGGTTCAGCAGCTCTTGACCAGCACTCCTGGGTCCTTTTCCCTTGGCCTCTTCCCATGCTGCCCCAAGTTTGTAGTGATGCATGAAGTACTTAACTACAACAGCCACAGAAATTTAAAAGGTTATAAAACCAAGTCAACATAGACATGAATAAGAAAATGGTATATATGTATATAATCTGGGGGTTTTAAAGCAGTCATGAAGATTTTAGATGGAGGAATTACTGCTTCTATCAGTTCTACTAAATGCAACAAATAAATTTCACCCCATTATATCCAAGACTCTCCACTTCTCAGTGTCCCTTCCTTCTCTGAGAGATCTTAGCAGGAGTTCTCATTTATCCATTTCTAAAGTAAGCCAGAGACTATACATCACCTTTGTAAAACTGTTTCTCCATTCTCTGATAACACACACACTTCTAAATGGAAACTACTTTCAACTACCTAGAAACGTGCAGTTAAAAAAATGCATTTTATCAAGACTGCAGTGGAAAAAATTTACTACTGTTTTAAACCTATTCTTTCTGTAGATCAATAGAGTCTTGACTCTTGGAAATTAATAAAAGTAATAAACTGTAAAAGCATATAGATGTCCAGAAGTAACTCTGTTTTATGGGAATAGCTCTTGCAAAAAAGAAAAAAAAGCCCAAACACAAACCCAAATAGATTGAACATCAGCCACAACATAATTTAAAATACCTGATGAAAAAGTAGTTAATTACTGCTCTAACTGAATTTATTTTTTGCTTTAAATCACAAGGTCAATTTGATGATAAAATACATAGTTCAGTAATATTAAATATCTCTTCAGAACAGTCTCTTTGACACTAGAACACGTGTCCCAATCAAATAAGACTGTTTAACAGTGAAAAGAAGGAGGAATTTCTTGAGTATTATGTAGTGGGTATCTTTTGTGTTAGTTCTGTAATCTACATTCATTTCAGAAACATTTGACACCTCCATCAGTATCTGCTGAAGAGTCAAAAGAAACTCAAGACACAGCCAAGGAGTGAAACATATACTGCTCTCATCCAGCCGGCTCCAGCCTGTTAACATTTTCAATTTTACTTTAATTCCAGGGTGACTGAAACAAAGATTAAAAATCAAAGAGGGAAGAAAACACAATTTCTTTCATCCAAAAACTTGCGATTTCAGAAATGCTGTTCATCACAAAAACAACAGTCCCCTCTACCACCAAGGTTGCTTTTCCTGAGCTCTAACTTGAAAAGAAGTTTCCTTTGGAAGTAGTAAAATGTTCAGAGGTGAAAGCATTAGCATAGACTTCTTGGCTTATTTTGGAACAGTTAAAGACAACACCAAATCAAAACATACCGACCTGCCAGGCTCTGAACTTGAAGGGCATTTTATTTCTTTCCCACTGTTTTGTTGTAAGAGTAAAGAAGTGGGCTGGAGTAAACTCCTGGGAAAACCTCTCTGAACATCCTTAGAGTGCAATGCCAACAGACACACGGAGGCAGCAGCCTGAACTCATCCCTGACACAGTGCTCTTGGCTGCTCTTCTGCCTGAGTGTGGTTTATGGATTCTATTATGAATTTTGTCTAAGTAAAAACTAATAAAAATGTCCCTACTTTGTTACAGCACTGCCATAAAGATTGAATGTACAGGTATATCATGAATTACAACCCTGCAGAAAATCATTTCACACTCTGTGACAATCCACTGAAGTTCCCAGACATCTGAACACTCAGTTTCATTGTTTCATTATGTTGTCAAAACTGGGGGCTTCTCATTTTATAGATGCCCTATTTTTTTCATTGATATCAATCTGCAAGCTTTCCCAAAGATTTGTGGGGGAAGGAGGGGCTTTACCCCTTGACGTACAATTACTTGTTAAGCACTTCAGCACATTAGCATTTTGTTTCCCCAGGTAATCTCACAAACTTGCTTGCTAAGCTCAAACCTGGGGAAAAGCAAACACATTCCAACAAGAAGATTTAATGAAACAAGTATGAGAGCTAAATGGAGACACACTGATTCTGACACTCTGGGAAGAGCTATCAAATCCATCTCTAATATCAAATACTCTGCCTAGGGAGACATTACACCGAAAAATGCTTCCATCTGTTTGGGAAGAAAGATGTGAGATTATGAGAGATTAAAAGGGACCAAAAAGGAATTTGCTCTTAAGAGAAACAAAAAGGAGTTCATAATGTTCAGAGTATCACATAATAGGCACTTTTACACAGAAATAAAAGCAAAATGCTGAGTTAAAAGCTCAGAGCCTTTGAACAGAATATCTAAAACAGAATATTCATTTTTATTTTTAAATGGAGAATTCAAAACAATAGAAGCAATAAAATACTGTAAAATGTGGAAGAGAATCCACTAAAGGATTCAGCCACTTCAGTCACATTTCCTTTACTAATCATTGCCCCACCTTATGGAATATGCACCCCACTACAAGTAAATTTTAATCAGCTCTTCATTATAACATTAAACAAAGCCAGCTAAAATCCACCCAGCTCCTCACAGTACCATGTCTCATTTGGAAAGCCAAAAAATACAAATTTGAGCACTAGAATCCTAAGACAAGACAGTGCATGACACATAGAGAGAAAAATGCACTGGGCTTTCTATGGTCTAAACAGGAAAAAAAACAAGCTAAGACAAGGTTTCAAGTTAAGAAATTAACTAATCTCTATGTGGGGCTTAGATAGAAAAAAATGTTTCAAATGCAGGTAGGGGAACGGAAGTGTTCATAAAACTCAGTAATAGACTGAGGAAGTATAAGAGCACTGCCCAGCAAAGTAGTTGTGATTCTCCATTTGCAGAGTAAACCAGATTTCTGTCAAAAATGTGTAAGAATAGCTTGTCTTGCCCTAGAGAAAAGAGATAAGCTATGTGGTTTCTTGATGTCTTTTCTAGACATATTTCACCAAAGACCACACAATACAGGGATTCTAACCATCTTTTACTACCCTTCTGCAGAATTTTCATAAGCCAGGGTCTGACAGGTTCTGCCAACACAGGGCCTGAGATGGAAGTGGCATTTATGCTATAATCAACTATCTAAAATATTGATTAAATTACTTTACCCTGAGTGCCCATGTAATGGACACTGAAATGCTCACTTTACCATCTGAGGCACAGATGGAACTACAGCATTCTTGAACAAAGGAAATCCGTGTTCTGTCAAGACAATGCTCCCATGCAGAAAATACTTACAGTTCCCTTTTGATTTGGGCAATTGTAAAACAAGAAAACTAGCCAGACCAGAATCTAGTCTCTCCTTAGATCCTTAAGAAATTATAAACACTTCTAGTTGCTCTTCATTGTGCTCACTTTGACACAGGGTTTCTTTAGAGAGCGAGTTTAGGAGTTCAGTGCAGTCCCCTGTTTGAAGCACTGCAGACAGCACCAAGTCTACTGGCTCTGGGTAATGCTCCACCTCCTGTCTCCACCAACATGGCCCTTGATTAGGGGAAAAAAACTCTCCAAACTGAGAGATGAGTAATGCTTTCCTCACATACGGCAAACATCCCACTGGGAGTCTGTCATTAAAATATCAGCTTTCCCATAAGGACGGCATCTAACTTATCTGTTTGGAAGATAACTTTTTTCTGATCCTACTTAGTCTGTTCTTCCTCTGCAAACCTTTATTTAGGACCACAATGCACAGTAATGGGATTCAAGTTTGCGATCCTAATCTTGGTAATCACTTTGCCATTTATTTAATCCATCTAGAAAGGCGTGAACATTTATGCATAATAAAAATCACAGATGCGGAGTAATATTGTTGCTTCATTGAGTATATAAAAAGTTGAGCTAGTTTAATTAGATCCAGATATGATTACGGCATGAGTATTGAAAATTTTGATGCAGTCAGATTCAGGATCATTTAATTCAGGCCAAGTGGGATGTATCTACAACACAGGGGAAATGTGAGTCACTGTACTGCAGCACTAGGCAACACAAACTATTAATATAGCACCTAAAGAGCTGAGAATATTGAAGAGAGTTAAGGTTGGCTCAATGGGTGCTCATCATCGCAATCACTACTGCTGAATTCGGGACCTTAAGTGCTCTCTACCTCCTCCACTATTCTAGATGCAATTTAGGCTTTCACAGCCTCCTCACTGTAATTCTATGCACATACACTTGTGTTCAAGATTATGTCAGAGTAGATATAACACAATTTCTCCTGCAGTGCAGATTCCAGGGCAAGATTTTAAAACTCAGAGACCATTATTGTCTTTTGGGATCTCAAGATATTCCATCCCAATTCTATTTAAATTATACTGAAAGTAAAATGCTTACCAATTTCAATGAGAAGCACAAGACAAAGTCTTCATTGAGAGCTGAACAAAGTCCTACAAAGACCTTCACAGAAGCCAAACAGTCTGACTTGTGTAATGGTCCTAAGGTAGCAAATATAATTATTTAAATGGATATGTTTATAATGACTTGCAGGATTGCATATACTTCTTCTAAGACACACAGAATGAAGCAGCTTTTACAGTAACATTGGAAGTTTAGGTATGTATTAGTGTTTTTTAAACTTAAGTCTTTGCTACAAACTAAGGAAATTGGAATACTGAAAGAATTCTTCATTAAAACCACCACCAATCATATTGTGATCATCAGATATCTAAATGCCTTAACAGTTTATAGTAGATTTCTAGCAGTTACAACAGACAGAGGGTTATAAAATTATTAAAAGCTGTAAAGACCAGCAGATGATCTATCGATCTCAAAATAATATGTGTTTTGCACAGATTTAATTTTCTAGAACAAATAATCTCTAACTTTGTATTATGCCAGTATGCAGAGCAGTTCGAGGAAAATAAACAGAAACTTGTTTCTCAGAGATAAGTTTTGCCTTACACTGGTTGCATTTATATAATTGTCAAAACATTCTTCAAATCTGAATGTGTTCTGTTTTCATTAGTGATGTAGAATGAAAAAAGAAGCAAACAGGGAACAATTCTTACAGCTTTCTCTTCCAACCCCTCACCCCTTTACAGACCACAAAACCAAATCCAGTTCTTGGAATAAATTTGTAAAGATATTACACTGCCTCTTCCAATATTTTTCATGAAACCATAATTTTTCTTAGACATTTCACATTGTATTGCATTTATAATTACTTATCCTGTCTGCATTCAGAATGTAAACTAATAAAAAGTCTGTTTTGACCTACCAGCTATCATAGAAGAAATTAAAGAATATCATAGAAGATCTGACCAGATTTGACCTACCAGATATCATAGAAGAAATTAAAGAATATCATAGAAGATCTGCTCAAGAAATTAAATGCAGTTGAGCTGAATGCCTGGTGGTTGATTAGGCTCACAGTTCACAATTTATTGAAACAAATAGAATCAGAAGGAAAATACAAACAAATTAATTTTACTTCTAAGACCAACAAGTCTGTACAGATAAAGCAATAAAGCTATGGCAATAGAAATGGCATAATTAAGCTATAGGTGGAAAGTCTGATATTATTTTCAATTATTTGAAGGTGCACCAAGCCTGGAATGGAAGCTGTAACTTTGACAAACTTTGATACCAGTTATTTTCATTAATTATTCAATAGCAAGCTTCATTAGGCTTTTTGGAAGTAAAAAAAAAAAACCAACACCACAGATAGAAGAGAAAAAGAGATTTACACTAAATCACATTTTGCTTCTTGGAGTGAGATAGCTACAGTGCATCACTACCTGCCTGTTGAGACTGATCGATTCTGCATTTAAAGTCGTTAAACTTTGTCACTAATTTTCAATGAGTTTGGGATAGAATCTTAATTGCCAAAGCAACAAACCTTGGAACTCTTCACAGTCAATAATGAAATTTGCAAGGATGAGACTGGTCTATCAGCATGAAATGTTTAAAGTCCTTATCAGAAAAAAGCCACAAGACTGTCTCCATTCAGAACAAGGCAGCAAATACATTCCAATTAGAACCAAACAAATAATAAAATAGAAAAGAAAAAAAAATGGACAAAAATGAAAGGGAAAAAACCAAAACCTCTAAAAGACCTGTGATAAGCAGAGAGCTATACTACAGGATCAGGCATTGTAGTTAGGCATTGTTGCTTTGAGCGGTCTGAAACAATTAATTGACTTTCCATGGAACCTTTGAATGGCTGAGGTATGGAGTGACCTCTGGAAGTGATGTTGTCATCTGTTTGCTCCAACAGAGCCACCTAGAAAAGGCTGCCCAGCACCGTGTCCAGACAGCTTTGCAGGATCTCCAGACATGGAGACTTCAAAACCTCTATGAGAACCTGTGCCAGTTCTCAGTCACCCACTGTCTTTTCAGATTAAAATTTCATATTAATGCAGAGGAATCTTAATGGCATTGCTTTGTGTGAATGAAAAAGAAATGTTTCTTTACAAAAGAAACAAGTTTCAAAACAAGACGTGTTCTGAAACATTCCCATTTACAATCAAAATTTTTTGTGATTCTAGAAAAATTGATGTCATAATTTTGTCTTGAATTATTACTCTTTAGTCAGAAATTACAGTAAAAAAAGCTTTGACTGTCATTGAATCAGAGAATGTCCCTGGAAGTTGGGGCAATGTGAATATGAATTTTCAAGTAATAATCCATTAAAAAAGAAAATTATTAAAATGTTAAATATCAACATTTTTCATTAAAAGACCACAGGCAAAGAAGAAAAATGTTCACAGGGAGCATTCTGATCACCTCTAGAGCAAGTCAAGGAATCACTCTCTTTACAACTCAGATCCAAAATTCTCATGGCACCTCTGCTCCAGGCAGTGTGTAAATGTTCTACAACAAGGAATTTTCAAGGGCTGAGAGTGGCCATTTATTCAGTCAGGGTTCTCTTCCTTATTTCTTCACGGTCAGAGTCATTTGCACCATTTCCTCCCTAATCTCTCATTCCCTTTACCATATTGGAAATAATCTAACCCAATTGGTTTAGTCTCTTAACAGACAGTCTCTATGAAGAACCTCTGTGGAGGTTTGGTCTCTATAAATTTTGTGCATTTCTGGAAGATGATTAGGTGTCTCTTATCCCCACAAAAATAGAAAATATTTCAGATTTTATCTATAATGTCCTTGAGGTTGGCAAACTGAAAATACGCACTAAAGATTGTATTTTCACATGCTTTCTACTTAAGATGAAGCATTTGCATGTCTATTTATTCAAAATTCATGTTCCATTTCAAATGCATGAGTTTGTGGAAGAGAAAAGCTTTTTCCAAGGAAAAACCAAAATGTTTTTGACATGGAATATTTTTCCTATTGTGGCAGGCCATGCCTGCAAGTTACAGTAGCAGGAGCCAACCGCAGGGGGCTGGGACAGTCTAGGCTGTCTGGGTTACAGCTACGAGAGAGAGCAGGCAGTGAGCCCCTGCGGCAGATTATGCACCAGCGATGAGGACCATTGGCCCGGAGCTCTTCCCCGCCTTTTCTCCCTTATATGGACTTGTCTCTAGAAGAGTCTCCTTTGCTCCCCCTTGAGTTGTGTGTTACTGGATCATTTGAATTCTGTACCCTCCCCCTTTATGTTACTATTGGTCTGTATCCCTGTCCCTCTTCCCTCTGACTGTCCCGGTTGGTTCTGCGAGCCAAGCCACTCCCCAGTTTCCCTCCCCATATAACCCTGTGTAACTGGTTGTTCGGGGCAGCTTGCAGCCTCCAGACATCCAGGCCCCTCGCCCATCCCCTCCTCTCCGACCCGCTTTGCCTTCCCCGGACCTTCACCCGTGAACCTAAATAAATCACTGGATGACCACAGACTGCCTGCTGTTGTCATTCGCTGCCTGTGCTCCTCTGCCTCTTACCCCCTTCCACCGGGCCGCTCAGTGTCTACAACATCCTCTGAAAATAAACAGAAAAATCCTAATAATTTTCTCCGGTTTACCTCTGATCTGCATCTCAAATGGAGTAACAGTCAAAAAATCACTTCATCCCATCCAAAATCCCACTTAAGTTGCAGTAGCCATCTTACTTTACTGTACTGCTTATCTGCTTACCTGCTGCTAAAAGAAAGGTTTGTTTAGCCTAATCCTCTCATCTTTGAATCATGACAGGGTATCAAATCTCAGACCAGTCAGCTGAAAACCTGAAATAATTTATAATTGGAAATGCTTCTCTGCATACATCACTTTCTCCTCAGAGATCAAGGAAAGACAGGCAGAAAGCCAGCCTTGTTTCTAACAAATTATGCCCAAACTAACAGAACTCAAATGATCTCTCTATGGAGCACATTGGTAGTTGTGTTGGGTTTCTTATGTATATTTCTGGAATGAAGTAGACAGAATAGTTTGTAACAAGGAACTTAATATTTCCTAAAACATTGGTGCATGTTTTTGCAAAACCAAAAAAAGCATAAAGATATCAACAAAACTACTATTTCTTAAAACGAGCTCATATTCAGCCATTGTGTTACTTTCAAAGAATAGGTGGGACAATCACAGAAGGTGAAAATGGTATGAGAAATCAGCTGGGAAGTATCATAAGGCAGTTATATACAATTTTCCCATAAAATTGGAATTTAAATAAAGGTTTCCTTTAAAAAACAATTTAAAAAAAAAAAAGGAAATAAACAGACCAATATGACCAATATATATGAACTTAACAGACTAAATATAATCCAGTTGCATCCACCCATTCCATCCCACTTGGAGTATTCCTTAACAACAATGCCATTTTCACACCTCTGGCTATAGGTAACGTCATGCATTTTAACCATGAAACAGGCTAGAGAGATATCTATCTTTTAGGACAAAAATCACTTCTGCAGATCACTTAGGGCAGGTGTTTGGAGTGTTGATCAGCAAGAGCTCAGTGGAATTCTAGAAATGAAAAATGGGAAGACAGAAAAAAACCTGAATCTACAACATCAGCAGTTACACCACTGAGGAGGGACAATTCTTACATTTTTGAACCAAAATGCATAAACTCAGAAAAACTATTCAACTGCTATATTACAGCAAATTTGTTTAAATAAAATTGCAGTTTTAGAAACCTCCCTTTCTAACCTAGGGATGGCTTCATAGCTTCCTGCTTCACTGGGTTTAAGATTCCCTTCGTTGCAAAGATTTCTCTAAGCTGCTTCTCTTCATGAGCAATAGACTGCAGTGAAATCATTTCTCTGCAGTATTTTCTCAGTGAAAAGGTGCACAAATTGATTTTTCACCCTTTGCCCTCCCTTTCAAGATCCAAACTCAAATATAAACAAGGCAGACAATCACTGACAGTATATACATCTTTTTCCTCAAGTGGCTTTATAAAAAGGCAACATAAACAAAGAATCAGACATGCAATAATAATAAAACCTACATAAAGAACTTAGAGAAGCATTGGAGGGTTTCACAACATTTCAAATAAAACCTCTCCAAATCTTGAAAAAGAGCCCACTTTACTAAAGTGGAAAGATTGAAAGTATTTCCTCCCTCTTAAAATGATGGAAGGAGTTAGATCTTCTGTTCTATGGGAATCCCAAACAACAAAACATTTCGCAACCATGTTGTTAGTACTGTACGTTTGATCCAAATCTTCTTGCTCTGTGCAGGTTCCATACTCAAAAGACTTCATCCTGCCTCTATATTACAGGAAAGAGTGCAAGTTTGGAGAAAACCAGGACTCAAACTATTAAAATATTTCATAAATCCAAAAAAATTCCTTGAATGACACCTTCAAGTGAAGCCCACAGGTAGAATACATTCCCTCAAGAAAAAGTACCTGTAACTGTCAGTCGCATTCTGCTGAACCTCCTGACTGCAGCCTGGAGAGTTGATAAAGTCTAGTAACGAAATGCCTATTTTTAAGCTAAACAGCTATGACAACAAAATGCTTGGAGATATTTTCAACATACATGACATCTTTCTTCACAAATAGAACTATTTGTACCAAAAAGCAAAAAAAACCCCAAAAAACAAAAAACCCCAACATTTAGTTCTAGATGACTGGCATCAGATACTTTATTTTGAAGTAAATGTAAAATGCAAATTAAACTTCTATGTTATTATGCGTAAGATTTCTATAGCATGAAAGACATCCTAATTTTGAATAGCTCTGAGCATCTTCCTAGAGAAGAGGAGTTGAAAACTGGCCCTCTGTGCTACTGCCCACTAACTTAGCTCTCACTCTGATTTTAGCCAGGTCATTCCCCCTTTTCTCTCATAAAAAGTGACTGAACCTTCCTAATTGCAAAAAGTGAGGTCATAATAAACAACTATTTAACATTCCAGAGAGCTAGTGTGACTTAATGTAGCATTTGGAAAGCTAAGAAAGAGTTCTAGAGCAGTTCTAGAGCACTCAGCAAATGTTAAGTCCCACTCTTTTTCCGTTCAGAACATGAAGTAGTGACCTGCAGTAGTTGAGAAATATGTGAGGCCATAGCCATGGGCACCCACTGTTTCCAAAATATCATGTGCCATAAATAACTCTAAGTGGCACTTTGCATCTTTGACTTTTTTTTCCACCTGATATTCCAAAGGGGTCCTTGTCTCAAAAAGAGCATGCATTTGTAACCTGGAGTTTGCTAAAATATCTGCCAACTGCAGCAATCTGCACATGGTCTGTTTGACAGATTTTACAATGTGACAACCTGTTAAGTTGAAATACACCAGTCATTTCAAACAAACATTCAATTAAATAAGCTAAAGATTGGATTCTCATAAGTTTTCTTTTCAAGATGGAGCATTTGCATGTTTATTAATCTTAGATCAGAACTTAAAGCTCTGAACTCCAAGCTGTCAATCCTTTGATATTACAGTAAAAAGTTCTTTGGTCTCTTCACTCTTTGAACTGCAACAGCAAAACTGGAGATTTCACTGGGATAATTCCTTCCTCTCTTTCTTGCGATTAGAAAGTTATTTCAAAACTTGGTTTTTCCCAAAAATCCTTATTCCTCCATAAAGCTACCATGCATTTAATTAAGAGAATGTTGATTTTGTTTGAATGCTGATTCCCCTTGAAATACCTCTCCCAGTAGAGAAATACCATAATAATAACATTAAACATTTTTAATTGTGAATTTGGAAAATTATTGCAACTATATCAGCTGTCTTTAAAAAATCCTATAGCTTGTGGGGATACATATCCTGTCTAGCATATAAATGAATAAATACAGAATTCCAAAATGGAAAGATTATAAAGTGTTCCTTTCATGAACTAAAGTAAGGGAGAAATTAACATTGTTATACTCACTTGCCTACCACCTAATTCTATTTTGACATTTCCTGGTTATTAAATGTTGACAGCATTCCAGATAGCAATCCAAATTCCTACAACTGCTTTCAAAAATTTAAGGACTCCATACTGAACAGAGGCTCTCAAATGTCTGCCTGATTTTAACATTTCAAGCCTTTGGGAACAGAAATACAATCCTTTATATATTATTTAATATTCCTTTAGTTCTGCCCCAGATTCTGATGGAAAGAGCAAATGGAGGAGTCTTGCATACACTTTGCTTCACTTTGCTAGTGAACTGTCTCCTTTAGATTTCTCTTTTGTTGGCAAATCCCAGTAGCCAAACCTATACCCTATTAATAAATTCAGTCTGGTTTCCACAGTATCATTAGATGCCAGTAATTGCCCAATCTACAACAGTAGGTGCCCTAAAATACTGTGAACCCCACTGGTATCTAATTATTTACCTGAAGCCAAATTCTGCTGTTAAACCCATGAAAACATTTTCCCACTACTAATTTTCACCATAGGTACTTCCTATGTCAAATAACCAAGCTGCTGATCTTTACTTCCACTCCCCACTATCAATTATTTTGACACCAGGATACAAAAGGCTGTGATTTAGAGGCAAGGGGAGCATATTAAAAACATGCAGAAAGTCTGCTTTTAAAGCATGTTTTCACACCAGTACTCTACACCCAAGCATTATTTTGTTCAGATGAGAAAAACAGAAAAAGAAGGAGGTTTGTTTGACCTATTAGAATTAACCAGCACTTTTCAGATATTGACTAATAGTTGCTATACATTGAAAAGTTTGCAAATCAGACCTTATTCCTAGATATCGGTAATTGCTATCAAAATATTGCTAATTTCACGGTAATATTGCACCCCTACAAAGTGCAGACCAAGAAAAATGATGTTTCATTATTAGCTATAGGATAAGGTATGAATTCTTTACCAAGCTTGATTCACATGCATAGTTCTTCACAGCTGAGCATGCAAATCAGATCATCACATCAGATCATTCCACACAATCATACGATTACTAATTTCATATCCAATTACTTCATCAGTGTCTGTAACAGCATTATTTAGAGGTACAGATCTGCTAATATTCTTGTTTACATATTTTACAGGCAGCTAGTACATTTTTGGAGTATATGTAGATACTCCATATGGAATTTAAAAACCCAATATTTTTATACTTCAGATATAAAGGTAAGGCCATATGCTCATAACAAAGGTCTTCATCGAATTGAAGAAAAATACCTGCAACTTTTATCTTGCTGTCATTTGTAAAGTACAAATGGTGTTGTGTTACAAATGAGAGGGATTTTTGTTAAATGTCATACAAGACGTTACAATATTTGTTTGACAGAGGGTGGACAGCAAATGCAGAGCAGCCTTTTACTTAAGCCCTCACAGTTACTACCATAAAGCCTTAGGTAACAATCAAATTGCTGCTGCTGCTATATTTGGTAGATTCAGGAAACAACTTAAGAAAATTCTATTCAATATCCAGAATTTCTACTATGGTTATATTCAACACACTGTTCTAATTTGCAGTTTCTATGACTACTGGAGCAGCACTAATTTCTTCAAATTAAAAGGAAACAGAATTCAATTTTTATATTTAAACAAGAATAGGCACACTTTTCTTTGAAGGCTGTTCCAGCAGATAGACCATATATACATCTACACATATATCTCTATTTTAATGCAACAATATACCATATAGATTCAATTTCAAAGATTTAACAAAGCAGAGAAAAGCACAATTAATTCTAACAATGCTTTTTTATGCAACATCACAAAATTTTACCTGGTATTGAAAGAATTGCACCTTTACCTTTTAAAAATATTCACTACAAACCATGTCAATTTCTACAGTTATATGAAATAAAAAAATTAAAAAGAACAGCATAAATATTGTGTTTCTTTGTCAAAGAGTTTTCTGTACATCTTATATGATTATGAGGTTTAGGATCTTTTTTTCCTTTTACACTTACACCTGTCATTTAATTTGAACTCCCTGAACCTAACACAGAGAAGCACTAATATCTATGCAGCTGTTGTGAGATTACGACTCAGTGTATTGATTTCAGTGGTACCAGTCATACATTTGTGTAATGCCTGCTCTAGTAACTCGAGTTCCCTGAAATATATTGTGGTCTTAGCCACAAAAAGCCTAAAGGCACCAGAAAATCACACTGCCAGAATAAGCAAAATTCATCATACCCACTGAAGGTATTTGTAACTGAAGAAACTGGTTATTTTCTGTATCCTATATCAGCACTGGACAGTCGCTGGTCAGGGAATGAGTTCTGGATAACCACACAGCTGCCCAGCAAGCCACCACAACATCCTTGTTTCATGCCAGCTCACCTGCCCTGTCTCCATTCAAATATTGATGGATTGACATAAAATATATGTCTGTAAAATCAACATTTTTCAAGGCACTGCTGTTCTTCCAGAAAAACAGCAGCTGGGTTTAAAATGAAGTGCCAGAAAATACATTGGGATTTAATTTTCTGATTTAAGCCAAAACATTACTGCATCCATCCTTTTCTCTCTAGTAATTCTATTGTCTCAGTTTCCTTTGTGTTAAATTATTTCTTTTCCTTGAAAAACCCTTCAGAGGAAGCAGGAAATGCAAAAAACATCTAGTCAGGCACAGTGAAGGAACGTTCTCTTTTGTTTCAGTTGCGTGCTATGTGGAGACAGCATTTCTTACCTTTCTTGGCTGTCCCAAGGAAGAGAAAGATGGAGGCCAGCCATCCCAAGAAAATACAGTTATACCACATTTGGAATCACTGCTCCACACAATGGAACACTTCGAGTTCAACCAGTTATTCTGAAATCATTCTGAAGACAGGTCTGGGCAAGCTAAAAGACATTATTTGGGAAGCAAACCAAGGGAAAACTCACATATGTGGCCTTCCATCGACATTAATGGTAAATGGTTCAGACCAAGCTGCCTAAATTTTATGTATTTTGGGGAAAATTAAAATAAAACTCCTCTGCCTTATATTCTTCTCCCTCTCCCATCTTCCCATCATTTCATACCCAAAAACAAGAGCGGGTTATATGATTTTGGTCCATATTTTTCTCTCATGTGCCATTTCCCACTTGCTGATGGTGAGATAACATGCAATTGATTCTTTTTTCTTGGTCTGCTCTGATGGACAGAAAACTTGATGAATGCATTGGACCATTCTCTCCACTTGATTATGTCCATCCATCAGCCTTATTCCAACTAAAGTGGAAAAGGAGCATTTAGCAAGAACTATCCATAGTGTCTTACCCCTTCTGTCAGTGCTTAGAGAAGAAACTCTCTGCAGCTGATATTTGTAAAAACAGTGTGAGTCCATCACAGACACTGAAGTATTCTCTTCCAACAAATACAGCAGCTTAATCAATGAAATTTCCCTGTTTTTACAGATTATTAGCAATATATTCTTATGTTGCCATCAAGAACAATCAAAATATCGAAGTTTATCTGCACATGAAGACCAGGTTAATAAGGCCATTAAGACTTACATCTTAAATCTTTTCCCCCCCATATGTAATTTATACAAGTCATGGCAAAATCCACACTTTTCAAAATGCTTGCCCTGAGCATTTGAGCCTCAATCCACCAAATACCTGTTTACAACATCGGAATTGTCCCATTGATTTTAGGTATACACATTAAACATCTTTTGTTGGATTGGAAACTTGTAACTTACTTTTTTCAGCAAAATCCCTTTCACTGGTTTTCAAATAGCTCTTGGATCTGCCAGTTCTTTGGAGAATGAATCAGATAAGGATAATCACTTGCTCTGGGGAAGAAGGCTACTGGGTTTGCCTGTATGACATGTAATACATGAACCCATTTAACACCATCCTGATTATGTTTCCAAGATACACACAAACATTTTGCTAGCATGGGCTTATCTCTGGCTCAAAGCCTAAACATAATTAAGGCTCTGGGGTAGAAATGGAAGAGCTGTCTTTAAGCATTGCAATGGAAACACAATGAATAAGAAGGTAGAAATCTTGAGAAGTATGAAATACAAGAAGTTATCAGGCAATAATGGCATGTTGTAAGCATGACGTGATTTGTTTGTGTAACAGCTAATGGAAGGAATTCACAGAGCCAAGCCCCTTACTCAGGAGTCAAAAAGAATAAAACCAACTACTGACTAGGATTTACCACCTTAGAAATCTAAATAAATTAATGTGAAAAGCATGTGTTAATTACAGTTAAAAATAAATAAATATGTAATTTCTGAGATCCATCTATTAAAGGTGATGTTACAATTTATGCTAAACAAATCCTTAGATTCTTCCCACTTCACTAAAAAACTTAATACTGGAATTTCATGGGCAGGGAAAGCTATGACTGTGCAGGAGAGGCAAAGACAAAAATCGAAACTCAAAGAAAAACAGTGAAAGAAGTTGTGAAATCAATCAGTCAAATGGTTTACATTAGGATAAACAATTTTGCTCAGTGTGGACTCAAAATGGGAGATGACTTCCAGTTGGTACAAATATTGCTCTAGATATATTTCAAGAGCATCAAGTGTCTCCTGTGAATTTTTGTAGCTACATGGCAGAACATCATCTAAATCCCAGCATCATGGGAATGAATGTGAATCCTGTGCTCCTTACTCCAAGTGCTGAACCACATGTATTATTTGACATTTCCCTGCAATGTGAGGCGAAGATCAGAAACAACCTCATGCCAAGACCTTTCCATCCTGCAAATATGGAACCCCCTTGCCCCACTTCCCTTAGAGAGGCACCAAGAGGGGGATTTAACAGAGCTCCACACCATAGTGCCGCCCATGGTAGATTTTATGGAAATCAGACACTTTCCCACAGATCTCTTTGTGAATTGGCCATTACAGTACCACAGAGCTTTTGCACAGCCACAGAGGAGTCCCAGGTCTCTGTGAAAAGAGTATACAAGGTCATTGCCAGTTTCACTTTGGAAAATGAGATTTAAACTCTGTTACTTCTGTGCTTTAACATCTGACAGCCACAGGGCTCATTGTTTGCCTAAACAGTTACACATCTTGAAATTAACAGAGAATTTTGTTGCACACAATTATATCAAGAAAAATTATCACCAGTATCTTGAAAGTGGTAGAGAAGAAAACACAAAGTATCCTCAGAATTCCAACTTCCTAATCTTATCAGGCTTTTCTTATGAAGAAATCCAGAAAGTATGTTTTAATCTATTTGCTTAATTGTTTTAGCAAAGAAAAAATGGATGAAAAGTGTTATCTAGAGAGCCATCATCAAATCTGGGTTCAGACAAATCTATTCCACTTATCTGGTTCCACTGAAACATTTATGGGTGCTCTGAACATGAGAAAAGGAATTTCTGATTAAGGGAATTCTCATGAGAAAGTGGAGGTCTCAGAGAGCAGAAAGATCTTGAAAATCCAAAACACAGATTATAACCCTGCACAGACAACTCATAAACCGATAGGGCTATTCCCACCTGACAGCGTATTTCATCGTTCCAGAGAGGTTATCATCTACTACATTCGAATAATTCAGCATGCCAAACTAAGTTGGGAATGATGGCAGTGGGATTATGCCATTTTGAACTATTAGATGGAGAAGATGTGAATTTATTCAACTCCAGTAGACAAAAATTATTTAAAGTCCATTCAGGACAAATCTAATTCAAACTTAAAATTCGCAAGAATTTGCAGCTACTACAACTGACCTAATTTCTGTAATCTCAGGTTCTGCAAACTGAGTGAGTCTAGGTATGACAAGGTTTCTTGCAAGTAGCTATTGATATTTGAGCAGCTATGTTACAATCTCTTAGAACCTGCTGATGATGTTTGGTTTATGCTATGATCATCTTGGTGTTTGTACTATCCTCTGTATTCTGCAGTGTGTGTCCTCTATATGTGTGTCAGAGACAAATTATTCAGTACAATTGACCTTCATGAGGTACAGAGCAAAATGGCCAGCAAGTCCCACATTATATTCACAGTAGGAGGCCAATGATTTTTAATGAATCATTCCAGTACCAGTCATTTATCAAAACCAATCTGCTTGCAATTTTTGATTCCAAAGACACACTTTCTTGGCTGCCACAGTTCAGAGTGACTGAAGAAGAGTATATTTTGTGTTATGATGATACAGTTGAAAACTGTAGGCAGGAAAACAGAAAACAAAAATGGAACTTCAGTTAAAATGAAGCTCTAATTTCCATTTCACACACTGGTCATACTACTGTCCCTGAATGTGTATTTTCTACTTTTTCCCTCCTTTGTTCTTTACTTGAATTTTTGTCATCTGATTGCCCAAATAGCTATTTTTAACAAGACTTGATATCTTCTACCTTCCCTTTCCAGGAGAGTCTTCTGCAAAATTAACACGGTAAAAACAGTGGAATGTAATCATAACACACACAGGGTGAGACAGAGACTGAGTGATAAATTCTTGAACTGAAGGAATCCACAAATGCCTGCCCAGGTTTCCTTCTTGGTATCATTACAGACTAAATTATACTAGAGGTGAGAAATTCCAAATTGTTCCCACCATCATTTAGTTCAAGAGAGACAAATACTCTTAAACTAACACCCTGTCTCTGGCTCTGTGACAGATGTTTAGCCTGGTGAAAAGGAGGCTGAGGGAGAAACTTCTCTCCAGTAATCCATACAAGTTTGTAAGAGAATTCGCATTATTTTGTTTTCTTGCTAATTATTATACTTAATTTTTGTATAAAAGTGCCTAATAAAGTGCTGCTATTGTCCAGAAAACAGTTGTATTTACCGAGGAAGAGACACTTTACTGAAACCTAGATAAAATACAGATTTTACTGATGAGACCTATTTTTATAAAATTCAAATTATTATTATGCCTGCAATTCTTAAATTATTTCAGGAAGAGTGCCAACATCATAAAATGCAGGAAACAATAATGAGACGCCCTCTTGCATCTGTGGTAGCACCATAAATTATTTTTGATGAATGAGGCAGGCTTCCAAAACTTCCTTTCAGAAATCCAAGCCAATAGTCAGATTGAATAAAATCAAGCTTGGCTCAGTGGCAGGCAGTAACAGTCTGGGGAAAACAGCTTCAGTTTCCCCTTCCTTTCCCAGGACACTTTTGCTCAATAGCACAAACCCAGAGGACCCAGGCTGTTAGCTCACAAAGCCATCTGCTTTTTAATCTTCTGTGGGAACCATATGAGTACTTAACTAAGTGCTATTCTAGCTTCCTAGGCCCAGATTTCTGCAGCTTTTTCTCCATGAATATATTTAAATCTAAGCAGCTTTCCCATGCCTGCCTTGTCTTTACTTAGCAGTTTAGTAGTTTGAAGGACAGACAGATGAATTTTTCTTTTAAATAAGAGCTGCCTATAGTACATGTTTAGAAGGTGAGAATGAAAAAAGCTTGTTTTGTTCATGTAAAACAAATAAGAACAAAAAAGAGCACATCCCACTTTTGTTTCTATCTTTGCCACAAGGAAGGAGCCACAGTCTCTTAGAGACAGCAATAAACTTTATTACTGTGACCTTTTGTAAGTTCTCTATTGCTGGTCATTCCCTGTTCTTCACTTTTACAGTACCAGTAAGCAGCACAAGGGCACGTGAGCTACAGCACTCCAAAACAGTCATTCAAAACACAGAACACTAATCTTTAAAAATTCATGTCTACAGTTCTTAAGAACTTCTATCTCTCCACTGGCTTTGAAAGACAGCAGCTTTCTTCTGCATCATTTTTGAAGCAAATCAGGAGGAACAGCATCTAGGCATTTTGGCTGTATCTCTGCCCTGCAACATCTGACTGAGCTGACATTCTCCTCAACAGGAGCACAAGTTTCCAATGCAGATCTGCCACATCAATGGGACAGCAAGGAAGGTATGTTTTGCAACATGTACCAGAACATAAATAAATTATATTAATTACTCAAATCTTTATTGTTCTTCTACAATTGTCACCTTGGTGTAATAAGTGGTGACATGGTGGACATACAAATCCTTGCATTCACTTTTTTTTATCTTACTATCTGGTAACATTCAAATAAATTATTTTTCTCATTGTTACAATTCATCTCACAAAGTTTATGTGTTGCCTTTATCCTTTTTTCCCCCAATGCTGTTAAACTTTTAACATATGTGAAAACAGTTGTTGAACTTTTAACATATGTGAAAACAGATGTTATTTGCTCGGCCCTACGTACCTCTAAAATCCTGACTGAAAAAATCTGAAAACAAAACTAAACCCATGGGTTTGGTTACAAATAAGCACAGACTGACCTACAGACTGAAATAAGAAGCTGATGTTTAGTTTTTTACAAGTGCATCAGGACCAGTGATTCACAAGTCAACAAATGATGGTAAATATTTTTAGTTTTTGAAAAGGTATAAACTAATTCTGTTCTGAATACCCAGCAAGAGTTTCAGTTATACACCATTTTATGGATCTGAGTCCATAAAATGGTGTAGAGCATAAAATCACTGAGTCGAGACGGATAACTTTGAAAGAGTTTAGGGAAAACCATAAAACATATCCTAGAATTATCAGTTTGAGAATTTCAGTTTGAGAAGAAAACTTCAGAACAATTATGGATAACCTGCATTCTTCAGAGAAACAGCAACACCATTTACATCATTAGCAAGGTTTAAACATAAATAATGTCTCTGAATGAGCTACTGAATAACAGCAAGCAGTGGCAAATAACAGCACTTACTGCTCCAGATGTTCACTCATGCACCTACAATTTCTTCCCTGTATTATCCTCAGAGTTCACACAGGCCTATAGGATATATCCGAAGAGCCAAACAATATACAGGAAACTAAGTTGCCACATCAAATTTCAATGCTTTCAATTCTCAGCAGTGCCAGAAACAAAATGAAAGATTCCTGATTAGAGTAAAACAGTGAAAGTACACCAAAGGATGACTGAGGGGACATTAATGGGGATAGAGAAAGAAGGCATAATCTGTCTCAGAAAATGCCTTTTCCATCAGTATCAACAAAACCATTTTTAAGCAGATGGCTCCTTTACATTTCCAAAATAATACTGCACACCCTAACAAGAAGAGCCATGGAAGTGACTCCCCACTGTTACGACTGTGAGGGAAATGCATTCTTTCCATGTTATATAGAGAAACTTGGACAGAAACATTTCTTAAAACAACAGGAAGGTGAAGATATATACTGTTTTTAAATGTGTCCCAGAAACTAGGAATGGCTGCAAACACAGAAACTAAATGCAGGTTTACATAAAAGCTTTTCCAGAGCTCTGTGTTTGCCTTGTACAAATCTAATGCACATAGGGCAGTAGTCCAGACCTATTGCTTTGCTGCCATCTCCATCCCTTAGAAAATAAGGAATAGATCCCAGTTCTCGAAAATGGTGTGAAACAGTGCTCCTTTTGACCAACTAGCTGTGGTCAGTCAGCACCGAAAAAAGTCAGTTTTGTGTCATCAGTTAAGCATGTATTATAAAATGTTATCTGTTCCCACAGAGAGGATTCAACAATAATTGCATTTGATTCTCACTCAAATCTGTAATATTTCTCCAGGGACATTAAAAAAAACAATTACAACTTTAGGATACACTATAAATTATAAGGAGAGGAAGCAAGGAGAATTCATGTTACCATGAAATAAAGCAGAAATGCTATTCCAAGAAAATAAATGAGTCGAAATAGGGCAGCTGGAAAAGGCACTTGTGCACTTCCTTTGTTTTTCTGGTGATTGCTTGGGAACTTTCTTCATTTCATTCATGTCAATTATTCTTAAATTTCTGCTGCCATTAATGGCCATGAGCAAGTAGCTCCAGGCTGTCAATAGCTCACAGCGTTTTCCCAGAAAATAATTTCCAATTCTTAGTTAAAGTCTGGCTATTACTTGGTTGAAGAAAGAAACTAATTTTTTCATTTATTTTGTACTTATTTGGGCCTCTCTGAGGAACTAATCATAAGAGAGTATTTAGGGGTCTTGTATCTCATTTAATAAGGAATTAAGTCTCTATGGGGTAAAGAAACAACATGAATTAGGGACAAGAACAGGAGGAAATCCAAAGCTTGGAGAAATTTTAAATTCAGGATGAAAATCTCTCCGTTTGTAAAACTATATATCAAAAGTACATGTGGTATAATTTGAAAGTCAGCTCATCATTAGATCTGCATTATACAATGATGCATAAACTTATTTTTGCATAAACCATGGAATATTGGATCTTACTTTCACAGATCACCAGAACTGAAAGATATCTGGTTCAATTATTTCTGAGAGATTTTCTGCAGGTATATCATAACTGATAAATGTCACTTATCAAAATGCAATTACATCGCATCTTTGCCAACATCAGTATTTATCCTTATCTGCATTCCATTTTCTGTCCAGCTCTAATCCCTTTTTCTTTCACCCCACTTTCTTTCCCTTATTCCTCATTAAGCCACCAGACTGCAATAGTTCACTGCACATTAGTACCCACTCAGCATCAGCTGAAATGCTGTGAATGAGAGTGGCAGAAGAGCTGGCACACAGCTCCTCTCTGGGGCAGCAACTTCTGGCAAGGACTGGAATGCATAAGGGTGACAGCAGAACTCCTAACTGCTCCTACTAAATCACCCAAATCCAACTGTCAAAGTCCCCAAATTGCCTGGTACATCTCCAAAACACCAGTCCAGGTTTTGGAAGCAGAAGAGCCAACAACAATGACACCCAAAGGGAGCTTTCCTTCAGAGTCGTTAGCTCAAATTCTGACATCGTGACTGCAGCCAGCATCAAAGACAGCTCTGAGCTGGCTCTGGTACCTGTCCAGGACACTAAAATGCCTCAATGCCACTGTCCTCTGAGGCTGTCCTCATTGACTACCTCAAAAGCACAACAAGTTCCTAAAACCACAGGGTGCTTTGGAAAAGAAAACAGTCCTAGTGCACAAGGAAACATAACTGTGAGCAGTCAACATTTCTTCAATACTGACAAAGTGTCCCAGGGTGCATTGTGGAAGCAGAGGGAAGGGAAAAACCTTTTTCCTGACTCTCCACAAGTTTTAGATTGCCCTCACTGCCCTCTCCTCTCATATCCTTTGAGACAGGCAACATTGCCTAAATGACTGGAGAAACAACTCATCTACAGAGCATTTGTCTGCAGGCTGGTAGATGTAATGTGAAAAGGGAAGAAAACTTCAGTTTCTGTAGGACAGGGAAAGATACCAAGAATTTGAGGAGACAGGCTCATCCAAAATGACTGCTCTGTCTGTATAAACATATTTGAACCTATGCAGAGTGGAAAAAAAAGATATTTCACACAATAGGAATCTGCTTAGCTTTCAGTATAGGCAGTTCCTTTACAGCCCAGAATATGCTAATCTAAACAGCTTTTAAGGATTTTTAGGTTTTGTCACAGATACAGGATATGGAGAAAAACTACATCATTAAGACATTTTTATTCTGCAATAAAATCTACGCATTTGATAAGAATTAGAACATATTCTGTTGATGATTGAATATATAGAATCTTGTCAACATTACACCAGTGCATACCAAATGCAGAGATACTTCCTGAAACATTCAAAATCAAAATTAAACCATGTCACAGCAATTATAAAAGCTTTTATAACTGACTAATTTCCCAAGAGTTTATGAAGCAGGTGTTAATGCAAAAGTTCAAACTCTCAGATCTACCTCCTAGCAGTCATAAAACAAATGAGGTAAAGTCACAAATATTTAAATGTACTGAAATACCCAGAAAAAGAAGCAGGAAAGATGGACGACACTACCTCGATATTGGAGATGCTGATGCACTGTAAGTATGGAAGAATCCATTTTCAAGATAGGTGAAGAGGTTGTTTGGGCCAGCTGCTCTATGTTTACAACCTGTAAGTAATCTTACCCATATGTGCCTAAATACTTATGGATATTTATTTTTCCTCCACAGTAATTACTAGTTTTATTGACTGGAGACTGATCATCTTACAAGTACTGAAAAACAAGTGCATCTAAAAAAATCAAACCAAAAACCTCTGTTTTTTCACTGCAGTTATAACATGTTAAAACTGACTTTATACCTCACGAAAGCCACATATAATTGTTAACAGTTTGTTTTCTTAAAATCCTGTTAATCATGCACCTAGCTTTCTTCAGCACGAAGCTAGCATTTGCTAACATTTTAGAAAAGATAAACTACCTTTAAAAATTTGATTCAGCAAAGTACTCAAACGTGAAACCCAAATTCCTTGGTACTACAGCAAACTACACAAACAAACACACATTTCTTCCCATCAATTCCTAAATATGACTAAAAGCAGAAGATACACATCTAAATGTCCAAAATCCCTTTTGAAATACTGAAATCAATAATATGAACCTTTCTGCAAGAATTGTTACCTATAGTCCAGTGAAAACATCTTGACAGGTTTTTTTTAGAATGTTATTCAATTTTAGAGTAGCTTATTTTTCAAGTACAGCACATGCTGTGACTTAACAGGTTACTACAATATGTATTTAATCTTCTTATCTGTGTTTTCAATGTCTTTTTCTGAGAGATTTACAGGAAAATTCTTAAAAAGCTTTGGTTTCAGTCTTGTGGATTAAAAAATTATTTGGTAATACAGTATTACTAGAATGGCCTTGGAATGCATTTCTTTAAGGAATATTCTTTTCCCCATACATCCATCCATCTGCCTGGCACACAGGCACAAACATTTATGTTCTATAAAGGCCCAGGTGTCCACCCAGCTTGCTGTAGCTGCAGAAGCCTCTCAGAGAGACATCTACAACCACAGCTGTATACCTGGTAATCAAACCAGCACCATCAGGAACTTCTTCTTTCACCAGCTTTGATAGAAAGCATGATCAATATAAAAGATGAGAAGCAGACCATCTTTCCTTCCTCTGATCTTTTTTTTCACATAATAACAGGCTACCCAGCAAGTACTGTTTGTTTCTCTCTCCTGGATGTAGCTCAGCAGATGAGAAAAGCTATGAGAGCTCTAAAATGATAGAGGAAGGTAACAACTTAAAACATAAGTTCTGGCTCCTGGTGCACAATTTTTTTTTTTTTTTAAAGAGCTTAAGCCCAGGGTTTATGAAATTTTTGCTCTGAGTAGATCCCAAATCTGTGCACATCAATGTGCTATTATTCAAGGGTGCAATAAAAATTCAAGGCAGAGTTTAAATCTTAGAAACATTAAATAAACCACACTTTAACACAGCAGTTCCCAAATCATACAGATTTATAGAAAGAGGTTTAAAGATAAAATATCACTAGGTTCTCCTGTGTTTCCTTTTGCTAACCAGCTTTGACTGGTAGTAACATATAAGGCACATTTACCAGAAGAGAAGCCACTAGAAATATCCTGAAGTACACAGAATAGGATTCCATGAAAAGGCAACAACCCAGAATTGTCTGAGAATTAGGCCTCTAAAGAGCATCTCAGAAATTATTCTGTTTCTTTCACAGACAGAATTTGTTCATGGGCAAACATGGGAAACAAGTGGCTTCTTAAGACTCATGTCAAAGAATGCCAAGGACATAAACAGACAGCTCCTCTGTCATGATGTTCCTGTTCTGGGAATAAGCAAAGCATGAATATTCTGAGATTTTCTGATCTGGTATCCTTCTATGGCTTTCTACTCATTTTAAGGTTTACAATTAAAATAGAAACCAATTATATCTAAGTATTTGCGTACATCATCATTAACCTGCTTTCTTTAAAAATTAAAGGCACTGAAGCAGGATTTTATGTTTTTAATTATGCTAATTATTTAATTCTCTTGGATCTTTTACCTTTCTTGCAGAAATTAGTTGCTTGCATTACTTTTAGTATCATCTCTCCTGAGAGGTGATCCAGTAGGTGAGTTATTTTTAATAATGCTTGGGTGTCAACTTTCTTTTGAAGCTTCTGCAGCACTCACAATCCCGACTGCATGGAAAATGTTGGCACATCTAGATCTACTATGGTTTTTAAAAAATGCTGTCAACTTAAGATTCATACTGAGCCACATCCAGGAAATACAAGTTTTTGTCTACTTAAACCAGAAGACAGAAAAAGAACCGAAGAAATGAGAGGAAGAGTACCAGGGAGGAGGGAGCAAGATTCAATGATGACTTGATGGAGATGAGCTGAAAACAGATGATGAGAACAACAAAATGGAACATAATGAAGCAGGACGGGGGAAACCACTAAAGGCAATTAAACAACAAAAAAACAAACTGCCCAGGAAGAAACTGAAATACAGAAACATCAGAAAAAGCTAAAAAAATATTTTTCTCACATTGCTTATTGGTTGTTAAGGGTATTTTAATCAAAATGACTGGAGGAAAGGTACGTATCTGAGTCCCATGCTCCGGATGTAGATGTATCTGTGCTGACCTACCTGAGAAATAAAGCTCCATCATCCAGAAGAGGAAACCTTTTTTCTATGGGGTGTTCCAATACTGATAAGTACTATTGATAAGTACGGTCACTACAGCGTTTAAAAGCTAACAGGGTTTTTTTTTCTCCTAATTTGTCATAAAGGGTATTGTGGTGGATATGGGATTGGCTTCTTTCACTTCAGAATCTTGGAGGAAAACATATACACTTACAGCATTCAAAGTCCAAAAGTAATTCAGCTGCAATATGAAAACCAGAAATGAAGTATCTATATAACTGAAATGAAGGAATTTTTCCATTACAATTCGTTGTAAGAAGAGGTTTTTGTTCACAGAGGTTGGATTTGGACTTGATGATTTTGGAGGTCTTTTCCAACGTAATGATTCCATGACACTACATTCTGAAATTAACACCTTCAAGAAATTCCAGGACACCAGGTGTGTATGCATTATCCAGCAGTAAGCTCAAAGGAGAGGTGGGGGGTTGATGTGCTGCACTCCATTATGCTTTCAGGCCCGATGTCCACCCTGTACCTTTACCCACAATGAAATTGTGTAGTCACAATGCAAACTCATCCCCAAAAGAACCCCTCAAGCTCATATCACTCACGCCAGGGAGCTGCAGCTCTTCTCTCAGCTCTCAGCATCATGGACAATGCCATCAAAGAGAGGCTGTGCCATTCTGACAGCACGCTCAGCACAGTTTTCAGCCTGCTTTATTTGAGAAGAGGTGGCACATGTCAATCTGGGTGACAAGCCATCCAAAATTTTAAATATTGCTCTGACATCAAGCCCATCTATGAGGTTTAACTGCTTCAGCTTTCTCCTGGTAAAAAAATAAGGATTTATCCCACAAGAAGTATAATTGCCAGTAGGAAGTACATGCCAGAGTAACTACACCATTTGATAGATCCTGAGAAAACACCAACTCTCTTCTAACTTGTTCTATAGTACCTCACACACCCACAAGTGTCTCTGTCTGCAGAAAGACCCAAGGACATCAGTATATTCTTGTAGTCACAAAAACATGCATACAACAGCCATGAAGAAGATAAAATGGGATAAATGATAGGATTACTTTGAAGGTTGTAACAAATTAGGAATCAAGGACACAGAAGACAGAGAGAAGTAAAAGCTACCGAGGCTCATGCAAGTTTCAGAGTTGAACAAAGTACTATCAAGTTTAAACACTGCTTAGAAGGTTTCCTAGGAAAGGTATTCTGCTAATTTCCTGAGTCTCTACTTCCCAGTGCATATTAGGACATACTAAATTAATATCCAACTTAGATCAGCCACATTCTTTTTTTTCCCTCTGAAATTATTAAGGAAGTTTCAGTGCCTAAAAAATGTTGCTAAAGAGATTTAAAATAAATTCCTGGTCAAATACTACGCTTCATTCATCTTCTTCCTGTGTTCCTTTTCAAAAAAAGGACTCTAGAAAAGTATTTTGGGAGGCACAATAAAGAACATGCATGCAATAACAGAACTGATAAATTGTTTATGAAAAAGTGAAAGGATAACATTCCCAAATGCCAATCTATTAACTTAATAAATACACTCAATTTTAAAACAGACAATGAGGTAACTGCCATAGGCAAGTCAGTGGGAAGAAGTGAATTACAACTGTCAGAAAGCAAGTCGGGGTATCTTTAGTTTTGCATGTTTAAGAATTGTTAAGGTTCACTGAGCTTTACACAGTGAGTCATGGCACTGTACAATTATTTTCCCTCTACCATATATTCTGATTTTAGACACATTAAAACATTCAAATAAACCAGAATTATACATAAACTTTAAGTGCTTAAAGGGATTTTGTTCAGTCCTTTGTGAGCAAAACAAGTTAACACCTAGGAGAAGGACTGGAATCCAGTGACAATCAAGAACCGGGATGAGTGCTTTGCTGGTGTATTCAAATTCTGAGGTTCGCTTGTAGAAAGCTTGATAAAGGTCTGCTTAAACCAACAAAGAGTTTTCTTACTTTATAAGCATTTTGTATCTGTTTCTACATTCTCTTTGAAGAAACAAGAAGCCCATTTCTTATTTTAAAAAAGAAAACAGTCACTAAGCAGAACAAACTAGAGCAGTGCAAAATAGACCATGACATTTACCAGTGAGAATTAGCTTGACAGAAAGACATTAAGGATTTTACTAACAAAGCAATAAAACCAAACTGTGATCACAAGATGCAAGAAGTAGCAGGGCTAGAAATAGTTTTTTTTCCCTGTAAGGTGCATATATGCACTGTACAAGTATAAGGTCTGTAGCCTGTTTGAATTATTTAAAACTGACTGAGCTTTCTTTTAAAAAGAAACTCACAGGAACCCAATAGAGGATCAACGACAAGATCACATAAACAGCCTTGACCTCTTTCCTGCTTAAAATTCATAATTTAGCTGCAGTGTCAAACAGCAAACCAGACTTAAATAATATTCTTATGATGAGGATGAAACACATGAGTAAGTATAATTAGTAAAAGTATAATTATCAGAGCAATGTTCCCAGTCCAGCAATAGAGAGTGCCTGTAGAATAAACTCTGGTTTCTTTCCTTCCAGGTTAACCAACCATTGAAAAAAATGAAAAAAAAAAAAAACCCCATGAATAATTCAGGATTTTACTTACTTTATGTAAAAAAGGGCCCTGCATGTAGATTCAAATGAATCCCCCATTCACAGAAAAAATCAACTCATTTACTTTTAGAATAGCAAATGGAAAGAATAATTTCCTTTTAGACGACTGCATTGTATGCCTGTTTTGCATCCGGTTAAACACGCAGTGCAGAATTACCTGGCATAAACATCTCAGCCCCCTACCCTGAAGGTGTGAACAGCCCTGGTAAGAGCCTTCTCCATCTCTAATTTTGCTTTTTTAAGTAAACATTCTTGCATAGACAAGATTGTCAAAAATAAGACGGCAGAACATATAAAACAATAGATGAGGATCATTAGATCACATTCCAATACCACTTTTGTAATCCCAATGAAAGGAAAGGAATAGAGTGACAAGGTCTCTGAGGCTTTTGTTCCTGAATTTAATTCTTTAAAGTCATTTACTCACTTTCAAACAGCTATCAAAAGTAAAACGGAACAGCATTGCACATAACGAATCATTGCCTTCATTTTAAATTTGTCCTGAAGCACTGGGATGCACACAGGATCCAAGATAACATATTTTAGCAGCACAGAAAGCCAGAGACATTAGTTCAGTAATATTCTTACTTTCTTTGGTTGCAGTCAACAGAATTCAATTTTTTCTCTACAACACTTAAAAATATCTGGATTTTGGACAAAGCCTGAGTTTCACAATCATAATTTTAATCTGGTTTGTAAGTATATGTATTCATGTGAATACAGAGAACTACTAAACATCTGAAATAGTGTTTCAACTACAGAATTCCTTCATACAAAGGTTGTTGGCTAAGTCAGGTAAACAGCAACCAACAGTGCTCACAAAGTTTCTATCTGTTGTTTAAAACCAAAGAGAAGTAAAACTGACTTTTGGCTGAGGATAGGGGCACCTGAAAGAAGGTCAAACAATACCTTAATAAAAACATATTAAGGGCTCCCAACCCCCTTATCTGCAAAGTGTTGCAGGAAAGAAGGAATGGCAGAGCATTCCAGCATGGCTGGATCCTGTGGCAGCTTCTTCAGGCAGGAAAGGCAGGCAGTGCACAGCCCATTCCATAGTCAGGGTTTTATCTGCATCACAGACTCCTTAGAAATACTTCCATTATAGATAATGAAGAAATGGTGCCTGCCCAGGAAAGCCTCTGAAAGCTTCCTGTTGCTAACTGCCTGCAGCTGCTTTTGAATCCTCTGCTGCTCACTGCCAAGGGCTAATAGCCTCCATCATTCGAGCCACACGTAAAGTAGGGCAACCAAAAATTATTGGCATGTTAACAGAGAGAAAGAGTTCTAAATACCCTAAAATACAAAGGGAGAGAGAAAAACTATAAACTCCATCATCTTGTTTCCATCGTTTTTCCTTGTATGTTGCTTAAAAGAGAAAAGCCCTGTGGAGACATTCATGGATATTTCTTCCTATCAACACACCAGGCAGTCTCCAGAGCATAGAGGGACTGTTACTCCATTCCACCCACAGAGATAAAAAAAAAGGCCATCTGCTTCTGGGTTTGAATCACTGAACTCTGAGAGCTGCAGTGAGTCATATGTTCCCTACATTTGCTGTGGGGCTGTCACAGTAATGATTCCTGTCTGTCATTTTTCATTTTACCTCATGACCCCATAACTATGCTTGGTTCAGCACGGGTAAGTACATATATATATATACACACACCTATATATATAAGGCAAGGGAATGGCATTGCAATTTTTGCTTTTCCCCCCACTCCAATAGAAAGCTTCCTTCCACTCACATGGCACATTGGCTGGCCCAAAGGAAAACAGCAAATCTAGTGACAGGGCCATGATCAGTTTATACACCCACCCTCAAGAAAGGTGCAATACCTACTTTATACTTTATATTTAAAGATGTTTTCTTACATACTAAAAAGTATAACTGACTTCACAACTACCTTTAGGCATAAGTTCATTATTCTCTTGTGTCTCTTGTAGTTTCATAACTGCTGAGGATAGTGGTAGCTGGTATAGTCACATTTCATTGTAGTGCAGGGCCTTGAACTAGTTCACTTGCTCAGTGAAAAGAAAACAGTGATACAGGGTCAAGATATTTTCTAGCATCATGTATATATCTGCCCTGTATAGAAAGGCTGAGAAGCAGCATGTGGACAATGCCCTGCAGAAGCCACAGTCATGGTTAGCTCTTTTAGCAGTTCAATATGCTGGCTTTGGCAGATTTCTCTTAGCCCCTAACTTTCTCATCTTGAATTGCCCAGACCAAAGTTTCTTATCTTGAAGTATGAACCCTGGGTAAAACTGTTCTTCAGAAAAAAAGGAGCTTCAGGTAGGTTTGTCTGGAGCCAGTATTTGACCAAAGGAAAGCATTTAACCACGGCAAGTTCTCTCAGTGATCAGCAGCAGACAATTACTCTGTGGGTTCCCACTTGTGAAGCTGACTGGGTTTAACACTAAAGTAAGTTCCAGAGCGAGGACTTACTGTTCACAGCCTTTTCTTTTTTTTAGATTGGTCTCATCTGACCAATATAAATAAATATATATATATATATATATAAAGCATTCATTTTTCTCACACTAACTCTGCTTACTTTAAACCAAAAGAGTTGTGAAGCTCCTGTATCAGGAGAGAAGGCACCAGGGCAAAGTTAGAAAAACATAAGAAAAATGAGTTTAGTTACTGAAGGCCAGAATCACATATTTGAGGAAAAGAAAGGGCCTTCTGGGTCATATAGCTCATATCCCTTGACAGCAGGATGGTTGCTGCATGGTCTTTAATGTGTTCTCACTGATTTTTCTCTTTTTTTAATACACCAGAGACACAGCATGTCATCACACCACCCATGATAAACTCCTCTTTGTCCACTTAACTTACTGCAGAGCTGGAAACCATTTCTTTGTGTCTGCAAACTTGCCCTTCATTTGCTATGTTACCTTTAAAATTATTTAAATAAGCTCCTTTCTCTTCTGGGCACTGGTTCATGAACTGGAAAGCACAGCTTCTTAGTCACCTACAGTCAGGAATTAACCCAGGAAAATGATTATCCAACTATTAGTATTAATGGTAAAGGAAGTAAAAATAGAAGAGTTGTCATTAGCAGGTTCAAGTAATCTATTCAGGCAGGAGGACACAGCTTTAAATTTCCACCCTTAAAGCAACCAGCTTTAGTTCAGTGTACCTTTTAGATGTCCGTGTGTTAAATTGTTGTTGCATAAAGCAATAAATCAGATTTTACAATCCATCAAGAGCTTGAAATCAACTGTTATTAATAAATAAAGAAGCACAGAAAATGGTAACATGAAGAAGGTCTAGAGTAGTGAGGAATGAAAAAGCATAAGAAAAGCAAATAGCACTAAATTATTAAAACTTAGACTATACATTCATCATATCAGACTAAGCATTCCTAACTTACAACATAAAAATCTTTTCCTCTAACTATTAAGTCAGGAGACACTATCTCTGGGCTTTTGAAAAGTTTTTTGCTATTTCAGTAGCATAGTTCTGCTATTTCAGTAGCATAGTTAGTTCAGCAGCAAATAGAATTACAGGAATCTTCCATGATTACCAAGAGCTTGTGGGTCCAGATCTCCAACACATGATAACATAGACAGCAAATATAGACAGACTCTATTCAAAAGTCTTCAAGAATGGGGAAAAGAAAATCAAAAGACCAACACACACACTTGTTGGTGTGCACTTACTGTATTTCAAGCATGCAAGTTATATCATGTTGACATGTTATATATGTTGACATGAGCAACTTTTACCCAGTTTTGAAAACACAGCCTACTTTTGTGTGCAAGCTTCAGGGAATAATGCAGTTGGCATGTTTGCATCCCCCAGTGCAAATTGTTCTCTGTTGACTGAAATTAATACCATAAACATGGAACCATTTTCTTGGCTTCCTACATTATTCAAGCATCATAATTGAAACTTTAGAAAACCTGGCATGCTATTAGACTCAGACACAATAAATGATGACCCAAAATGGTTTTGAAACATGATCCCCCAAAGGCAAGTATTCCACATAAAGCCCCACAGTCCAAATTTCAGAATTAATTACTTTTGTCATTTGTGACAGGCATTATGAATCTGAATTAATTCTATTATGAATATCTGTAAACAGAGTAATGGCTTGAAGGAAGTAAATATTTTTGATAGAATTTGCCATGCATTTTGGATGCTGAAACACAGGATGTAGTTGGGGAACTAAGCTAAATTTACCCAGAAAATTAATTGTATAATATGCTGTCCACTGGTGAATATCTTTAAAAGACTGGCTTGTATCAGACTGTCATGAGAACAGTGACCTTTCTGACTGACAACAGCAGCACAAGCAACACCACTATCTTAATAAAACATATGACCTCCAGTCCTTAAGGAATTAATTCCCTGCTTCCTGCGGGCAGGCAGGTGTTCAGCCATCTCCAGGAGAGCAGGGCCACCTCATGGGAACGGTGACTTGGGAAGAGAAACTCCATCACTCCAAACACGCCCCCTTCCTCCTTCATCTCTCATTTTATACACTTGGCATGATGTCACATGGTCCGGAATGTCCCTTTGGTCAGTTGAGGTCACCTGTCCTGGCTGTGTCTCCTCCCACCCTCCCATGCACCCCAACTCCCTTGCCAGCACTAAAAGCAGAAAAGGTCGTGGACCTGTGTAAGACCTGCTCAAGCTCTGTTCAGCAATAACAACATCACTGTGTTATCAACCTGTGTTCAGCACAAATCCAAAACACAGCCCCATTCCAGCCACTGCAAACAAAACTAACTCTATCCCAGCCAAAACCAGCACACCTACCTTCTGCAGCAATAACTGGACTGTTCCTTCATGTCAAAAAGTTCCCAGTAGACTGCTTATCTGTATTAAATAATGCATTATTGATCTAACGGGTTTTTTTTCCATTTTTTTAATTCAGCGTATTAAAAAACCTCACCATTTTTTTAGGCAGCTCATTCCTAGTAAGAACATAGAGAAAACATTTCCAAGTCTGTTTTATTCTGCTCTGGAACACTTCAAGTATTTCATAAAGCATTTTAAAATCTTTTGTCTAGGAGAGGTCAGGATTTCCCACAGAAAATAAACAAAAAATCCACTCTGTATGCAAGATCTTTTTGAAGGGAAAATGTAAAGATGTAGTTACAGCATATACACATAAGCAAATCAGTCTAGAATCCACCTTGAAATTCCCACAGGATGCATGTTGGCCATATTTTTATGATCTGATGTAAGAGGACAAAATACATGTTTGGACAAGATTTGGTCTTTTTTGCTCTTGAAAGATGAAATGGTACACCAGTACAAACAGATATCTACACACAAACCTCTAAGCCCTCTACATAGCTGTGAAGAACTAGAGGAAAAGGGAAAACTGGAGAGGAAAAGTGTGACTGCGCATGCAAACAAAGCTGGGAGTGTGAGATGCTAGCAGAGTCAGCCTGCCTTCTCTCTCAGTCACCGAGGATGGAAATCAATGCCTATTCATCTGGTTTCTCAGTGCAGAAAGTATAAAACCATTCTTCACATGAATACACTTTTTATGAAGCAGCAAGCATAGCAGCCTAGGAAACTGCAGAGAAGTACACTGATTCTGTAAATTATAACAAGTCTTGCTTTGTGAACCTGAAAGCACCACAATGGAGTGTATCTCAACTCAGAAACCTTCTTCCAATGTTTTCTTCTCCAAAGATGAGCTATTAATCCCTGGCTACTGTCAGAAAGATTCTCTCTGATTTGTTACTGTTTGCTTTTACAACAAGTATTTTACAAGCAGCTACCTGAGACAGCCCATTGAGCAGCCTTACTCAGCAAGACTTTCAAGTACCAAAGATCAACTTCTGCTCTCTCAACAGCAGGAGTTAATTTTCTTGGCTGTGCCTCAGTGACAAGAAATACATGTGTAAAACAGGACAGAAAAAATGTATAAGATACATATAAATAAACTTCAGTGTTGGCTGTTTGCCTCAGTAGCTTCTTTCGTAACTGCTAACTTTGTCTTCAAAACATGAAACAACTCAGTAATGCAAATCATAATTCATACCCATTTGTATCCATGTAACAGGATCTGTTGGGGCCATTGTCTGAAAAGATTCAAAATTCCACATTCTTAAAGTCCTAGCATAGGTACTGGTAGTTTTGAAAATAAATTATCATTATAGATATTGTTGCTCAAGCCTCACCATGTCTTAACGCTACATATAGCCCTGATATTTTTATGGTAAGAACACCAGAGAACAAGCCATAAAGTGTTTTAGGGATCAGGGAAGGAAGAGAATAGAACAAACATGATATTTGGGAGTTTGATGGAGGTTTTTTTGTATATAGTCTGACAGCCAAGTTAGCCAGTGCCAACATCTGTGTCTCTAATACATCACATTGTCTTGCCAGCTTTTCACCATTCTAATCATTGGTGTTTAGCTTCCAGGAAAAAAAAAAAAAGATAAAAAACACCCAAACTTAATATTTTTTTTCATCAGTCTGTTGGTAGGCTTTAATTGACAGTTAACTTTTATTGCTTATTACATCACTTGAAAAGCCATTAAAATTTCTATTATTCTTGATACTACTTCTAAAACCCTGATGATTTCTGACTACTTAATAATTATCTTTGCATCTCTAGACCAATATCAGCCCACTCCATTTCCAGTCTGGCAAATGTTATTGATCAAAGGAGGACCATCTATATCAACTTTCTATAATGAGAGCCGAAGGGCTTTAAAAGTTTACTTTCTTCTAACATATTGCTTTAAATTAGTTGCTTTGTCTCTCCAACTGCACTGATTCTTCAGCCTTCATGCATCAAACAATGCTAATGACCTTGCCTTGTAAGATCAGCTGCTGCCCTTACACTGTTGTTTTTCCAGCCTCCTCACAATATTATTGTTTGTGCAGTAGATTTCTTTTCTCCACCTTTGCTGAAGGACTTGCAAAAACTTTCTTATGGCAGTTGTTTCAATGTCTAAACTAATTTTGGTATTTATGACACATTAAAGGAAGCCAAAGCCTGAACCTCTTTAGAAGAATTAATCAAAGAGGAAGAGAATGACTTCTCAGGAATGATGAAAAGTTCTTCTCATTTAATCACACAGGCTGTGCATCATTAAGGCATCTGCCCAGCTACAGAGCAGTCCACGTGCAAAAGGCTTCACTGCAGACATCCCTTTAATGACACTGCCAATATGGAGGTGGGAGGAAATCTAGTCAAGCAGGGAGGCTGAGAGAGAAACATGATTTGGATTAACAATTAAGGCAGTCCCATCTCAGAGCTGAGCTTCTTAACCAAGCCAGCCTGATGCTGCCTCTGAGGACATCACTTGTGTCATGCTGTCACCACTAAACTCACCAGCACAGCACAAGCCTTCCACCATTTCTCCCCTTCAGCAGACACATTGCTTCAGAGAGTAATTAAGTTTCCTGGAATTAGAGACAGACTTTTCAGGAAACAGCACACAGGAATCTACAGATTTGCTAATCTGAAACCTAATAGAGTTTCTAACCTGATCAGTATGACCTTGGTGTAGGGTGTTAAATTTTATTTCCATCCAGGATAAGTTCAGCTGTTAGAAACAAGCTTTATTTGCAAGAGAAAACAGAATTCTCAACACAATTTCCTTTTGCCACATAGGAAATTTCCTTTCTAGAGTGGATACAAAAGCTTTGGGAATAAATCACCAATGACAAAACTATGACTTTTGAAGAGTATTGAGGTTTAAAAAACCCAAATCTGTAATTCACAGTTATAAACACATACAATTACTTTTAATGAATGACAAGTAGATTATTTTGGTGCTACTGTGAATGATGAGTTTACAGTTTCTTCCATTAGGTAACAAACTGCAGAGATCATAGACAATAAATAAAAGTCAAGCTTTGTCTTTGGAGAACAAAGGCTACCGGATCATCGACAAATGCTTTAATAACTAACCAAAAGCTTTTTATTCACCTGTCAGGCAACACAAAAAAGGCAAACCTGATCTCCAATCTCATCATAAGGGAACAGCTGCCTTCCCTTACTATCCAAAGAAACAAAACCACAGAAGAGCTTAAGTATTGCAAAAGCACTAAGTACTAAAGCAACATTCCAAACTGATATTAAGCTGCTGCCCCATGAGTTCTCCTTTGAAGGAAACAGGAAAAGCACTCCAGCTTTCCAAATCTGCTCTCATTTCAAGAAGTAGTAACTACAAGAAGTAGTAACACAATATTTTTCAGTGCTCTCTTCCCACAAACTAGTGGATTATAGAAACACAGTACAAGTGCTGTAGGGCATTTCTGATATTGGTTAATGATCTTTGGTGCACTGTATAAAAAGAATCCACACACCTCAGATCACAAATCAACCCCAATCTCCACCTGTGGTATCTAATGAAATTTTACTAAAGCTGCACAGTTTCTTCATGCTTCATTTAAGTAGCTGTCAGAAGCAGCAGAGAAGCCTGTCACTACCCCAAAGTGTAAAACTACTCAGGTATTTGGATCTTATCCACGGGACTTCACTCCTGTTCCTGAGTGTGAGAGGGACATTTTGGTTCTGGCAAACAGGGTCAGAGGTAAGAATGCATCTGGTTTAATTCCTGGACGAAACAGCTGCAAAGGGACAGAGGCAGCCTGTAAAGCATCACCAGGCAGAGATCAGGACAGCAGCAAGTGCAGGCAGGAGTCTGGGGTGCTTGTAAAAGATGAAACAGAGTGAAAGTGGGTACTGCTGCTCCAGACTTCATTCTTGGCAATTTTTCAAAGTTCTTTTGGCTCCACATAAAATGGAGTGCCAGAATTTTGGCTTTGCACGCAAATCTAGATTCCCAGAAAGTCAGAAATTAGGATATGAA
The DNA here is from genome assembly GCA_013397955.1 of Grantiella picta. NCBI lineage: Eukaryota > Metazoa > Chordata > Aves > Passeriformes > Meliphagidae > Grantiella > Grantiella picta. Next base: position 6,741 of record VZRM01008904.1, on the reverse strand, counting down.
ACAAACTTTCAGTGAACTGCAGTAGTTCACACAGCAAATTAAGGCAATTTTGAAGTTTATGAGAAGGCTGAATTTAGAATCTTTACCACCACTATAGATAGAGCTATGATGACTAGAAGATCACTAACAATCTAGAAGATCACTGCAATCAAGAAACATTCTCTCTCTGGAAGTTTATTCTGGTAATTTTTCAGAAACCATGAATTAAGCAAAATTAGGGATATGTGGTGGCAAAAAATTGTTAATTGTTAGATGAAAGCTATCATCTTTAGTTTTTCAGATTTACCCCTTACATATTAAATGTAAACTGCTCAGGAAAAAAAAAATCATTTTTTCTGTTCCTACGGCCTACCTACAACCACGTGTTAGTTTTGACAACTTACAGATGGTGCTCAAAACCATCACTTTTCCTTTGTTAAAAATCCCTTATTGCTAATGGCCAGTGTTGGAATCTCAGTCATAAAATGCAAAATGAAAAACAACACTGTATATTTTTGGTTTAGAAGGAGTACTGCAAAGTCAGTCTGGATTGGATGGTACCAGATACAATAAAATACAAGCTCAGTAAATGCTTTCCCCATATTTTTGGTTTATATTTTTCCTAATTGAGGTATAGTTTTTCTTTTTCCTAGTTATTCCTCCATTAAAAACATTTTAAAACTGAGAACAGAGGTATTTTCACATTACATTTACCTCCATAGCTCTTCTCTCTGTTTAGTCTTCTCTAAAAAGAAAAAAAAAACTCCAACCATCTTGAGCCTCACCTTGAACCCTCATACTTTCTGCCTTTGTCTCACAGCAAAATTAGTATTTCAATAGTTCCCTTCATGCTCAAGCTGCTTTCCTTTGTTTTAGTGATCCTGTTGCTCAAGTTTAATCAGACTTGTCCTTGCATTTCTTTTAACATGACAGACATGACTTTTACTTGATAGTTTCAATTAATAGAAGCATTTATATAATTTACCCATTTAAAATCCTGTGGCAGATCACTGTGTCAGGTCTCTTCAGACACTTATTCCTTAGCCACAACCTCACCATCTTATATTGCATTCAAATTTGGAAAGATTTCAAATAACTAATAAGCTTTGCCTGCATAAGTCCCTACCCTTTTCTTTTATTAACTTAGGATATGTAATACTCAAGGGAAAGGTTTCATTATTGAATAACAGTACGAAATTAAGTCTTTAAAAAAATTTATGTGTACATGACTAAACTTTCATATTCCAAGTTATGCTAGGAAGTGTAAAATATTAATTTGTTTCTGCAATTCTGTAGAGGCATAAAAAATGTTTACTTTGGAAGAAATATTTCACCAAGGTTGGTTTCAATGCAACACAGAAACAGTGAAAGTGGAATTACATTTGAATTATTTAGAAAGTATAATACAGCTTGGAAGGGACCTCTGGAAGTCACCTGCACCCTCACAGTAAGGAAGTTTTTATTTATGTTCCAACAGAGCCTCCAGTGTTTCAGTTTGTTCCCATCACCCCTTGTAATGTCACTGGGCACCATAAAATGAGCCATCCACACATCAGCTGTGCACACTTCAAAATGTGTGACAAACATAGTTCTTTACAGAAATGAGCAGTAATGGTGTCAGTACTTCAGCCTACAGATGATTTGTGACATCTTCGACATATTTGAAAACATGCTCCTTCATGTCATTTTCAACTGAGGCTAGGCTATAATATTAAAAGCTTGAAATCAAAGGTAAAGAGGACTAAAAAACCCCCTACATTTCCAGGATCATTTACATCTTCTTTAAAAAGACCCTCAATATTTCTACAGACTTTGTAGTGTTCTCTAAACATACCCTGTATTCCTGAAAGTCAGAAATCTGAAGATACTAACCACAGATAACATCCGACACGATAGCCCACCAGTGCCTTAGATTATAGCCATAAAAGCTCAATCTCATCTATTGTATCCACATTGAAATTAGGATTTGAACACTTTTTTGTTTTCCAGAAAGAAGGTTGAGGCCCTACCAAGTGCACCCAGCAGTCTACTGAACACTGCATTAATATACACCTATTTACTGCATTGTTTACAGCTATTTGTTCACTATTAACTTGGCAGAGTTTGAGTAAATTAGTGCTAAAGCACCAATCCTACACCTCTATAAAGGAGAGCTTAATGTCTCATGAGCTGTTCAGAGGAACACAAACCATAGTCAGAGAGGTGGTGAGCACACCTGGGAACAATGTTCAGTTAGCAAACCATCATACTGCAGCATTAACTTTGGAAACAACAAACACAAAAATGACACTAGAACTGCTTATTTGCCAAACCTGGAGTGAGCTTACCATGGTTTCAAGCCATTTCTCTAAAACTGTTTTGATCAATACTGGTGTTGGCTGCTCTCATTTGTGTTTTCATTTTAAGTAGTAAAGAAAGATTAGCAGTCTCCCAGCTCATATTTTCACTGATTTCTTTCAATGTGTGACCTTTATCCTTCCAATAGAAGGGCACAGGAAGGAGCAGAAATGTTCAAAATGAGGTGCTTGAACTATTTCCTTTCTCTGCTGCCTCAAACAAATTAACCTTGCTGATTAAAGCAAACAGTTCAAATCACCTTCACATCAGGTGAACACATACATATGAAGAGGTCATCAAGAAGGTGATACCAAGCTCTTCAAAGGGATGCACTGAACTTTGTTTTGTACACTTCATGCGCACTAAATTTCACTATTTTATTTCCATAATCAATAATTTAATTCCTTCTTCAAATATAAATATCTCTGAGTACCAGGAAAAAAAAATTCATAATCAAAGTAAGATTTAAGCAGAAAAGAGGTGTAGGTACCTATTGTATTGCTTAATATTGTTTTTAATTGACTTAATCAGCATTCTTTCAATTTCCTCTAGTTAGTACACAGACCAAAATGCAATAGATCAAATTCTGAATTTTTCACTTTCTAATGAGTACTCTTTACTAATTAAATACCTTTAAAAAACATAAACATTTTCTATGGAATACATTCAAGATCTGGATAGAGACATCTAGGTGGAAAAAAGCCCTGAATGAGTAGAAGCTCAATTCCATCCCTTCCAATGACAGAGACAAGCAGGCTAATCAACCAACTACTCGTAGATTTATTACTGCTAGATTTTTTTTAAAAATCATATTTTATCCCTGTACATATGCTCTATCTTGTTACTCTGGTACACCCTTAAAGTTCATCAGGCTTAAAGCAGCTATTAGAATTACAGCTCTTAAGACTGTAACTATACATTGCACTGGATCCTATAAATCCTTCTTAATTTCTAATTTCATTATCCTTGGGAGAGTCTATTTTTACAAATTCCAAGAAGTACGGCCTTCTACCTGACTACAACAGCCTGTTTATCTAGATATATTACCCAGAGCTTAAACCTCAGCTTTTTCATTGAGTCAAAAGGGGTTTGCAATGCTCTAGCCACCTTCAAATTCCACAATTTTTTTTCAGTACAGGATTAGAAACCTGTCAGGCAGCAGGGAATAGATTCCAAATAGACAGAAGCCTTTCACAGTCCCAAATTACATCATTCACTGTTACTGTGGTTTCATGCCTCCTACTTCTGACTATATCTTGTCTTAGAAATAGCATGTCAGACTTAACTAGTCTTTGTTCTCATGACAAACTACAGACCTAATTTTTACTTTTAATTCTGAGCTAAACAGCATCATGCTTTACAGAAACCTATTCTACGTTTGGCTTTTCAATACAATTACCATCTTGCTTACACAGGCTGTTTGCTTCCCTCTATTTATCCTCCAATTCCTGCCAGTGGAATCTCATTTTTACATAGCTTTCAAGACGATGCTTACTTGTACAGTCTCTGACTGCCCCTTTGTATTTTACCTATTTGCATATCCACAAATATCCATTTTTCCAGGTCAGATAACATTGTTGGAGCTATACTGGGAAGTAAATCCCTGGATTAAAAATGCATAAATTAATATCTTGCAAGGGCAAGCCATCAGTACTTCTTCCTTTCCAAAAACTTGTGCTACATTTTAAACTCCAGTAATTAAAGCTGTGAGGATGAAAAATGCAATAGTAGTTACTAGAAGGACTAGGACTGAAATGCCCAGACTGGTTTTAATCAATGTATTTGTTAAACTTCAGCACATAGCATCTTCTCCTATTGCGACAGAAGGGAAATCATTACTTTGTCAGTGCTATTTACCAGTTTTACTTTACAAATAAACCACAAATGCTTCCTCTTTCTGTGCTCAAAGCCTACTCAAATGAGTACTTATGATACATTTTTTAACATAACTATTAGCCTACAGAGAAATCGTTCAGTGTTTTTGGCTATTCTCACAGCATTAGTAACCATCACTTTACAGAACTAACTCTGTAAGATTCAATATAATATAAGAGCAAAATATTACTCTATTGAACAATTATTTATTCTCATTACAGATCAAGTATGCAGGCTACAGATGCATTATTCTTTTAAGTGTCAAGAGAATATGCTTGTTCAAGTTAAATTGAAGAACAAATTATTTCCTTAAACTTGGAAGACTTAGGGAATTCAAACACTAATGAGACCATCAAAACTTAGACCTCTCGGTGAGTGGCTGTTTAGAAAAAGAGATAGATGCTGATCACAAGGATACAGTCTAGGGAAAGCTTTACTTTAAATATCAAAGAGTAAAGCTACCAGGATAAAAAGTTTAATGATAATTCAGATTCACCCCACCCCATACATGTTTAATACACAGATGCAACCATTGCAGTAAATTGTGCGAGAGCATGACAATTATTTCCAGTTCAAAAGTCAGCAAAAGCTGTTGCTTCTAAGACAAACCTTCTTTTTATAGTTCCTATTATTTTTTATGATAATTGCCATAAACCATTGTTTCTAAAACAATGTACCAGTTTGTTTGCATGAGTGTAACAAGACTGGTTCACTGTTGGATCTATAACATTTGTTGGGCTGCACATATATCATAGTATTGAAGATGATAGATAAGGATCCTGGACAGGGATTGGCAATTTGCTACCCTGGGGGCAGTGTTGCAATTGAGCTGTCAAAAAGCTTTTACATGTAGGAATGAACTGCCCCATTAAGACAAAACAATCCTTTCAGGGGATTTCACTGGGAACAGGTGAAGAAAAATCACTGCTCTTTGCTTAGATGGTCCTCCTCAGGTTGACCCAAAGCCTTCTTCCCCTTCTCAAGAACTAAATCACTTTTGCAGCCAAATCAGCTCGTCATTTGCTGACTTTATTACAGTGGCTTTTCATTTCCACTGCCATCTAATGCTTCTACTTACACAAATATCTTCTCATCCTTTAAATCCATCATTGAGCTACCTAGTAACTGAATAACACCATCACTTTGAAAGCTGCCCTGTTTTGCTCTTGCAGTACCTGCTGTCTATCTGTACTGACTGTGGTTTGTCTTACAGCCACCTCTGCACCACTCATGTCTTTCCCAGCACACTGACATCCACTGGCTGCAGGAGGTCAGGAGCACAGATCTCAAACTCTTTCCATATGCAGCTATTTACCAAAGCCAAACGTTTAGAAGATTTGAGACGAAAACTTGTGCAAGCACATTGAGCTTGCTGAAGTTTGAGCTCTGTCTGGACAATAAGGACAGTAACCAAAATAAATTATAACAACTCCAGTGATTTCTTAACTTCTCCACCCCATTCCCCAGACCATTTGAAAAATGGTTCAGCTATATAAAGACATGAGAACTGGCTGACAGTTACATTCAGTAAAGATCATTGATTCAGGGCCTTACCATTGTCAGAATTGTTCACAATGACTAGTTCATTGCTTCAGAAAATTTCCCCTACCATTTCAATCAGTTGCTCAGTGATCAAGTTAAATGATATGCAATAAATATGAGCTATAGAAGGTGAAACTTGTGGGTAGAACACACAAGTTCTAAAGCAAAAAGAGGCAATTTTTTGCCTTCAAATAATTTTAAGAATTTTTCCTAACATTTATGTGCTCTGTAATCAAATTATGACTCTCAAAGGGAATGACTTGTTAGTACAGAGATTTAATAAAATTCTGTCTCCTTCTGACATGCCTACCATACAAACAAGCTACTGATTAGCCCATTATATTTGGAATGAGTTATATTGGCATTGCTTTTCAAACATGCAGCTCAGACTGACTTATAACACTTGATGAGCTCCCACAGTTCAAATTAACCTCAAATTCAGGGATAAATTCTTCATCTCTGGAACGGTCTTTTTGTTAGCACAAAATTTCAGAAAATGTTACCCAAAATAGTTCCTTTTTGTATAAAGACAACTTGCACAGTTTTTTCTTTCCTGATAGCCAAAGTACCTTCAGAAGTGAGATATTTCATCTCATTTAGTTCTCCTAAAATAATCAGAATAAAGTAAAACCACAGTAATAAAAAAAAAGTGCAGCTTCAATCTTCATCTAGTTTCTACAATCTTTTCCCATTCCTGATTCTGTCTATATAGTCCCTGTCTGTATTTTGTAAAAGCTCTGAGGCTATTCTATCATTTATTCTGACAATTATTATCCTTAACATAAAACAGCACAGGGAACACATCCATGCTCATTCTGAAATACTGGGTTTTTTTTTTAAATCTGTCCAAGTTCCATGTTCCCTAACAGCTTTCCATTTTGAAAACATGACAGATCACCATGATGGTTAAGAATCAATTTTGGCCTGGGTTGTAAGCATCTCTAGTTCTGAGTGAGCAGCATTTATGCAACATTTCTCTCAAAAGACATCTGTGGCAGCCCACTGGGC
>VZRM01008901.1:1296954-1394134 GCA_013397955.1 Grantiella picta | reverse complement strand
CCACCATCTTAACAGGGTGTCAAGTTGAATCTGACTTTGTCAGTGCTTTTTTCCATGTATTATTTCACTTATTTTTAATTTTTCCTATTAAATTTTAATGCTGACTTGTGATCTCCCACTGGTTTGTTTTCAAACTAATGCAGGTGCCTGGAACACCTCGTCCCCTCCTTCTCCACTGACCCTGGTGTCTTCAGGGCTGTTCCTCTCACATATCCTCATTCCTTTATTTGACTGAAGTTGCTTAGAGTTTTCTTTTCCTCCTTCCTAAATCTGTTATCCCAGAGGTGCAGCCACTGTTGCTGATGGGCTCAGCCTTGGCCAGCTGTGGGTCCATCCTGGAGTTGTACAGCATTGGCTCTCTTGGACATGGGGAAAGATTTTGGCAGCTTCTCACAGAAGTTACCCCTGTATCCCCCTGCTATCAAAATCTGGCAATGCAAACCTAATACAAAATTTTAAATTTTCATAAGCTCATCTGTCTCCGTGAATAAAAATTTACATGCTCTTTAGTATAGTCAATAATTTTTTTTTTTCTTTTTATGCTTTCCAGACTCCTGGAAGTATTTATAGAGTTTTTAATACAACGACAGCAGGCCTATTGACTGCAGCTGTGATATCTATGAAGGAGATGCGTTTCATTAGGGACCACTGCAGCATTCTGGCAAGTTCTTCTTTTGATAATATGTTTCCAAGTCTTATGGTCTGAATAGCTGCTTATGTAGGACCTGATTTTAACTGTAATTATACAACTATCAGCTTAGAGTAATTCCACTAAAGTAAATGAGCTGAAAGACATATTTTATGGTTTACTTAAAACAGTAAGACACTAGAAAAAATTGGATATACACCAGGCAAGAGAATTAGTACTGTTCAGTCTTTGAAGTGTTTAGAACTTTGGGACATCATTCACTGCCAGACAAAGTGGCTGCTGGAGGTTCGTGTTGTGACACAATTGCATAATATGGCTCTGTATTTTTGTATCAGAAATGTGCTAAAGAATTGGTGCTTTTGGGAACTCTACCTGCCCTGCCTGGGTCAAGAGCTACATTTTCCAGTGGTGTCATGCATATTCTCTCAAAAGATGCAGGGTCAGGTCCTTGGGTCTAACTTTGGACATTTTCTTCTGCCATAGAGTTGCATCAATCAAATTAAACTCAGCAATTGCAACATAATAAAGTTCCTGAGGATGTTCCTGTGTACAGTGCTATGTCAAAGGGTCAGTGCATCCTCGGTATTCTCTGGTTATCATATATGTCACTTCTGGATTACCAAAGAGATTCTCCGTGCAAAAAAATTCTCCCTTACGTTACCATTTTGACACATGAATCCATGGTTCATATGGAGAATTAACTATTTACAGGCAGAAAAATGCCTTCTGCGCAAAAGTGCTTGAAACAGAGCAGTTTCAAAACACAGCTTAGCGTTAATATTCATTATACATATATGCAACTGAAGGTTAAAAAACCCCTATCCTAGACACATGCTAAAAAAAATTTGTTGCTGTTGGCTTTTGGGTCTTGTTCACCTTTGATCATGAATTAAAACAGAGTTATTTGTGAATGGTGGTTTGGCAATCCTAATACTAATCTCCCACCTTGAAAGAGCTTTTAACTTGCTTGTTTCTCACCAAAAGACGGGATGGTGGTGTGCTCTGTGGACAACACTTTTGACATCAATTTTCTTATCATAATTCATGTTAAAAATCTGGACAATCAGGTCTTTTATATTTTTCTCATCCACCAGATTTCAGGAACTATCAGAGTTGTTACTTTTACTGTCACAATGAGGGACGAGTGCACTGTAGAAAGATCAGCCTCCTCAGACAGAGTTTTTCAGCCTCGCCTTCTCATTAACTAACTGTGTGGTCTGTGGAAGAGCAACAGTGTAGGAGGCCATGGGGGTGGCCCAAAGACATGGGACATAACAGCAGGGAGACTCTTAGTGACTCTCCAATGTTTTCTTCAAAAAAACATAACATATCAGGAAAAAATAACCATCTTGGTCAAAATCCTTTTTGGGTTTTGATAATACATTTTCAAACAGCAGGAGCTGAAAGTGATGATAGCATGTTCAGCAACAAGAACAAAAGATACTGATGTGCCATTATATTGCTGCCTGCAGGTTAAGCTCCCTCATGCTATCCAGCCCCCAATTCTTCCTACTGCTTCTCCCTTCACAGACACTTCACAGCAATCTCAGGGCTTTTGCCCTTGTCCCCTCCTCATGTTTCTGTGCCTGCCACCCTCATCATTGTCTTTTTCAACTGTGCTCCCAGTTATCTCAGTGCTGTTTAAGGACAACAGATCAGAAAAAAAGTAGCTGGTGCACTGTTTTCCTACCTCAAGTCATATGGCAAGCAAATAATAATAAAAAATTATATGCATCCTGAGTTAGCTTTGGGATTTCCTTAAGCCAGCGTGCCTGGAGAAAGCCCAGGTGGGGCTAGCATTGCCTTCTTTTGTGACCAGATAGCACACAGAGTAACAGCCCAAACCTTCCAAGTTATTAGATCAAGAAGACACCTTTCCAATATAAATTCTCCTTCACTTGTTATTTTATGTTCTGTGTAAACAGTGTAAGCTACATAAAGGACTGTGCTTCCAGTATAAAGAATTTAACTAAATGTTGTCATAACTCACAAGCAGAACAGCATTAGGAATAGAAATAAGAAGGATAGTTGCCTGTAGGCTGTTGGACTGTGGAGACATAAGATGGGGGACTGTCAGAGACATAAGTATATTTAATGTAAAAAAGAAGAAATTTCAGTCTTTTCTGTGGCTGAGGTCACTCAGCGCAGCTATGTTATAAACAGCAATGAAGAAAAGTATGTGTAAAAGTGCATGCTTAGGATGCCGTTCAGGCATACACAAAAATGGTAAGACATTTAAAGTTCAAGAAATTAATGCCAGTGATAAAAGATATTCCTGGTAAAAAGCCAAAGTCTTTAAATTCTGATTACAAGAAAAGTGAGAGTGGACCCTCCAGTCCTTTCTGAGTCCTCTGACCATCTGAGTTGAAGACAGACTTGCCTTGACCAGCGAGGTATGATAACTCCAAGACGTGCAAATTTGAAGTCCCAGAAAATCTTTTTTTACAGAAAGACAGAGGTTAGGAAGATAAAACTCCTTCAAACTTCACATTTGAGGTACTTCCTTGCCTAAGAGCTGCAAGTTCATGCCTATATGAATTAGAGAAACCATTCCACGAGTAATGAGATTATAGAAAAAAAATTCCATATGACACAATATTTGCAATTTGGATGATTCATCTGTCCTTGAAGCCTCTGCAAAATCATTAATCTTCATTAAAGTGCTGAACAGACCCTTGTGATTTTCACACAGCCCCTAGAACTAGGCACACATAAATGTGTGTCCGTGTGCGTCCCTGGGTGTCCGTGTGTGTGTGTGTGTCCTTAGGGTCCCAACCCTCGTAAGAAGGAGTAACTTTTAAATTTTTATAAGCTCTGGAAATACATCCCTTTAAGAAAATGGACAGTGGGTACTTTTTAAACTAACTGTTCTAATTGCTTCTTATTCTACTTCATACACCTCTCCTTGTAACAATACCATGTTGCCCTCCATATCTTACCCAAGACAATGCTTTCTGTCCTGCAATTAGTTGTTTCATTTATTCCCAGTGTGTTCCCTCCATCTGTTGCTGGTAACTCCACAAGTGTGTGGACTGCCACATCTTTCAAGTTCTGTTAGTTCCACGATCAATTTTCATTGAGGTAATGGAAAATGTCTGTACCCATAAGCCTTTCAATGACAGTCGTAAATCGTGACTCAAGCTCTCCAGAACACCAGCCTGTACCTCTGGGCTAATCCCTCTCTGATTGTAGATCTAGCTTCCTAAACCAGAGTGTTTCATAGTGCCAGCAGAACCTACCTGCAGCGAGAGCTGTGCACAGAGGAGAGACAATTTGAACTAATTGCAAATGAGTGCATCTGTCACTTTCCACAAAGTTAGTTCAGTTATTCATTTCAAGTAAGAAACCTGATCTTTTCCCCAGTTTTATAATCTTCTTGTAGGATATTAATCGATTCACAAGAGAAAATAGAATGGGAAACATTGCAGTGCATATCTGTCTGTCTACCTTACCCTTTAGAATGCAACAGGGATCCATATTTTTATCACCTTGAAAAGTCCAAGATTTAGAGGAAAAGCTTCACTTCTTTACTGATGACAGTTTAGACATTAGAATAGCATTTTATGATTTCGGATAAAACATGCAATCCATGATCATGTGATGTTTGACCATTTCATGAATTGCAAATACCTTCCAATTGCTCTAGAATTATTGAAATAACCTTCTAAAAACCCAAATTACCAAGAAAAATAAAGCCAGAAATCAACACAGAAATATCTTTGAAAAGAAACTGCAGGAAAAAAAAACTCAAACTATTAGCTGTGGAGATGCAACAGAAAAAGTAAAAGCAAAATTAATTAAAAAAGGACAAGTGTACCTAAAAAACTACTCAGAAACATTTATGAAAGGATAAACTTTTTATTGGAAGTAGTGTTGTGTGAATGGGTGACGTGCAGATTCCAAGACAGAAACTTTCTGAAAATTATACACAGGGCCTCTGACCTTGCACCTTCAGTGATGTGCTCAGTTAATGTTTCTCAGTGCTCCACCGACATCAGTATAGTTTGTGTAGGCATTGAGGTCTTGTCATTGTGCAGGAAAAATGGAATGAAAGCAAAGTCAGCTGTGTGAAAAAGGAGTTTTGAATGAGTGGAAAACTTGCTTCTCTCACATCCTTCTTTTTCCTTCCCTGAGAAGAGTGCTGAAGTGCTATACAAATGCCACTCTGACATATTCTGAAGTATGCATTTGGAAATTGTATTGTGAGAGTGGCAGAATAAAAGGTAAAGCTAATTGTAATATGTAACACTTTCTGCTGAATTTATTTAAAAAAAAAACCCTTCCTGTAAACATATCAAGAACGTAGGTGTTCTTTTGTCTTCAGCAAAGAAAAATATCTAAATTTTCTGTTTGTGTCTAAAAACACAACTACTTGGTAGTCTTTGGAGATGAAAATAAGATTACTCATGGTATTTCAGTAAACTGCAGTATTTAATGAAGAAAATACCTTTGTCTTTTGAGAATCCTACCTACATTTTTGTTTGCAGTAAAATAAAATGTGAATAATAGCATTGACTTTAATTTAGTTTTACCAGACTGATACCAGCATAATTATCTTTCTTCATAATCTTTCTCTCCTTCTACCATGAGTTTTGTATGTACATCAGGAGAGCTGCCCTGCAGTCGTGTGCCTTTCAGACTTGTCTGCTTTTTGGCCCAAGTGTCTGGGTTTTCTCTGTTCTGAAGCCAAGTAATCTCTGGCCTTGGGTACATATGTATGCCCATTTTTCACCTTGACAAAGGAATAAAATACAGCTGAGACAATGGTACCAGAAACTGGGAGAATTCCTGAGTCCCACAGTATAGATGTTGTCATGGTGACTGGAGACTCCAACATATAAAATAGCTTTTTGCAATAAACTATTGAAAAGCCTTTGCAAATTTCTCATTTTAGAGGGTCAGAATATCATAGGCTCTACCCCTTCAATTGTAGTAGGGAAACCAAGTGCAATGTTCCTTTAATTTTTTTTTCTAAAAAGGGAAATGCAGCCATTATTCCTTTATTGTCCTCTACCCCCATCCAAACTTCAACAAAGCTATCTGAAATTCAATTCTTTTTAGCATTTGAATTGACCTTCTCTTTTTATTTCACCATGTTCCTCTTGAACAACTTTTACTCTTTAATTCTCTGCTGCACAACTCCTTGTGTTTTCACTTTATTACCAAATGCACTTATATGTGACCTGCACTTATAATTCTATATAAATCGCTGTCAGAGTTAAAGTATCAATGATAGGTTGGATTTATCTGAATTAATTTCACTTCTAATGCTTATGTGAAAACTAATCCGTTTTATTAAAAGCAAATTCTTTTTTCAAGTACCATAGTAATTGCTTCATTACTACTGTTCCTGACATTATCATTACTAAAATCAGTATTGCATAGCTGAGGAACACAGAAAAAGAAATGTGTTTTAATATTATTGGAAAAACATTTCTTTACATGTAAAAGGCAAGGCTTCTGAGAAAACCTAATATTAAAATCTGATCCAAATTAGATTTAAGAGAAAAAAGAACGACATTCCTTGATATTTTTTGGTAAAATGTGCAATAAAACCAAGTGAAATAAGGTACAGACTGTGTCTATGCTAGTAAATTAAACAGCATGAAGGAACCAGGCTGAGCTCTAGCACCTGTACCTTGTTTAACTGTTCCCACGTTCCCTGGCATGGTTTTGGTCCCAGAGATTTAGCAGAATCAGAGACAGTGCTTGGTTGGGAACAAGTATGTATTAAAGACTATTAATAAATAACCAGCTCAGATTCAACATGTGATGCTGGGGGCCAAGAGATCTCAGCTGCATGCACGTGTGTCACGGAAAAGTCCTTGTCCTGCTTTTTTGCCAAGAGAAATATAACATGGGCTCATTTTTTTCTGGAAAATCTCTTTTGATGTCCTGTAAGTACTATAGCAAAGAATTTTGCAGGTGGGAAAGTTCATTGAAACAAGAAGCTCAAAAAAATATTCTACCACACAGACAGAATAAAAACACCAGACACACAGACATGATCAGTTGATTGTGAGGATTGCTCTTCTTTAAGAGACAAATTCACAACCCTTGCAAATGGTTAATATGCTGAGATTTAGATTATTTATATTCTTCAATGAACTACTTTTGCCTATTTTGCAGGAGCTGGTTATTTGGAAAGAAGTTCCTTATTTTAAAGTTATAAATGTACAGAGGGAGAATTTATAATTTGTTTACAAAGTAAAAAACTTTGGGTTTGTGCATTCCCTTTGATTTCTTAATACATATTATTTCTTCACTAGACTGGAAGAAGCCAGATGGGACAACATCTAGCATTTCCAGGGATAATCAAAGTGTTTGTACAATCTGGTTTATTGAAATCCAATTTCTTGCTAGCAATCAGAGACAGACACGTGGTAAGAGCAAACTACTGACTTTTAAGTTGCCTATATCTCAGAATGCAAGTGAAACACTTGGCAGAGATGACCACTTGGTGGGTGTGGTGCTGTCATGGGTATTCCCGATTTTGTACTCCCACTAAAAATGAAACCACGAGCCACTCCCCTGCCCCCCTTCAGAGGGAGACAAAAGGCAGAGATCATGGTTTGAGATAAGAAAAATTTACTGGAAACAGCAATGAGATAAGAAAACAAATAGCAACAATATCAATAACAAATGTCCCCCAGAGAGGGTGATTTACATGCAAAAATGTCACCATGTACATCTGGGCCAATGGAAAACAATGACAGATCCACCTTCTACCCACCACTTTCCCAGTACGAGAAAGGAGCACTCTTCCTTCCCAGAAGGGAAAGAGAGTCCCTTTTCCCACAACACTGACAATGACATAAGATGGTATCAATAACATCTGTGCCTTGGCCATGTCCACAAAACTCCTGGCCCCACCCCCTCACAGCTACTGCAAAAGTTAACCAGGACAGGTGGCAAGGCTAAAGAAATAAAAAGAAATTCCTCCAGTTTCTCTATTACAATAGTTCTAGACCTGTTCGTTGCTACTTAAAATTTATATCTAGAGTTGCATTAGCACATCAACGGCAAAAGAAACATTTCTCAGTATGGATATCTCAGGAGAGGTGAAAAAGGTGATGGAAAGAAAGACAAAGTGTCAGTCTGCAATCTTAGCACATGAGCTGCTCATCATACTCTAATAAAATGTGTTCTTCAATCCAGGGTGCTAATCCTCCAAGGACTCAGCAGTGAGACACTGCAAAAATAAAAAGCACCCTGGTAGTGCATTGAAAGCTGTCATAGAAATTAATATATCCTTTACTTTGATTGTTAAGTGTAGATGACTCACCCTTGATCACAATCTCTCTTGCAGATGAAAAAGAAAAAAGTTCAGGTCCACTTTTATTTTGTCTGAATTAATGATGTGGTAAGAGCGGTATCTGTCCCTCCTTTCTGTTCTTCAGTTAGCGAGTAAACATGAGAATTTGGAAGCAAGGAGGAAAGGTTGTGCACGCTCCACAGGCATCAGGTCTCTAGCACAGCTGTCTAAACTGCACCATTTGCTTTCATGTATGTTCTGGTGATTTCATTGCAAGATGATTTAGGTGATTCCTGCCCAGGTGGTCTGTTGCTAAAGTGTTCTCCCCACTAATGAAAAACTGAATGTGTGATTCAGGGTTAAAAGGACTACTGGGCACTGGGGCCACTGAGGATGAAGTGTTGCAACGCAGAATAATATCAAAGGCTTCCAAGGATCTGGTAATAAATATCATCCAGGATATCACAAGTGGACATGATAAGGAATGCTGAAACAAAAAGCAATTTAATGATGTTTCCATCTATTTTCATATATGCCTTAGGTACATATTAAAACATGGTTTACTCTGACAGATTGTGGTGCAGGAAGATGTTTGCACACAGGTTAGTACAGGGAAAATGAGCTGCAACTGCACTGATTTTCTAGAGCAACTAAAAGAATCATTTGATGGGAATGGTTGAATGATAAGGGACTAAGAAAACACCTTATCTGCTTTTAATAAAACTGTATTTTGTAGTTCCTTACAATTTTATAATATAGAAATATAACCAATCACAACATTATCTTCCTCCCTTTCCCTTCTTGCATTTTGATAACATTTCTATCAGTTGCCTACAAGTCAGGTTTTATAGATTTGTATAACAGCCTAGGCAATAGCTCACCATTTGTACTGATTTCCTGTGTTTTGGTAATCAGTTTTCTTTCACTGTTTCTTTCCTAACATCACTCCTCAGAAAGTATTTTGGACTGCATGATGCTTATTACCTGATGTTATTATCTTCAAGCAAAACGACCAAACCTGACCCAAGCATTTGGCAGTTGACTAATGACAGGAGGACAAATTTTAACTATGGTTGTAGTCTGATAACTACTGGGAAACTTACCAAGTTCTTCAGTGAGTTCTTTTTATTCACCTCTCAATGATGCCCTTGCCAGACTTTTCTCTTTCTTCTCTGAGAAGCAGGGAAATTCAAGGTGCTGAAAAGAAGCGTGTAGGATGGATTTCAAGCACTAAGAGGGCTCATTCCACTTCACTACACCCATATGAACCCCAAATATAATCAGACTTGCAAATCTGAAGACTAAGGGGAAGCTTAGAGATCAGCTGTAGATATAGATGGCTCCAACAACATGTGGGAAAGAAATTTCTTAGTCTTAAGGAAAACAAGTTCTTAGTGACTAAGACAATCTGTGTGACTTTGTAACCCTGGGTTCTCAATGCTCTGTTCATCCCAGCATGAGACAACCAGGGCCCAAATGAGCTTTAAACCTTATGTAGTCAAATATTCTGGATGGGCACATTCTCCAGGTTTCTGTTGAAGCAAAGCCTTTGTTTTATCATGATTGTTTAAATCACCAGGCTAGAAGGGGCAGAAGCAAAAAAGATACAATAAAAAAGAGAGTACTTTCCTCAAAGTTATTGGTAGTCTGTTCCTTATGGTTAATCTAAAAAACCGTAAATTTTTCAAGCATCAATTATCCTGGAGCTGCATGCCCTAACCATGAGGATACAGACATTTTGATGGCTCTCCTAGCACCAGGATTCAAATATCCCTTGCAACACCATTGCTGTTGAGTAGGAAGAAATCAGAGATTCTCAAAGACTGCCCCACTACATCATCCTGGAGTCTGCAGCGCTAGGACATCTGAAGCTGCACATAGTCAAGGATCCTGCCTAGTGAGCAACTGAACAGGCAAAGTTACTCGACAAAAAGACATTTCCTGAGGCATGAGTCCTCAAAAATCAGCTAAACCTTCTGGACCCCAAATGGATGGGCAGGTTTAATTTTTAGTCTGTGAAAGGATCCCATGCCCCAGGGAAGGAAGAGAGCTCATGCTTCTGGACCAGCCTCACACTCTTTTAACTATCCTCAATAAGAGTCTGTGAAGCTCACGCCCTCAAAAGAGGTCTGACCTCTGCTGGGATAAATACATAGCTTAGGTTTTGCCAAGACTCTGTGTGTATGTATATACATATGTGCACTGTGCATCACATGGTTTCATGCAGAGCCTTCTTGAAAATCTTGAGTGGTAAAATCTGTTCTAAAAGTATGGAAAATGCTTGAAGCTAGTAATTTGTTTCTCATAAGGATCAATTTAGCAGGTTATGGTGAAACAGGCCAATATATAAACCAAAACAAATAGATGGCACAACAAATTAGGGTTGTTTTTTTTTAATCTGCTGTAAATATATGCATATTTTCAGACATCTGTGTGAAATTAATTCTGATTTTACATAAACAGGCAGTAAGTGTAGTTATTGTTCATTCTAAAGTTCTTTGATGTAATATTAGCAAGACCATAGGAAAAAAACTGAACAGCAAATAAACATGACTTTTTTAATGATTAGCAAATAAATAAAACCCACATTTGTTCCTAGTTTTCTCTTATCACAGAAAATAACTTTATCTGGTCAGAATTAAGAAAGAAAGAACTATATTAATCATAAATGGAAGCAATATATAAATAATTTCACCTGCTGTTCTCTTTCTGGTTCACTACAATTCTTGGCTGCTTCTGTGTTATTCAGCTTGTTTTGAATGCCAGCTAATGCATTATGAAATCTTATCCTCCTAAGAGACTGAGCATCCACAGAGCAGATAGAAAGAACAAAGGAAAAGAAAGAAAGAATGTAGGCTCCAATCGATAATGTACAACAAAAACTACCAAGATGCAATTGTTGTCTCGGAAAATTATTACAATATATGTTCAAAAGTTAATAGCTCCTTTCAAACCCAAAGGTGGTTTGGTTTTCATTTTTGGTTTGGGTTTTTTTTTCTTTGGTTTTTTTTTGCTTTACTTTTTTGTTTTTAATCATTATGCAATGCATATTTATGCCACCTCAGTTTCAGGATTTTCTTGTGCACTCTGTTGGGATTTTACTTTTACATTGATCAGATTTTTAGGTGCAAAATAACCAAGGGCAAAAACCTTATATGGTGTAATCCCTCCTATGGAACAGGCAGATTTTAAAAGGTAGTGTTATCCATCAGTACACAGCAACAAATTCCACATACTGTTGTTGCTTACAGATGTTTCTGGGGACTAGTGAGAGTATGTCAGAAAAAACCACTGTGTATCCATGTGAAGTTATTTGAAAGGAGTTTGGGGTTTGTTTGTGTGTGACAAAATAAAACTGTTCAAGCTTTTCAGCTGCTCTCTGCCTTATTACTGGCTTCTTGAAATAGAATTGGGAACTGTGGAAACCAAAAAAATTCTTCCTAATTCTAGATCTTTGGGAATTGTGGTTTTTCAATGTCTAATGAGCAATTAGTCATTTACAGGGATATTATAAATATTCATGACTTCGAAACTCCTAGGTCCCTGGTCAGTAGAGTACTGGTATTTCATCCTTGCCAAGTAGGTAGATGCATTTTGATGAAAGAGAAAATATCTTTTATGTACAGATTTCTATGTGCTTATAGAAATACTTCACATTTTATGAAGTCTGCATATACCTGTGTTTATATTACTCAGATGCCAGGGTATAACCTCTCTGTTATAACTCTGACAATTCAGAGTTTATATTTTAGAGCTGTCGTAAACCAGAAAAGAAGCAATTTTATAATGAAGAAAATTTTGGGTTGTTCACAAAATTTTCTGGCTGAATTGTAATGGGGGAGGAAGAGGTACCAAGGAAAAATAAAAGACTGGCCTTCGAATTCAGCCACTGAAACTTCAGTCCTGCAGGTAAAACACAAATCAACTACTGGACAATCCTCAAATTATCCTTGTTAATTGTGCTTATAACATAGTATGTAAAATGGTCTACATTTTTTTCTTCTTTGTTCTGACTAATTTGAAATTTGTAACCATTGAACTGATATCACTGGAAAAGGACAGATGTCATGTTTTCAGCTTTGGGGGGATGTCACCTTTTACAAATAGTTGATAAATTTTGATCTCAGTATGCTAACTTTGGAAACAAGAAAAGCTGTTAATAATCCTGTGTGGGTGAAGAGGAAAGAACATTAGACTCAAAATCTGCCATCTGGAGGGCAATGAGAAATTTACCTTCAGAATTTCAAGCAGAAAAAAAAACAGCTGGCTTGAAAATAGAAAGTACATCAAACTATTTTGCAAGGCTTGCTCATATTTTTCCTTCCCATCTCTCAGTTATAAATGATAGTTCTATTTTAACTTCATCAACAAAGAGGCAACACTGAGGGTTTGTTGTTTGGTGGTTTTCATTTTCTTTCCATTTAGAACAAGGATACATTTTCACTGTATCAAGTGAACATCAATACCTAAAATACATATAAATGTAGACTTACTGTATTTTCTGTCCATCTAAAATATCTTTTGGCTCTTTTTGGCAAGCTCTGGGCCAATAGTAGAAATCCAAGAGAAAATATTGGCTGAAAATGGTCAAAGGGTAAGTTTCTACTGGGGGAAAATCATTCATTAAATGCAGTCATATTTAGATAATTTTTCTTCCTGGAAAAATTCTGAGTAAACAGAACTCCATTATTATGAATATATTTTCTGGTTGTGATGGCTGTCATGAGAAACTCAAGTGATGAGTTAGTTCATGTCTAGAGACTACTGGACCACCTTTGAAATAAGCAGTTAGTACCAACGTAGTTTAGGGGTCTTGAAAAGCAATAGGCTGAATACCAAGAAATTCTCCTACCATTTCATAGTCCAGCTTTGTGCTAGACTCGACCTGCTAAATAGGATTCAAGGGTGCAAGCCAGGATACATGAGTGAGGTAGCTTGTCTCATCATATCTGTTACATCAACAGAGGTTTATGCACAGATCTTTATCTCATTCTTTCTATGCTCAGCAGGAGAAGCTTAGATGATAACACAACTCCAGATGAAATACTAAAGCAGATTCTGGGATTTTCCACAGATCAGCTGCTGATGAATGGGTGCTCTGAAAATCTGGTCAATGAGGTACCTTGGGAATCTAAACCTATTCTGGTTTCCATTCTTTATTCATGGTTTTATTTTGGTGTGTATTTTCTACTTGTCCTGCTATGATGTGCCTTGATCAGCTGTCCTCATAACCCAACACTGCAAATTATGTCCAGATTCAAGTCAGTAAAATTCAACATCTCCCACACACTCATACTCTTTCTGAAAATAAATGTATGTCTATAGATTTGGTTACCTTTTTTCTAAATTTATTTTCCCTTAACTCGACTTCTACATGGTGAAATGACAGGAGCATTTTATTCTGCAAGGGCTTTTTAAAATTCATATTTTAGTTTGCCTGCCTGAGTACAGTGAGAGACCAATGACCTTTTCATTTCTCTCAGCACTGTGAACAGCAAGCTCCCTTCAAACATTATAGCATCCAAATACTGTGCTGCCTCCCTTCAAGTAAAGCATGAGCTTAAATATATTACTGTGCTGAGATTCAAATTATGAGTTATTTTAACATAGCTGTTTCTGAGCCAAGTTATTCATGAGTCAATAATTTCCATGGAACTGCGCAAGGCCTAGAATAAAGTCCATGTAATGAAGTGTTTATAAAAATACACAAGCAAACTAAGAAAATATACTAAAAATAGTTATTACCCCTGTCACTCATAGATGACAAGTTCTCTTGAATGTAGTCTAGATCTTAGTAAAGTTAGTTGAAATTCACTATGAGTTTTGTAAATTCTTCACTTTTAGAACTCAGTTCTGTGGTGTTATCCATGGTATCACAGTATGCTATTTTTGGTCAATTTTTGGAACTAAGCAGCTTTCTGAATTCTTCACGTCTATTCAAAGCATTTATCTCTTTTCCAGTCCTTATTTTCCTAGCAACTGCATAGGCCATGGGTACCATTTTGCTTCATATAGTGCTGAAGACAAAGATGAGTCATGTCCCCACTTGCTGATGCTCTGGGCAGATTGCACCTGAGCCTCCAACAGAGGGGAAACATGATGACATGGTTGGGGATTCACAGACAGCTACAGCCTCGTCACTAACCAAACCCAAAGAGTGGCTAAACTCAATACTGACAGACCATTAACACTATTTAACCTGTAGTATTCAATATCTCGCCCACATAAAGTAAAGTTTGTCTCTGTCTCCATATTAGAGATGATATGGAAAGACTAGGGTGCTGATAAGGGAAAATCCAGGGGTAGCGTATAACGCGTGGACAGTAAACATGGTGACTCAAGTCTGACCAGGAGCCTAGGAGCAAATGTTTCCAGGAAATATTCATTGCACTGCCTTTTGTAGGTAACAAGGTCTTTTAAAAATAGGAGTTGGGTCCTTACAGTCATATATATTCGTGCACAGATCACATACCCCACCATATTGACGGTGAAGACTCAGTAAGTCCATTTTGTCTTCAAACTGCTGATATAGGCTCCATGTACGTGGGTACCAGGTGCTCTAGGGAAAGCACACAGTCCCTGCAGCCTATATATAAACAGGCATGGTGACAGTACCAGCTTGCATTCATGGGTGGTTGTTGCCTGGCTGCTCCCCTGCAGCCCCATAATAGATATTACCCCCAGGGATGAGCAGGAGGCTGAGTAGGGGATCACTGAACTTTTCTGTCTAGTACTGCATGCACATCGCTGACACCTCTATGAAACAGCAGCAGAGACACTGAGAATAATGAGGGAACCCACAGAAATAAGCAAACACCCAGACAATATGGGATTACAGAATAACAGCTGCACGAGAGTGTACATCTAACATAGGTTTTCTGCACATGAAAATGTGAATAGCCTGTTGCCGTTTTGTTTCAGGGAAACCCAGACTCACGTATATCACTGCTTCCACAGAGTTAGCCCAACCCCTGTAATTCTGGGCTGTCAACCATACTTTCCATAGTCCCAGTTCAGCAAAACTTGCCATTTACAAGCAATTTTTTCATGTATTTGAAAATTCTGTCAAAGCATCTCACTTACCATGCTGAATTACTAAAATGAGGAGCAATATCATCGCAGACTGCTAATACAGCCAGACCTCTGGGTTCCAGCTGATTGACCACTGAGAAAAAGAAAGACAGAGCTTTACCAGATACTTTACTGAGATGAAGCTTTAGTCGGAAAGAGACTTCGAAAAATACCTCCTTCACATCAATAGCTTGGAATATTTTCAAAGAACAAGGAAAAGTAAGAAATTAACAAGGAGTTATGGAGTACTGGATTCAATTATGTTTGCCCAGATGCAGTCACATTTCACAATCCCTGATATTCTCTGGGAATGATTTGTGAACAGCACTACTTGTCATATTTGAATGCTTCATTTTTGGCAAGGCCATCTTTTCATCTTCCACCTACACCCCCATCTCAACATCTTGTTACTTTTAAGCACCACAAAAAAGATCTGTGTGAATTCAGAAGATAATTTTTTATTTTATCTGTTTACACTTCATTACAATGTCATGTTTTGGCAGCATACTAATCTTTTTCACAAGTCCATGATGTAGGCACTTTGTGTTTCTCCTTGGTATGTCAACTTTGGGTAGAAAACAAGAGTGGGCACAGTCTATTCTAGATGATCGTTATTTCACTTTTTTTCTGTCAGAAAAGACATCATTAGAGAGAAAATTATATAGGGCAGTCGGTAACAGTAGCCTCATTTTTTTTGGCCTGCGTATAGAAAGCATAGGGTTCTGCCAACTTTCTAGAGAAGAACATATGGCTGTGTGAGTTTTATATACTTATAGGGAATAATGAACATATGCTGATACTTTAAAAAAAAATTGTAAACCAGAAATAAAATGAAATGTTGTTTGAAAATATGAAGGTTACAAAGTTTACCATGTTGCAGAAAGATGTTTTTGACATATTGCTCCTATTAAACTTCTATAATGTTTAGTTAGACAGCTCTGGTTCATACTTTCTATAGCAAAGCTGAAGTTACATCACTGCACGTGCAATGCAATTGCAACAGGAAAAGACCCAGTAAAATAGCCTAAGGAAACCATTAACAAGAATGTTATTTGTAATAATTCATGACCAATATTGTCTCACAAATAAGTGTTAACTTAAAAGTAATTTAGCAGCACCTATTCCAGTCTTTGCTTTGGTAGTAGCTGTGGGCTGCAGCCAACAGGGGCACTGGAGTAGATCTACTAAAGGCATTGAGGACCTAACACTAAACTAAATCCGGTAGCATCACACAGGCACCTCCATCCTGTACATACTGCCACAGCATTTGGGTAAGGTTTTCAGGTTTCCACAACTTTCAAACCATTCTGAATCCTACCTCCAAAATTAATAACGTTATGCTCATGTAGAGGTAAGCACAAAACTGACACCTGGTTTCCAGCAGTGTTTCAAATTCTCCTGTCATGTTCCATGTTTTTAACACATTGGTATTGAAATAGTGGGTTATTGCAATTTGCTCAATTAATAACTAGGACTTTTGTAAAAAGAAATTAAGAAATATATGATCAAACAAAGAGAATTAAAGCTGAATAGTACAGAACAGATTGAAAAAAATATTTTTAAGGAATGGTTTCTAATTGCTATATTCTAGAATTGGTTTCTAATTTAATCCTACAATACCAAATATTACTGTGCCTTTTCTGGCAGTGTGTGAAAGCATTGAAAGAGGATGAAAGAGGGCTAACAACAATCTGGTGTGACCTCCCTCAAATTTTCTGCTTAATGCCTGGAGAAGAGGAACTCATTGCCAATGATTTTTTGAAGACAGGTTTTTCAAAGCTGTCTTTATGCTACTCCTCTTTTCATTTTCTTTGGAAAATATTGAAGGAAGAACAAAACAGAGCAATGGTGAATGCAAAGGTTGAAGTGATGAATAAATGTGTTTTGATATATCTTGTCTCTGCTTCTTCCACAGGTGAAGATATGATCTGACACATCTGCTTCCAAGTTAGTGAATGAAATATGCTTACAAAGATATATATTAAAAAAAAAACAGAGAAAAGAAAAAATTTTATTATCTCTCTCTTTATGAAGTTCCATATACCCAGATACCTATGTGGCTTCACAAAGCCTAGATGTGGAGGAAATTGCTGAATGAACATTTCAAAGTATATTTCTGGGGTGATGAAGGTGTGGGGTTTTTACATTGACTTAAAGGCAGCATTTTCATTAGAAACAAAATCAAAACAAAAACCAAAACCACAACCAAAATAACCTCTTTTTGGAAAACCAAAATTCTATTATATTTTCATTTAATTTTCTTGTCATTGTAATGTGACCAACATTAAAAAAAAAACACTCCAATTTTTTAGAAGCTGTTAGTCTGTCAGATAGAAAAGTCAAACCTTACTCAACACTGACAGTCATCTTGTGAAAACTGTACCATAGATGATGATACAAAGCAAACATCCATTTTCTTTATTCTCTTTTTTGTCCAACATAAACATGGCAGAGGAATCTGAAAGCAGACCAACTGAATCATTATAGAATAATAGAACTCAGAGTTGAAAAGATGTTAAGTTATCTGATCTGCTCTTTTTCCAGGATCAAATTGATTTCTAACATGTATTCCCTGCAGTTATTTTCAGGTTAGTTTTAGATTTCCTTCACAGAGTCCCAGCCTTCAAAGTTGTCATTTAGAAAGACTGCACACTTACATGAAAAAAGAATACTTTACTACAGGAAGAAATAAAGCACCAAAAATCCAGATACAATTTGAAATTATAAAAAGTTGTATGTTCCACTGCAGAAAACCGCCAAAAAGAGGTGGAGGAATGCTTCTTTGAAATTCAAAATTAGTTAGGGCTGAGATGAGCTTAACTTTATCTGCAGTTAAGGCATTTTAAAAAGCTTATCCAAAACTCTTCAAATGCCTCGAGTTTGAACACTGGCCACTCTGAAATATCTGTATCTCACTTGCATCAATACCTAGGCAGCATTTTTTTGGGGCTTTCCAAAGCTTACATCTTGGAAATATACTGACTACACTGACATTGGTATTTGAATCCTCCCAGAGATCTTCCCTCTCAACTAGAACTGAAGCTAGACAGAACTTACATTAGAAGCTGATTATTAATTATACCCTCCTGCTCAATGTTCCTTTAAATATGTAGAGACTGGCCACCAAAAGATAGTAGAAAAAAACTGGTTTGAGGTAGTATGTGTGGTTCAACCCCCATAACTGCTGGAATTAATTTCTTTTCCTAGTGCAATGTGGTCCACCCCACTGAAATCAGTAGGTATTAAAAGGATGAGTTAAGTGCAACTGTGCTATTTTGTTGGGTAAAAGTCTCTTACCTTATACAACCTGTAGGTGGAGAATGGAAAAATCTTCCTGAGATTCCTGCCTGTGTTGTCCTTCTCTGTCATAACTTCACTGACTTCCAATAAAGGATTTGTTCTTGATGAACTGCAACAAAAACAAAATCTCTTAGAGACTGCAAATACATTGCAGATTAGACAATTAAGTAGAATCAGGCAGAGACATCTGTCAAATGCAACTATTATGGAAATTCCAAAAGATTAAAAAGTACAATAGATTAAAAAATATTTGGACCTATTTTAACTCTGTAAACAACAACAATCATAACAACCATTTGAGAAATGCATCATTTTGAGAAATAATATCCTTCTGAGATTAGATCTTTTCTACTGGTTAGCTCTGTTCAACTGAAGTATTTCCAACAATAAAATATATGATCTTTGACTTTATACAATACATATTAATTTAACTTTAAAAATATAAGTTGGGAATGAGAACTAAAACTTCTGTGTTATCAAGGTAGAATGCTTTGATATAAATTATTCTCCCCAGGAAAAGTGATGGCCCACAGGAAGAGTGAATGCAGTAACTGTTTGCCAGTTAGATTAATCTCTCTGTGAGCATGATATATTATCAGGATATGCTCTGAGAAAGGATGAATCAGAAATGTTAAAAAATGCATTAACACACAATGATACCATTTATAACAGTATGTTTCTTGTTTAATGGTGACAGAAAAATCTCCTTTATTTTATAAAACCTATAATCTCAAATTAATAGGTTCTTTCTAAATCTGGACTGGTTATTATCATTTATTATTTTATTTTTCTAGATAAAATTGGCATGAGATCTGCTAGTTGGTTCTCAAGACTTGAAGATGGTAGGGCTGTCTCCTACTAACCCCTTGCCCTCACTTCCTCTTTCAGGTTCTTCTGCCAGATGGATGAAGAGATGTGGGGTTTGGTAGAATTAGGCCCTAAATTGCTGAGTGACAGCAAGAAGACCAGACACAAAATTCTCCAAGATCCCTTGAACCATTCAAGGCATGGCTACAGTCAGGTTCTGGCTACTCAGACCCGTCAGTGTTACTCTGCCCTGGTCAATCACACAGCAATTATAGTCACTGTAGAAGTATGTCCTACATGTGTTGAAAACAGAAACCCTAAATTAAAGATTTTTACATTATTACTCAGGATTAGATAGCAGTGCACACACTCAAGATCTTCATGCGGTGTAAATTAGCACAGCTCACTGATTTTTAGTATTATAGCAGGGACTCCATCAGAGAAGTATTTAAACTTTCTGCAAGTACCCTACATTACCCACAAGATCAGCATTTCTACCACCTGTATTAAAGGCTATCTAAAATCACATATCTTTTATCAGTATGTATTCAGGAAACTGAGTTCTGAAATATGACCTAATTTAATGATGATTAATTTTTCGCAAAGAACAAAAGATAAAAGAAATACCTTTGTAGCCACATGTGATTACATCATTTCTGATACTAATTGACATATTAAAGATAGATGTTGAAGCAAGTAAACCTTGTTAGCATGAAATTACTTCCTTGCGGAAAAGGTGCCAGTTTTAACATTTTCCATAGAAGGAACAGGTGATAAAAGATAACTGTGTATAACAGCTGCAGTATCTTTTATTTTGGAAATGTAAGGGTACATATTTCCTGGGGGAAGAAAAAGTACTGTATAGAATAAAAGTGGCTACAGCCAGCCTGTGCAGAGCACAATTGACAAGTGGTGACAAAGAATCATGTTCAGGCAATTACATTGAAATGATTCCGGAAAACGTTATGAATCCTCCATAGGCCAACAAAAAATCACTGAAAG
This sequence comes from Grantiella picta, assembly GCA_013397955.1. Taxonomy (NCBI): domain Eukaryota; kingdom Metazoa; phylum Chordata; class Aves; order Passeriformes; family Meliphagidae; genus Grantiella; species Grantiella picta. The sequence continues at coordinate 1,374,050 of VZRM01008901.1, read as the reverse complement.
GTTTTGTTAAACTGCCTAAGAATAATTTGTTTTCTCTTCTAGAAATAAAACTTACCAGATAGAAATGAACAGAGAAGGTATTTATTGCTGCATGGAGTAATCAAAGGGTCATCAGTGGAACTTCTATCCTTGTCTAGCTCTCTATTGTCACGAGTTTTTTAATAAAGAAGAAAGTATTTTTTTTTTTCTGAAGAGTTTAAAGAAATACTGTTATACTCCAGATTTGGCATTTCCTAGGTGAATTCCTTTTTAAGGTTTGAAAAACTTTAAATAAGAAGAGACATTAAAAAACATCCTGTGATTTTTGACTCTTTTCCTCACCCAGAATGCTATCACCAAGGTCCTGAAGCATGCCATAGGAGTATCAGCCTTGCTCCAAGTCAGGTGAAGCTCTGATTTCTACCAGCAGGATCTGCACACTTAATTTTATCATGTGCTATATATCAGGCTGGAGAAAGGGAGAAGCAGATGCTCCAAACAACAGAACCCAGAGATTCACATCCTGTGCCCCTTTTCTATCTCATCCTTGCTGGTGGTCGTATCCAGAGCGGACATCTGTAACCTTTTCTTGGATCAGAGCAGTTTAAATTTATAGTTTAAAATGTAAATACCACCTAAATTGAAGATACCTGAGCTATTTTATAAAGCACCTGGATGTTTGACTTTCACTGAAAGCCAAGACTTAGTTTTGTGAAGCCAGAGACATTATGCGACACTGGCATTCATTTAAATCAAAGGGCATCAAGTGTGTAAATATCCTGAAGTCCTCCTAAAGCTCCACAAAGTTTGTTGACCTCACAGATATTTTTTTCCACTTTTGCCAGTTGTTAAATTCACCCATTTGTATGCAGGCAGCCTCTGTGTTACAGGGAGAGCTTTTAATGGAGCATAGTACACATGGCTTCAGATTAGAACAGCAACAGAAATGCTGGGTGCTCAGAAATCAGAGCTCTGGTTTCAATGTGGTAAGATTATCTCTGCTGCACATTTTCACTGCAGTTATACACATTTAAAAAGGGTAGCAGAGTGGCCACACTTGTAGCACTCTGTCTCAGGTATTGTTAGAATCTTCTCAAAATCACAACCCTCTGCTTAAGTAGGACCCTACAACGATTACCAGAAAAGGTCCAGGTAATACGCTAATAAATATTCTTTCTTCATAGCAGCATCTCTTTTGCTCACCAATCCCACTTTTACTGCCTAAAGATTATACAGCTAAATCCTCCCTTGTGTTCAAGGGGAAAACAGAGTCAGTTCCAGAGGCAAAGTCATCATACCATCTTGAGCTCAGGATTAGCTGAATTACCACCAGGAAGGACCTGTTTCTCTCTATTAGTTTAGTACTTACTTCCACATTCTACTTAGGCTCAGGTATCCATCTTTTAAGACACTTGAGTTTGGGTAAAAAAACTGCCCTAAGCAAATATGCTTCCTTCTGTGCCACATTTTCTTTGTCACCATCCTTTGTTGTGTTGCTAAAGCTTCAGCAGTGATCTGGATATTATTTTGACAACCCTGACCTCACATGTTTTATTTCTATTTGTCATTAACGTTCTAGTCACTTTGAAAACTATATTCAAACTGTATACATTTTATTAGAACTGGTCTCCAAAGAATTAAGTTTTTTCATACTTAATTCTCCACTGGCAAGCAAAGAGGAAATGTGTAACAATCAGAGCAATTTAACTGTTTTTCATCTAAAAGGTTAACTAGCCCAGGCTGAGCTCCATGTTGTCACAACTTGTGTATTTCTGGCATGGCAGCTTGCTCAGATGTCTTTCATAACACCGTGGTTGAGTATTAACAATGCATGGAGTTCCTAATGAAGGAGGCAGAAAAGAAAAACAGCCCAGCAAGACCAATATGAGAGTCAGGCATGAAGCTTAAAGGAGGAAAGCTCAAATGAAGAAATTAATTTGGTTCACATAAGGGAACTTGAAGTGATGCAAATGTTTCTAGTGGAACATAAGTTCTATGAAGTGCTTTACACAACAGTATCCAGCTCACACATGTGCTAAAAGTTATTGTAGCTAATAAAAAAAAAATAATTTTACAGTGGAAAGGTACAATAATGTAAAAAAAGAAAAAATATAACTGCTAGGTTGAAATAGAAAGTTAAGCAGATCCTAAACTGGATTAATGTCTTCCAGCAGAACCTCACTAAAATTGCAATTAAAAATACGAAAAGATATTTTCACTCAGTTTAATTGCTGCAACATAGAGGATCCTGCAATGTAGGGCCTTTTTCTTGTAGATAATTACAATGAAATGTGAGAAAGCTTAACAAAAAATATAAATATTAAGCTAGAATAATGTTAGTACTTTGATCTCATTTCTTCCTCTCAGAAGCATTTTCTGTATGTTGCCCCCTAAGGCAGACAATTCAGAGTGCTCAGTGCAGGAATCTCAGCTTTGTTGTTTAAAGAGATCTTTTTTCCCCATGATTTGCTATTCTTGTGTTTACATAGGAAAAAATAATGCTTTCAGTCATGAAAAAAATGTTCACACTGCCTCAGGATAGATTGGCATAAGAAATACTTGCATGGAGGAAAGCTAGTTTGCCTTTTTAAAGGATTGATTCATTCCCCATGGGGCAATGCTGGGTTGCTGAGCAGGTGCAAGGGAGAAGCTGATATATGTGCACTTCTTCAGGTATCCTTGTTGAGCCCACCAGCCTTCCCAATGCTCCTGGAATGGCACCAGCCATTCTACTCTGTCCCTAGCAATGTGGACAGACTTGAGGCAATTCACTTTTCTTTGGTGTTTCTCTTGTCAATGTCAGGAAAGTGGCTAATTTGCTGCTGTAAAACATGGCAAATATTTTATCTTTGTCCAAACAGAGTCAGAATGGTCACTCCACCTTCTAATACAACTGAGTATTCACAGACATGGCATGCAGAATTGTGGCAGGTTTCCCTTTATTCCTGATTTTAATTTCATAATAGCATCATACAAATGGTTTCAGCAGCCCACATTCATCTTCCTTTTCAGCTTCTTATGTCTGTAGCTGACATTTAGTCTTTCTGCATTTGAGAATGATTCATTTCCCACAGCCCACCTGCAGAGCAGAGATCAGCACACTGTACATACTGCTCTGATGTACATACATCGCTCTGATGGATTGTGAAACAGGGGATGGGATGCAACTGCTTAGACCTGGACACTTTCTTCTCATGTGAGCTCAGGAACAGGGACTTGGTAATAGGATGGTTTTCTTCCATTCAGACCAAGGAGTAAGCTGTTTTTCAATCCAGGATTCTTCATTCTCTGCCTAGCATGAAAGGGCCTGCAGTCTTTTGGGATTAGGTATTTGAACAGGCTCTCAGATGTAAGACTGTTGCTAATGAGGAAAACTCACCACAGATTTTTCCCTGCACCTTTTGAAAGAACATATAGTCAGTACACAAATTCTCTGACTGGTCATTTTTCATGGTGGGTTTCATTGCATGTTTAACAACACTGAGAAAAAGACCTTAGAAAAACATCCCATATTGATCCCCAATCAAGCACTTCAGCATATATACCAGCAGGAGTGCAAGAATTATCTGGAATTAACTTTGTAAGCAAATGACAGCTGCTGCTCCATATCAAGCCTGTGTCCCAGCAAGAAGTGGACAGTTTCTTGCTTGTCCACTTAGCCTTTCAGTTGTTCATTTACACTCTGTATCTTAAGCTAGATTGGTGTTTCATTTTCTTGACACATCCTTCAGCTTCAAAACAGGAACACCGGTAAACTAGATAATTTACAAAGGCATTTTAGGACCTTTTTCACAGATTTTTCTGCTCTGCAGGTGCCCAAAGGAATCCTGAAAACCAGAAAACCATTGAAGGTCCATTGTGGTTTCCTATTCAGCAAATGTGTTTGGTTCCTGACCATGAATATCTTCCCTTTTTCCTGTGAATATGATTGCTCAAAGACACTCTGCATAATCAGCAACCCACAGTTAGAGATGTAATATCTTCATCTGCCTCCAGATGGATGTTGGTGACAACCACTGTGTAAAATTGAGATCTTTGGCTTGCCTATGTCCCATTGCACTTCTTTAAAGCATCTTACTGTGCACATTGTAAAGTTAGTTTGGAGAATTAAGAAGGGTGTAGTGCCACTGAAAGATTCATGTCAGGTTTATCATGCAGTGCTGTGATTTATCTGTAACTGTATTTTCACATACAGCAGGTGATAACATGCAAATAATAAAAATTATTTCAAATGGGCTAGTACTCACTACTGGTCTTTTAAAAAATGGTTCATTTTGTACTATATTGACATTCAAAAGCCAGTATTCAGAAGTAAAATATCAGTAAACAAGTCGGCTTTGAATTCACAGAAAACCAGCCAAGTCACATCAACAATCTCTATGAAGAGTAATTTTTCACTTCCTTAAACAATAGTCAGTGCCAGAAACAGCTCCCTTTGAAAAACTGAACAACCTTACTGCGAAGCCAAGATGTGCCAATGAAAATGATTTCTCAATTTGTGACTAGAGACTATACTGGGATAGTTATTACTTGGTAACTTAAAAGTTCAGAAATTACACCTTGAGATAAATGGTTTTCATACAATCATACACACAAAAGAGACGTTAATTTGTAAAATAAAGCATATCAGAGATCATTGAACCAGAAGCAAAGATGCATAGCAGTAAACAGTTTGATGCTTCCAGAAGCCATGAAGGCCACCAGATATGACTCCTAAATATCTGTTCCTTTCCTGCACAACAAGGTAAGATAATTAACTCAACTCACACTTTTTGTTTAAAGCTTATCTTTCACTTATCACATACAACTGAAAGCCTATGTAAAGTAGATTACAAAGCTGCCAATATCTTTAAAGGAAATTGGACTTTATCCAAAAGTTAGTCTGGGTGAGTGCTGAAGCAGAGACCTTTCTGACTCCTCTTCATCGGTCACTGGTGGTCCCAGGGCCTGAAGCAAGCATGACCTCCATGAGCAGGGATGGGCCAGCTCCCCAGAGCAGCCAGGAGCTCAGCTCAGCACCTCTCTGGCTGGGCTGTCACAGCACCAGCTTTGTTCTGCCTCATGCCCATCTCTCGCATTCCTTGTCTCTGGCTCTTTGTTGCCTTGGTGGTTGCTGGCTCCACGCAATGTTCCATCTTAACATTTCACGTTGATGCGAATGTCCAGCTGACTTCACAGGGCCCTACAAGTGCTAATGGAAACAGTGACCTACTGACAATATTTTACCATGAATATATTCAGCCTCATTCCCCATGCCTTCGGAAGACAAAATCTCAAAATTCAAATTCCAAGTTCCAACTCCAGTACCAAAAGGTGTTTTTCTACTCTTTCTGCACTGGCCGTCATTTTCATAGTTCTTTTGTATGGACCCTTCTGCACAGGCAGGACAAACCACTCTGTCTGAAGAACAAATATGTTTTGTAACAGTGAGTTCAACTCTGTATTTTCAACTCTTGGCAGTATTTCTTTTCTACAGGGTCCACCACAAACAAATTAATGCAAGTACTGCATGAAGACCTTGAGAATTAAAGCAGAATCAAACCTCCACTCTTGCCAATCCTATTTAAATTAGCTAATTTGAGGCAGTAAATGAATGAGAATAATTCAGCCAAAAAGATCCCTTGGCATTTACTTCTGATGCCTAAATGGAAGCAACTTATCTTTCCAGCAAAAATAGAACTTAAGAAACAAATAGAGTTTTTAAATTATTTTACATCCTCGCGGAGGCATTTATTTTGGTTCTCAGCTCAGATGATGAAAATGGTCTCATTTCTTTTTTTAGTCAATCAAAAAAATACTGAGTTTCTACGCGTATCTACGAAAATGTTGTGCTTTAGTTTTCTGTGAATTGCACCTCTACTTCTGAAAGTATTGTTGTCATCAAACACAGGCAGCTGGGAAAAAGAACTAGAACAGAAATGAAGATATCCAGATACTGTTCACTGCAAACTGTTGGAAAGCAGCAAAACAGACAAGTGCTCTCTGGGGAAGCACTAGACTGCCTTTTTCTCTCAGGCTAAAATTAAAGTTAATGCTTACTGAAGGCAGGGAGTGGGGGCAGGGAGGGAGTGTTTGTGCACAGATAAACATATCACCAAGCCTCTCTGAAGAATTCACCTCAAGTGTCTGCAGGGTAGTGTCATTTTATATAGAGGTCATCCAGGCACAAGACTCTCCAGAATATCTGAGAAGGTAGTTCAGCTATTTGAAATTATATTAATTTGGATGGTGTCAAACATTAAGGAAAAAAAAACCCAAACAACAAAAAACCACCACGGACGGTATTAAACCCAAATCATTAAAAGTTAGCAGAAAAAAAGAAATCCCAAGTGTGTGAACTCTCAGTTCCTTGAAGGACTGCTGCTACTAGCTAAGGAGTCAAGCTCCAAGCTGTCTGGCGATCTCACTGTCAGACCTGTCCCACTACGAGGCTGCCCTACTGAACCTGCATTCCCAGCTAGCTAAAAAGCCCACTCACAGCTATTTACCTTGGGAATTACTGACTTCCAGACTGAACAGAGAATTTAGGAACACATAGCCAAAGCTAATGAAGGCCCAAATTAGGACCTTCAGCATTTTTGAACTGTGTCAAAACCAGCTCCGTTTAAGCACATCTGTCTTCATCCAGACCTCATCCAGCAGCAGTTCAGCTCCCGCAGGCTGGGTGAGGTAGGAGCAGCTGCACGTGCTGGCTGCAGGTGCAAGCAGTCGCTTCCAGCCCTGCAGGGACCGAGCTGCTGCGAGCCATTGCAAGCACTTAACAGCAGATTTTCTCTTCTGAATGTGATCCCTTCAGCTGGTTTTGATGCCTTCCCTGCCAGAGGAACTGAACTGCTGGCTGCTTGCAAACACATTGCATCCATGTGGTCACTTTTGAGTCCTTGGGGGATCACAAAACACAGTTAAGTGACTCATTGAGTAAGAGCAATTGTTTTAACTTCTTGGATAATTGCCTAATTTTAACACCTACCACACTGAAGGGTGAGCCAATTTATACATGCCTTGTAACAAGTGTCTTTCTGGGGAGTATCCTCAGTCCTTTAGTCACAGATTTCTTTCTAATGCCTGCATGAAAAGGTGCACACACCTCTTAAACCTTCCACTGTCTGATTCTCCACTACATCCCAAAAGACTTGCTGGAGTATTTCTTAAATGTGAAGGTTGTGTGAAACTTTTTTCCAAATACATAATACATACTTATTCCACATCCTTACACTTGGTTCAGTCCTGCTAAAAATTAATGGGATTCTGAGCAAATCAAAGCAAATATCAACATGGGCTATTCTACTTTGAGCCTGATAGTCAATCACTCTGATTTTCCCATAACTTCATTTGGAGTTATGAGGTTGGATTACTCTTGGAAGTAGATTCCTAAATGACTGGCAGAAGGTCAGAGACACAACTGGAGATACACTTATGGCTCTCATCAATAGAGGTTTCTAATATCTCCAAATACTCTGATTCAGAGCACTGTCCCAAATGTCTGAAATTTTTTGGTGAAATGAGAAATGAAATTTGCCCCAGATTTATGGAAAAAGCTGTGGGACCACATGAGAAAAAAGGGGACTTGGGAAAACTTGAACTCAGAGCTGCTGCATGAAGCCATACTCTCTAGTAGTGCTGGGGTCCTGGGGTAGCTGTTTCTTTGGCAGCCTGGGAGCTGGGGGAGCAAGGAAAGGAAAAAAGAGCACCCTAAAAGCCTTTGCTATATTACTGAAGATTTCATGAAAAGTAAGAGTATAACCCTTCAACTTTAACAAACTGTCACATTATACTTCCCTGAAACCTTCCTGACCCAACCTAAAACTAGTTGTTGCAATGCAGATTTGTTCTAGTCGGCTGGCAACAGTCAAGTAGAACAATCACCATATTTTTATTCACTTCTTACCCAATCTCTTATTAATTTCCTAGAAATAATCATATCTGTGGCCAATACATTAGCTGGTAGGACTCCTTTTTACTCACAAAAGTAATCATTGAAACCGGCTAGAGGATGGGAAAAAAACCCCAAAAATTATTAGACATAATTATAAAGAAGCCTGGTCTAGTTACAGAAATGTATGTATATAATTGAAACAGCATTTTATTCTTCTAACAAAACACCAAATTATACAGGCTACTTGCACAGTAATGTCAGCAACATTGGTTGCAGCACATATCTGACCAGAGCTACAGCAGAGAGGAACTTGCTCCAAGTGCTTTCGGTCACTGGGCTCAGACCAGGCAGACCAGCTGTAACAATAAGTTCTTGGTCTCACACAAACACCACATCCGTGAAAGGTGCCAAGATGTTTCCATGGTCATGAGGATCAGTTGATACCAGGAATGGATTGTGAAATGATTAGTTCTACAACACACTTTTCACTCTCCTAAGTGAGGAAACTCTGATATTGGTATTTGTAAAAGAGGAAGCATTGCAGTCTTGTAGTTTGAACAGCTGGAAAGAACCTCACTTCTCTGAAGTTCTTTGTTTCTAGTCTTCTGTTCTAAATGCTTTGACATCCCTCTCTCCCACCAAATGAATATCTACACATGTAAACCCCTTAAAATTCCTTAAAATTCTGGATTAAGGGTCTCTTGTTATTTGCTATTGGTACCAACCTTCCTTATGTCTACGCTCAGGTAACTTGCCAAATCTTTATTCAGATTATTTATTCAATGAATAGTTCAGAATTTTACACAAAATAAAATTATTTAAGTGAAGGAATGGAGGGGACATTTAAGTCAAATACATTGTTTTGAGGAGAATGCACCCAAGATTCTTGTTTTCTTGGGTAAATGTTCTTACACGAGATTCTCTACCTGGAATTGATCCACTTTCTGCTGGGATACTACATCAGTCCATAAGCCACAGCTGGCTGTTAGCGTAAAGTCTGGAACATAGCCAGGGAGGTGTGACATCTGGCCTCCAATCCCTGATCCAGAAAGCACTTCCTTAATCACAAAAAGTGAAGAGAGCAGGTTGACACCTTTAGTCTGGCTTGATACTGAGTCATACCCAAATGAACCGAGAGGACAGATCTACTCAGGCAAATAGAATTTAATAACCACAGAATCATTTATATTGGAAAAGACCTTTAAGATCATGAAGGCAAACCATTAACTCAACATTGCCAAGTCCACCACTAAGTCACCATCTATCCAAACCATGAGAAGCCAGTTTCTCCAGGACAATACTATGAGAAATGGTGTCAAAAGTCTTTATTAAAGTCCAAGTAGACAACATCCACAGCCTTTCCCACATCCAATAATCACGTCACCTTGTCAAAGTAGAAGATCAAGTTGATCAAGCAGGATCTGCCTTTCAAAAACCCATGCTGGCTGGGCCTGATCCCCTGATTGCTCTGGGAGAAGTCTATAGTAGCAAGACTAGTCTTTACCAGCAAGACCAGTCAGTGTGACCTTGCTGCCGGGGAATGTTATGGAGCAGATGGTCTTGAGTGTCATCACAATTGTGAGACTTCTCCCAGATGCTTATAGAATATTTCATCTACCTCTTCATCCTGGTTAGATGGTCTAGAACAGACTCTCACCATGACATCTGCCTTGTTGGCCTTCCCCCCAACTCCTACCCATAAAAACTCAACCCCATGGTCGCCACCATTAAGTTCCATTTAGTTTGGCTTGTGTTTTAAATAGCTCTCACAACAACCAAAGTGAAGGAGTAAGAAATAATAAATTTTTGTTAAGAATCTCTGTGAATCTGTACTTCAACTCCCTTCAAAATTATTTGGCTAATTCCTACATATATTTGCTAATAGATTTAAAATTACAAAAACTGCATCTCCTATGCAAAAGTTTATTAAAACTCAACAGGGCCCATAAAGACATGGGTAATTTACATCAGCCTTATGATCATTAAATAATAATTCTTTAAAATACTCTGTTTTTTAGAAAAGAAATTTGTGTTAAATGGAGTTTTCAACAGCACCAATATTTTCATAACGACTACATTCTTCATGTTGGTTATCTTGCTTATAAAGCCTAGGTCTTGGTATCTTGCCTTTAAAACTTAGGCATCCCTAAGCAATCAAAGGGAAAATATGCAAAAACATGCACAAAATAAGCTAATTCCTTATGAAAAAAAGAAAGGAAAGCCAATGTGAACAGAAAAGCAGACAATATGATATAAAGTACAGTTGAAAAGACTTTATTTAATCTGCCTCAGAAAATTATATTTTTTAAAACAATACTTGTTTTTCCCATTTCTTCCTTCACAGAAAAAAACTTGCTTTCTGGAAACAAGCAAACAAAAAAACATACAAAGAAACCAAAACCAAGCAAAACCAAACCAAACCAAATACAAAACCAAAACCAAAAAATATATAAAAAGTAAAAGATAACAAACAAACAAACACTTTTATTTTGGAAAAATACCTTCATCCTATGGCCATTACTCTAAAGATTATATATGTATATATAATCTATAGTTGAAGATCAGTATTGAAATTACTGAATTTTCAAGATTATAATTTTTAAATGTCAGCTTTAGAAAAAGACAAACAAAATACTTTAGAGGAGTCAGTCACATCACTGGAAAGTAGAGCTGCAGCTGTTACCAAAATCTTCATTCGGTTTGCCTTTAACTGTGAGGACATTTAGCTGCAAGCCATATGTAAAAAGTTTGCCAAGAGGTTATTTTCCTTTCAGATCAGGTGAAAAAAAAATCTTTTTTTGAGTAAAGCCAGTCAGGTGAGCTTATGTATTTGCTCAATAGAGATCTTTTGTGAAAGGCTTCTATCTCCAACTCCCTGCGGATTTTTGTTTTCTTTTTGATTTTTTGGAGTTGGGTTTGGGGTGATTTTTTTTTACACTTTCTCTCTTGAAAAGTGCTGGCATAAGTGTCTGGTAGACAGAACTTGGCTGGAAGATGTTTTTTACATAACTCCCTTGCCCAGCATAAGAAACATATATTTTTACTATGAGATCATGGGCATTCTGTGTACCTTTCGTAACTATTAAAGTTACTTGGGCAATGCTGTAAAATATCTTTCTGCCTTTACTTTTTCCATGGGACAGCTTCTTATTTTTATCTGTCTTTGCAGGGGAAGGATCCATGTATTTAAACTGGACTTACCTAAATATTGTCTGGCATTCGAGTACAAGTCAGCAAATGTTAAATGCTAAAGGAACTGATTGCAGTGTTTCAGGATTGATGTTCCATTAATTCTTAGTACTTATTTTATCATAAAAATCTCATATACAGGGTTGAAAACAAGTAGCTATGTGCCATGTGGTAAGCACTTTTAAATTCTTCTCTCTTCTGTTTCCAGCTAAACCTGTATTTTTTCCTCTTAGATATATTCTTGGACTTCTTGTTCCTGGTGTCTTAAAAGGTATGGATTAGCAGGCTGCTGGCATTTCTTTGAGCTTCATGTTGTTCTTTAATTCTTTTTAAAATTTATTTTAGACATTTAATATCTCATATTATCATAGAATAATTTTGGAGATACTCTTATCTAACTCTCAGTTTCAAGGAGTTAAATTACACTTTCCCTAAATCTCTCAGAGAACTTTCCTTTTTCTCCCCACACTCTTTGCTCTTGTAGTCTTCCTATTACATTTTATAAGCTCTGTGAACATTCTTCTGGTGTATATCTACAACTACCATGCCCAGCATCAAGAAAGTGACCTTAAAGTGATTAACTTGTCTTATCACTAAAACATTGCTGCCTCCACAGATCTTTCTTTTCCCCTAATTTTGTTCTTTGGCTTGTTTCTGTAGGAACCAGATTTTCAGAGCCTAGATGGCAAACTCTGGGGAAGACTGGTCAAAAATAAATGGCAACCTGTGAAAACTGAACTTCAAAGTAACTGTAAAATGAGTGAGGTTTGCATTTTTCTACCCAGGATACCCTAGCCCATGTATAAAACAGAGCAATTGTCAACCTATTTCACCCTACAAACATTCAAGAAAAAGTGAGCTCTGCTTCAACAATGAGATACACACCTTTGGAAAAATATTTTCTGGAGTGTTTCCCTTCACATATCACAATCCACAGGATATATTAAGGAACTCGCCATGTTGCAGTTTGTATCGTGGGAGGTGTTATGAGTTAGTAGTGCCAACACTTGTCTGTGAATGATTGGTGTAGTAAGACCTTAGCAATGTTCAAAGAATATGTGCTAGCTACATAAAAATCGTCTTTTGTTCTATTTAGGCAGCCACATATAAAGTTACATAAGCTGAATGTGGCAATAGTATTTGTAAACCACACATTTGAAAGGAGACCAAAGGAGCAACTCAGATGATAAAAAAAGTAGAAGGTGAAATGGAATGTGGTCAGTCTGGAGTTAGGTAGGAGGCTAGAAAGTCTTCTGCAAACTACTGGATACCAGAACATATCTCCCCTGCAATCTTCTCTTCCTCTTGCAACACATTATGCATTCACAATGTCATAAAACTGGGATTACAGGAGACTAGTCAACCTCTGTAATTTTCTCTTCATTTTAGGGGCTCAGAAAATTCAACTTTCTCATAAAGATTCTTCAAAATGCACCTTGTTAAGAAAAATGGGGAAAAAGTCTTTACAAAATACTGTTGTCTTAGTGAATGTTGTCTCATTTAGCTGTGAATAAGAGCTGGGCAAAGCTTGCAGTGCAAAACTCCAAATCGCATGAAACATCTGTTTTTTAGTTCTATTAAAATCCAAAACTTAGCCCAAGTTCTTAGAAAGTTTTTCTGAACTTCACAAGCATTCTTGTATTATGAAACATAGTACTGAGGAAAGCTGTCCTGATTTGTGGTTTTGAATGGACACCATGCAAAATCTCTGGATTTTTCACAAGATTAGGTGAAACTTGGTGAATTTGATGGAAGGTTTTATTTGAATTTCTGACTTTTGACATCAGCATAGACAGAAAATTAAGTCTTTACATGGATTACATGGATAACAATCTGAACCTAGGGTGAGCAGAAAAACAAAAATATTTTGAAACCCAATAAAAGAGGATGAGCAAATTATTTGTTATTCACAGATTTTATGAGACAATAACATAAGCTAAAGTATAATAACTGTGAATGGTTTTATATTTGTGGCTGGTTTACAGTATAGATTATGAAAATTAAGTATAAATATCAAAGTTCTGTGACCATGACATCAGATGTATACCTGTGAATGTGAATATTAATTAACTCTGCATAAATGAATGCTAAGAACTCATTTCAAGTTTTCTGATTCTTCCTTTTTCCACAGTTTGTTCTAGCAAAATTCCACTGGGAAGAAAGAAATAAAAAAAATCCCTACATTGAAGTAAAACTCTCAGAGCTAGTGGTTTTGCCCAGTTCTTTTCTGCAGTTTATATGTTTAAAAATCCCTACAGTAATGACAGATCTTTTAAAGTTAGGTTTTTAAAAGGCTAAAATATCCCCAGCTTTTACTCTAGCCAAATAAATGTATCCACTTTGGAACAGGCTCCCCAAGAAAGGGGTGACTGCACCAGACTGACAGAGTTCAAGAAGTGTTGGAAAATGCTTTCAGGCTCATGATGCAACTCTTGGGGATGGTGCTGTGCAGGGCCAGGAGTTGGACTTGATGATCCTGATGGGTCCCTTCTAACTCAGCGTATCCTGTGATTCCAACAGAAAGAGTCCTATAACATTGTAACCTATAGATTTGCTGATGTGTTTGTTTTAATTACTGTGATGTTTTCTTTTTCTATTGAATTTTAACAGTAACTTTGAAATGTATTAGACCTGTTCAAATATTTTCTTTAATCTTGTATTTCAGACTTCCACTTTCTCTGTTTGGCTAATTTTGACAAAAGTTGCTCTAAGAAACAACAATTCTTTGGTCAGTTCTTATCTCACTCTGAATTGTATGTGTTGCTTGACAACAACAAAACCTATGTGAGCTTGTGATTTCCTAAGTTTCTCTCATGTCATTTTGAGTCAGAGAGGGAAAAAAAGCTCACAATAATGTGTCAAGTTTATAGAATGATCTGAAGTGGAAAGCTAATCAAGCGTGACTTTTTGTTTGAGGTTTGTTTGGTTTGAGTTGGTTTGGTTTGGGTTTTTTTTTTTTATATAAAGCCTCTTCTTTGGCAATGAACTGTGACAGAAATTTTGAAAATTAAGTAAGAAAAAGGTTCAAACAAATCACCTTGGACTTAGGCATTTTATTCCAAGTCTTTCAGTTCAGTGCCATTGGCTGTTTCAGAAGAGCTGCCTAATCGCTAAACCTTTAAATGCCTAAATTCGTGTAGATAAATGCATGTGGGTTACACAGATATTGGGAAGAGAAAAGGGTTTTGAACTGTTGGGAGCCCATATTTGATCCCATCCCAAGATACTACAAAGCAAAATTACCAGTCTCTGAAAACGCTGAAGTTAGCAAACAAGACCCAAAGCTCAGTGAGTCTGCTGCCTTCTAACATGAAGGACACAATTTCAAAACTGTCCTTCAGGCAGGGAATCAGACCTCATTCTTCATACCATAGGCCTGTGTGACATTAGGGATAATCATCCTTTTCCTTGGGCATTGCATTCCAAAGGAAGTTTCAGAGCTGAGGATTCAGATAGAAGACCTGTGTCGAGTCCCCATCCAGCTCTGCTGTGTCATTCCACGTGTGCTGGCCTAAACCCTTTCCCTCTTTATTTCACTTCAACATATCCTAGAAATTTCTTGGAGAGGAGGTTTCTGAGGACGCCTCTGTCAGATAAAATGCAAGGGGAGCTTAAGACCCATCTCCAGTTCTGCATTACTCTGACTTGACACCAAAAGCTGGAAGCTTTTGAGTAGAAATGCCTTTGCTGAACTTTCTCCTCTATTCTCATTTTCTTTCATTCTATGATACCAAGTAATTTCCATAAACCATTCTTGAACAGAAGTGGTAATGTAATAACAGATTATTCCCCCACAATGCATTGTTGTAGAGAATTCTCTTCCCACACAACATGGCTGAGTGAATCTATAGTCAGAAAATATGAATCTTAAACATTCAGTTTATTAGAAAACTTGCAAAAGTTGAAGCAAATTGCATCTGTTAGATCCATTTCAACTTCTGTTCATTTAGCTACCCTGAATGAGCTAACCTTTGCTCGTATCACTCTCATTTGCATTGCTAACATTCAAAGATAAATCAGGGTGATTTAAAGAAAGACTGAGGAGCTTTAAGTATATGTATGTAGAAATTTCATATTAGTTAGTTATAGTCTCACCGATTGAGACTAGTTTAATCTTCCACATTGCTATCAAAATCAGTGAGATTTTCAAGGATGGACAGCTATAAAATTTTGTCATCAATCTAAAATTTTTGGAAAGCAAATTCCGAGGCACTGATGTATTATTGAAAAAATAACTAGTATCCCAATCCTTAATGGCTCTAGAAAAATGAAAACTCCTGCAAAAACTTAATTTTACCCACTATGAGATTAAAGAATTTTTTGTATGGTTTTCAGCCGTCACTAATTATGTTTAAATTAATTCAGTTCTCAGTAAAATTACACAGTATATCATAAAGGCCACTTCTTGTTTAATATTTTTCCTTTAGATAATCTAGGTGCTAATTAAAACCAGGGGGGAAAATCTTTTGAAAAGAAAGCTTAAATCTATCATCATAGCACAATGCAGCAATTAAGTATGAAGACATATAGGCATGTTGCCAACCTCTTGGGATCCATGAAAATCTGGTTTTTTCTTTCAATGAATTTTGCCTGAGGAAACCAGCCTATGTATGGTACAGGAACATCTACAGGGGCTAGAAAGAGCAGTACTAGCACTGAAATCTGGAAGTTCATGCTGCACATTGAGTCTGTTTGGAAATACAAAGCAGAATAGAGAATGAATTAGAAAATTACATGCCCCAGCCCAGAAAGTCAAAGGTACCAGGGATGAACATATGCTTATTAAGGCTGCTGACAGCTGGAAGGAACTACACCTTAATGAAGTGAGAAAATGGCAGGAAATTACACACACTTCAGTTTTAACCCTCTACATTATTTTTATCTGATAATAAGGTCAACACTGATGAAGGATTTTAATGTAATGACCACTGTGGAATGTTGACAACTTTGCAAGCTCACTCTGGACAATGAAACAGAAAACATATTGCACTAAGGAATCTGACAAACAGTAATTGGGAAAGTGGGTAAATTTCCTTGTACCTGATACACATCTGAGAAGAAGATAAATGCTGTATTATTCCAGTTTGAACTGACCAAATGGTATCTTCCCAAGTTTACCCTACAACACTGAGTGTTTTCATCGATTCTAGAGGCCACTTAAGTTAGGATGTCAGAGAATAGGATGAGCTTCTAAACCCTAGTTTTACGCAAAGTTCCTCTTAGTAAGAATATTTCTCCTTTAAAAACAGAACTGCAAAATGATTAATTTCTTCAACTGTTTAATTGACAAATGATCTGGCTGCAATTTAAGTTTTTCCTACCATTGGAGAAGTATTGCAGATATCACTTCATTATCACTACATTAATTTCCAGTTAACCCTTTGCAGATTATCCAATGATTTGTGTTCTTAAGGTCAGCTCAGTTGGTTGTGATCTCTTTGGTCTTCAGCTATTTTTAATACAATTCGTTCTCCCCTGTCTTTTGCACTGCATACCTTTTTTTCTGCTCATGACTTGGTAATGTTGATTCTTAGTGCTTTTCTTAACCCTCCTAAAATATTTCAATAGGAGCTGGAACAGACTTGTTTCATTCTGGTGATGAAATCAAACTGACACTCTAAAGTTTTCAAGGCAGTTCTGATAAATAAAAGTCTTTCAGGAAACCGTAAAATACAGCAGAAAATCTTGATCATAGCTACAAAACAACAAGGGGGCATTTGAATGGCCCCCGTTTCCTGTAACTCCTGAGCCACAACTCTGGAGAATATCTTAGGCGTGTCGTCTTCCTATGGATCTCCTTACCTCCAGAACTAGACCAAGAACTAGTTAGCTTAGCACTAGACTAGTTTACTGGATTGTTTCATGCAGTCTTATATGCTTCCAGCCATCATATTTAAATTAGTGAGAACATCTGCAGAGAACAGAATAAATTAAGGAATTGTTTAATTTAGAGTTTAGTGTAGAAAACACTATTATGCAATCCTAAGTGTCTTGCATTTGTTTTTCACGTCCTAAAAGCATACATTGTTGCTTATGGAAAGAGCTGTAAGAGACTGATAAATGAAAAGGTACAAATAGATTCTTCTTCCCCCTTGACCTCAAAAACAGTTGGCTCTATTTAGCAGAATTTTTAAAAACAGAATTCTTGTATAACCAACTGTCTTATCTTACATTATTATCTGCTGGAATAAGACAAATGTAGACAAAACAACATGCTTCTGTAAGACAATCAACATAAATAGATTAGCAAAAGGTCGGTTATATAATCTTTTAAATTTTGAGATATGCAGAAAAGGATGGCACTTTCAGTGGTTTATAAACAATTAAACATTAAATATTGAAAAAATACCATTAACTCGGGTTTTTATTTTGCAATATTTATAAAAATATTTTTTGAAACATGGAAACTAGTTTACAGTTTTAGCACTTGTCTTTAATGGTGTGAATTGCACTAAGCTGAAATTACAAAGTTGCAGTATTTAGATACCCTTCTAGTCAACACAATATAATCAGTGTGAGATTCGGTCATATGAGTTATCTAATTCCAGCTTTAAGAGAAGGGTCAGGTTCCAACTATAATCATAAATAATACCTATCATGGGATTAGAGAGTCATCTGTTGTTCTACTAAATACCTGGAACAACAGCCCCTAACAGCAGACACATCAAGATCTTTCCATTCTCTCTGCTCAAGTGTTCATTAAACAAACTCACATCCCACTACAATAACAACAAACTCTTTGAGTATTTTATTTTGGATGTTGTTACTGATTTTAAAGCACACTTGCTGCATTTGTCTGTGGGAAAGAAATGCAAGGTGCACTTTTACTCCCTCATCTTTTTAGTAAGGCTTTGAAAAGTTACTTGAATGTCATGGTCATGTAGAAGTGCCCTATAGTTCCAATCCAGAGTCCCCACTCACTCCCTACAAGCTGGAGCCAGCCCATCGAGAGGGATGCTCAGCCCGGTGGAGTGTGGCAACACAGCCAGGCCACACACAGGGGGTCGGGAACCCAGAAGTGAGGGGAGTGGCCAAGAGTTAATTATGGCTCCCCAGGGAGGATATTACTCAAACTTTCCTCTGAAGAGGGGGTAAGAAGCTTAGAATTCCTAAGTTCTGCTTTTGTTAGTGGCTTTCTGTGCTGTTTGTTAAAATCTGTAGCTCATCTTTGGAGGAAATTATATCTCCCACTGACTACATAAGAAGAGTGAGCAAGTGGTACGATTTGTTTCACTTTATGGGGAGACAGTAAGCTAATTTTATGCTTTGCAGTACCGTAACTGGAGGTGCCTATGTTGCCTTTCAGGATCTCCCCCTAAGCCCTGAAACTCATCCAGGTTGAAAATAGTTAATATTGTCATCAGGAACTATAGGATAGGCTATAAAATCTCCTGTCTTTGTGAATATACAAAATCCTTTACCCTTATCTGCAGGAATTACTTATGAAAGGAAAAGACGCGCTCCCTTACCTATTTTTTATGTTAACAGGAAGTCCAAAGTAAACCACTGGAGACTTGCAACAGGCCAAAGACTGATCTTCATCTTCCCCAGCAGACCTGGCATTCTCATCCTGCCTTTCCAGACTGGTTTAGGAAAGATCACTCCACCTTTGAAACAGAAGCTCTGGCTAAGGAAATATTCTTGAATAAATTTTTCTATGTTGACTGTACTTTCTGTGCTTCCTATGCTAAAATGAATGTTCTTATACATATTTCAGTGAGTTTTTTTTATGGAGTTAGCAGGTCTCCGTGCAAATTTCTTTTTTTGTATGATTAATGTCACTTCTTAACATGTGTCTGAGTTTGCTGACATAATATAATCCTTGTAAACTCAAAATCCAGAGAAGCTGGCATAGGAAATTATGTCTGTAAGAGCATATTTCTCTTATTTTGAACTAGCCAAAAGTCAAAGATACGTCATTAGTTGCTCAAATGAAACAAATTTTTAAAAAAAATTAAAAATAAAACCACCCACAAAAAAAAGAGAGAATGGCCTTGAATTCTAAAGTATCTTTTATTTTGAATTTCATTTGAATAATGAGGCATTGTTTTGATCTCACAAACCAATCTGCCCATCCTAAACTCTACCCTTTCCAAAAGAAAATCCTTGAAGCATTTCTGTTTTATTATACTCTACGAGTATTACAGAAAATGGCATTGGAAAAAAAAAGGTTGGAGAGAAAAGGTCCTCTGACACAAGCAGGATCCTCTATCCCTTGTAAGTGCTCACAAACATATATCAAAACATGTCTTAAAAACCCTTGGTGACAAGAACCTCCCCAACTCCCCAGAACATAAAAGTCAGTGTTAATCAAACCCTTACATAGCTGGAAATTTTCCATATTATTCAAGCTGAATTTTCCTACTGCAATTCAATCTCCCCATCCTGTCCAACAGCAATCCAAAGAACAGATCCTACTCTCTTTATGAGAGATTTATTAACTTGAAGACTGCCATTATATCTCTCTTCCATCATATTTCTTAAACTATCCAGTTGCTTTTAAGCCAGGTTCACAGGTCATTGTTTCTGGTTTTATTTCTAGACTTCTTGAGACTGATAGACCTTTTCATTGGAATGCAATAGTATTGCAAGAGGAAGGCAGGAAAAAGTGATAGGCTAGTTTTTCCTCTTGTCAGTGAACGCAGGGTACAATCCAGGAATTCAAGCCAGCCTTAGCAGGCGTAAGCTCTTCACACTGGTTTCTAGAGGTTCTCCTTTGGTCTCTCTAAGTCCTCGTGTTTTCTAAATGTGTGGTGAGTAAAAAAATACAGCATTCTATCCTCTGAACTCTGAAAATTGAGAAGAATGTTATGATAATTTCATCTTTTATGTAATTGAAACACCTCTTTATGCATCTCTAGGTTTTCTTCATAATCCCAGGATGACAGTTGTCTCTTTTTGTAAGCACGTGATATTGTTGACTTTTGTTCAGCTTGTCATCTATAAGCACTATTTTCTCTTTTACAGGTCTGCTGTAGATCTGTCTATACCTTTTTCCCTCCTAAGCATGGATCCTTTCATCCATTCTTGTACCATGTAATGCTAATATTTTTCAGATCATTTCTCCAACTGGTGAAAATCACTGTGAATTCTAACTATGTCCTGCATCAGTCTTTAAGTTCCTTCCACTTTCACTTCATCACTATGTCATATTGTAAACATAATGAATATCCTCTTCAGCCAAGGATATCCTGGCTGCATTAGGAAAAACATTACCATCTTGTTTATCCCTCCTCGCTACTAATCCCTAGTGAGATCACATGTGAAGTGCTGCATCTAGTTTTGTTCACGCCAGTTAGAGAAAAATATTAGTTTACTGGAGCAAGACCAGCACAGGGCCAAAAAGATGTTGGACTGAAGCATCTTAGATATGAGAAGAGGCAAATAACTGGGACTGTTCAGCCTGGAGAAGGAAAGGCTCCCTTGCTGAGGTTACTTTGTCCTGGACACCTGCATGGCATCTCTGTCAATACTGGCCACCAACCTCTTGGCTTTCGTAGATCATGACACCTGATCCTCCTATGCTGCCAAAGATTCCCATCGGTGCTGATCTGCCTTGAGGAACACCACAGCCAAATGGGATTTGTTTTCCCTGGGTTCTGGGTCCGTACTGTTGATCTTGTCTCTCCGTCCAGACTCAAACATTCTGGCCAGCCCCATCATGCCAGACAGGTCATCTTGTCCTACAGCTCCCTGGCTTCTGAGAACAGCAGCTGCTCAGGTCAGAAAGAGACTAACCCTATGCCTGTTTTGACTTGCTCATGGTCCCACACCTCTGTGAAAACTGCCCACTCCAAAGAAGCTCAGGGTGATTCAGTAGCCTTGTACAGTGATGGAACCCAAATCTGCTTTTTATTTTTATTTAATTATTTAATATTTACATGTAAAGTTAATTATCAATTCCATTAGCTCTAATTAAAGAGTGTCTGACACATTATATACCTATACATTTTTGGATATATATATGTATATATAATCCTTATATTTGGATAGATATTCATATATAAATAAATAAATAACAAAATGTATTCATATTTGTACTCTCCTTTCTCTAAATAGAGAAAAAAAAATAAAGGTATATGTCTTTATATAGAAGCACTGCCATGCCCAAAGGAAACAAGCATCCAATCAAAGGGTGCTTTGTGATCACATGGCAATGATAGGTTCAAAAAAAGGCAATCCTGCCATATGAAAGCCTGCGAGGTTATGACATTTTCAATTATAATGACTTTGGTGTGTGTGGTAGTTAGGCACTATTTTTTCTGCTGTACTTCAGGGTAAACTGGAAGGGGCCACTGGTCCTGCCAACCAGCCAGAGAGCTGCCTGCCAACACACAGGAATGCCATTTTACCAAAGGGGACACAAGGAGGTGGAGTAAAGAGACTGCATGACTAGAGGAAGGATGAGTCTTTGCAGGGCAAGTAGGACATGGGACAGCCAGCAGTGGCACTTCCCTGAAAGACAAGGGACACACACCACTGGTAATGTTGGATCAAAGACATCCCTACCCTCCTGCCGAGGATGGTGGAAGAGGATTTCCAAGGGGAACAGCAGCCACTCTGCTGTCTGAATGAGAAGGACAATGCAAAATTCAGCTGCTGTTCGAGAGGGCTGCACTTGCTATGTCAGATCCACAGACATTCACTACATACACAATGAGCAGTGAGCTGTTGTAAAAAAAAAAAAGCAAGTCACAACAGCTCAAGTCTAGAGAAGAAAAAGAAATTAAAATCATTAAAATGAGGCCAGTAGATTAAAGAGTAAAAAATGTGTGGGTTTGACTCCTGTAATTGGTACATCAATAGAACTTATATATTGAGGAGTCTCTTTAAAACAAGGAATTTTATAACTTTCCATTCCATAGTGAAGCTGATATGATGTGATAAATTTATATTAGCTGAGTTTAGAATGCCTGTATTCTCTAAGAACCTTTTCAATTGTAATGTATATGCTTCATCCTGCTGTGTACTGGCTGTATATAAAGACCTTCCCATTGAAGCAAATCAATCCCAAATGAAAGAAGCAAAGAAATTTGCAACAAATAAAATTGATACATGGCAAAGACTCTGCATATTTCATGCCTAGATTTTTTATTACATAGTTGCCCAGTTCTCTAAATCTCTTATAATAGGAACACATATACAGAAACTAATTCTGTGTTTGTGTTCATGTTTGCATTTTGACTCACATTTTTATGTTATAGGATTATTTTGAAACCTCCTTTTGGGGATGTCCCAAAAGATTATCAACCCCTGAGCTGAGTACTTTAGATAACACAGGTAGTCAACATACAAGTACTAAAAACACCTCCCTTTATGCATTAAACTTCTAGTGAATAAATGACAGTTAATCAACTGGCTTTAATATCTTCACATCATCTATAAATACAAATAAAAGAATGGTGCTCACAAGATAATTTATCCTAGGGGTTTTTAATTGTGGTTTTAAACTCTTGTTTGGCATCACATCAAATTAAGAACTTGATAGAACTGAGTTGGATGTATATGTCAAAATTGGATTTTATCTTAGATGGAAAGTCAGTTTGAATTGATACACAGAGATATGAAGTACCAGGTTAAGTAGACAGAAAAAAGCTAGAGAAATGTCAGAGCTTCATGATGAGACTACTTCATAACCAGATATATCTAAAATGAATCGTTGACTATCAGCTGATGTCAAAACCAAAGTTCACCTGAATTAGGTACTAGGAGTGTAAATCATCAGTGACTATTCCAAAACTTCTTTGAGGTGCTATATTCTTTTAAAAGAAAAAAATCAATGCAGGCAGATACATAACAGTGCATGACAGGACATTTTTCTTCATGTATATATAACTTTACTTTTTCATTCCAGGAAACCTTATCAGCCAGAGTAGCTCAATTTGCGAGCCTCCTTGAGAAGAAAGGATTAAACATTTATTCTTCTGCAGTACCTTGTCCTTATCAAGACTGAACTGTTTGTGGATCTTGTTTAATTACTGACTGTGATTAGTTTGTCCTACAGGTTTTCACTAAATATTTTATTGAGGGCTTTCACAGCAGTGTCTCATATGCATCTGTCTCACTCCTTCTCTTTTCAGGTCGCTGATGTGATAAAATTTGACTACTCTACAATGATAAGGAAACAATTCATACTAATTTTCCCGCAGCTTCAAACATAGTTTCTGATATTTTGCTTTGTCTGATATTAAAGGTATTTTATTATTATTTTCAGAGAGATTTTCTAAATCATTTGTTGTACTTAATCTGCATTTCATTTTTCTCATGACTGCTAAACATGATCAGTTCCCAGTAGAACTAATTTGAGGTTATAGTTTTAATGCTGTTATTGTTTTTGCAACTGTGCAATGGTTTTGCTGAGCAAAACCATGTGGGGAAAAAAATAGCTCATCTGAACTTGAGGCAAAGGCCAATTAGTTTTGGAGTATTTTAATTGTAGTTCCTAAGACAAAACATCAGGAATATTTGCAGCAAAATCAAAACAGACCATCTGTCTGTCTCATCAGACAAAGAAATATAGTAATTGAATTTTTTCCAGTACCTGTAATGATGAGAAAAGAGGGTAGTTTGGATGTGAATGTTTTTATATCTGTTCTCTTATTTATTATCTTGCCTTACTGGTTAACAAGTGTTAAGACTGAAAGAATTGGTAGGAAAATATGTGATACAAATTCTCTTTTCCTTTATTTTTTTCAGATTTATGTCTTTCTCTTATTTTCTTTGGATCCAAGCTTGGATGATGATGAAGATAATGTTGTTGATTTTTGGATGTTGAATGCAGAACACACTTCCTGCACTGCATATTGCAAGTTTTCACACTTTCCAAATAGGCAGTTGTTTCTGCCTAGAGGAGCAAGTTGATGTCAGTGAAGCTTATAGATTTGAAAGAAATAATATATTCATGTGAGATTTACTTTCTAGACCAGTTAAACCAGTTAAACCAATTAAAGCAAATAAAACCCTTTCTGCATTTGAAAACCACTTTGTGATGTCAAATGGAATTGGTACTACATGGGTGATTATAAAATTCTTAAGTTTTTAGAAGGATAACACAGAATGTGCAATCATACACCCAATCAGGTGAGAGCTCTCAGGCTCAAGGAGTTACCTTGGGCAGCAATCCCATTCCAAGGCGAGAGGCCCCAACTGCAGATTCCCTGCAGATCCTCTGCTCCAAGAAAGACCAGCTCAACAGAGCCCCTCTGGCAAGTCTCCCTTCATTCCCTTGTTGAGTCTGATTTGTGCTCAGATATGGGCGCTTCAGCCAGGGCCAGTTGGTGTTACAAGGATGAAGCAAATAATCAGCTGGCTGAGGTCAGACACAAGTCAATGAATGGAGGTCTTTGATCCCTGCTGGAGTTGGTGCACCTGCCATGGATGACGATATTGTCCACTCAGGACACATTAGGTTAGGGAATATTGACACGTAAATCAGGGAATAAAGGTTTCTCAGAAACAGACATCATTTAGTTTTTACAGCGGTTCATAAGCCTATCTAATCAAGTAAGTGCCACTGAGATAGTCTTGCCTAGTAGAAGGGGCACGGGCAAAAGAGTAAAGACTATTTACTGAAGATAAGTGCCTGTTTTCAAATTCCTGTAATTTGCGACAATTTATTTTCTACTTCCTATGCTCCAAATACAAAGGCCTTAAACTGTACAGAGACCCACTTGTCACCAGATCTCTTCCTTCTCTTTGTTTAACATAATGCTATCGGACCGGGTCCTTTTATGTTACCAAACCTTTCTCCTAATCTTGCCTTTACGTTCTCTGCCAAGCCATTTGCTAGTAAGTCCTTGAAATAATGTCTGTTCCCATGCCACATCCCATACTGACAGTCTCCTCCCATATTCCAACCTAGCTTCCACTCAGCACCAGTAACCTTGACAGCCATTCTCATCCAAAGTGTGACTTCAGGTCTTGCTCTGCCCATTTCCTGACAGCAAGTAAATCCCAGCATTAGAGACCCAGCCCTCCCCAGCACTTCCAAGCAATGGACCTGCAGAGTATATCAAGTTCCTATGTCAGAGAGCACATTTCAATGCACAGTAAATGTCTGTGCCACCATTTCATTCCCGGATGCCAGCTTCATCTCTTCCAAAGTTTCCTTCGTCCAGGGCTGAATAAAGCGTGACTGGTTGTGCTCAACAACATAGCTCTGTGTAGTACCCTTTTTCCCAAAGAACAATGAATTTCTTTGTAGGAGAAATATAACTTTAATCTTCTTACTCCATAAAAGCACTATTACTGTCAGTGATAACCTTTCCTTAGCTTGTACAGTTATTAATATTCCAGTCTTTAAAAGCAAATTCCATAAATTTTCTCCAAAGCATTTTTAATGTGGCAGGACTTTGTTATTCGTTCTTAAGCTGCCACTAGGTTAATCAATCCAGCTTTCATTTTTCTCCCCTTCTTCCTTTTTCTTGACTTGTATTATTATGCTTTAAGTTTTATCCACAGATGAATGGATAGGTATCTAGGTGTCAATGTGCCATCACATACATACAAGTATATTTACAAATACATGTTCAGACATATGCATTAAATAAAGCACAGAGCATCTATTGTGATACAACTGGTATCTTAGCAGTAATGAAAATCTCTCACCCTTTCTCTACAACATTACTTTAAAAAGGTTCAGTCACATTTTAGAGGTGTCCACAGCTGAAACCCCACCTTGCATCACTCTACCAGCAACAATGGTCCTTAGTCCTTGAAGGATTTACTCTGTACTTACTGTCCTAGTAGCTTGTCTTCTAAATACAATTTTGACAGCATAAGCATTTTAAACATTTACCAGAAACAGAAGAAATTTCACTACACTCTTACAAATGTATTCAGCCTTGTATTGACTCTGCTGATGCACCACTCCTCAGATCAAATAGCATTTTCTGATTTTTTAGTTTCTAATTATGCTAAAACATTCACAGCATACCTAAATAGTGTGTAACAAGGAACATACTATAAAATTGTAGAGAGTTTGAGAATTGACTGTAATCACAGTTTGTGATGTCAGGTCTGGGTGAAATGTGTGAATGTGGTTTGATGCTTTCAGTAAATAGCACACAGTCCTAAACAAATCCCATCACAATAAAACCCCTCAAAACTAAACAGTGAAAGCCTGGAATTTCAGGTACTGTTAATATCTTGAATTTTACCCAGAAGCAAATGGAAAATTAGAGGATCACAGAATCACAGAATCAATTATGGTGGAAAAGACCTCTGAGATCATTGCATCCCAACATTGACCAAACACCACCATGCCAAATAGACCATGGCACTGAGTGCCGTGTCCAATAGTTTCTTGAACCCCTCCGGGGATGTTGACTGCACCACCTTCCTGGGCAGCCCATTACAGTGTTTAACATCCCTTTCTATAAAGAAATTCTCCTGATGCCAAGCCTAAACCTCTCCTGTTGCAGCTTGAGGCTGTGTCCTCTCATCCTGCCACTGGTTATCTGGGAGAAGAGACCAACACCCACCTGGCTACAACCTCCTTTCAGGGAGCTGTAGAAAGCAGTAAGGTCACCCCTGAGCCTTCTTTTCTCCAGCCTGAACACCCCCAGCTCCCTCAGCTCCTCCTCAAAAGACTTGTGCTCCAGACCCTCCATTGTCCTTTTCTGGACTCACTACAGCACCTCAATGTCCTTCTTGCAGTGAGGAGCCCAGAACTGAACTCAGCACTCGAGGTTTGGCTTCACCATATCAGAATACAGGGGAAGAATCACTCCCCTAGTCCTGTTGGCCACACTATTCTTGACACAAGCCTGGATGGCATTGGCTTTCTTGGTCATCTGGGCACACACTGGCTCAGGTTCAGCCAGATGCCAGCCAGAACCCCCAGGTCCTTTTTCACTGGGCAGCTTGCCAGGCACTCTTCCCCACTACTTCGTGCCACAGTCGTGCTGCATGGGGCTGCTGAGATCAAAATGTAGGACCTGGCACCTGGCCTTGTTGAACCTCATACCACTGGTCTCAGACCACCACTCCAGCCTGTCCAGATCCCTCAGCAGAGCCTTCCTACACTCCAGTAAGTTGACCCTCTCACGCAACTTGATGTCATCCCTTAATTTACTGAGGGTATATTCAGTCTCCTCATCCAGGATGAGAATAAATAAAAGCAAATAAAGATGATTCAGAGCTGCTTGTGTTGGTTAAAAACCAATATGCCAACATGTTGAAAAAGCTGGAGTTTATGAGTGTATTATATATCCTCTTATATTCAAGAGGATATATAATACACTAAATTTTAGATGATCCAATACTGTACAGTCTTTCCTCCAGAACATATGTTGCTTGTCATTTATGGCAAGATGGTGGAAAGAATTTCCTCCTGCTCCTGTCTAGTTATCAAGCAGAACTGAAACTTAGCTTATGGCTTCCCAATATTTTGACAGAGCCAAGAACACAAAATGCTTTTTCTTGTAACAACTTACAGCAATACAGAAGGAATTTCTAAAATGACTTTCACAGTGACTGCAGTATTTCATCCCATTTTCTCTGTGCTCCTGGTAGCATTCATGTTCTTTATGGTGTGAGTGTAAGAGCAGTTAAGTTAAAAGGCTAACATTTTTTCTTCAATGAGAAATTAATTTCCCGTTTTCAGCAAAGTAAGTGGATGAATGACTTTGAACAAGCACCTCTCTCTGTCTCTTGACGCACATCCCTGACTTTATGGCACTCACTGCAGCCCATCCCATTCATCTCTGGGGGCAAGCAGCAACCAGCCCATCAAAGAGAGAAGAGAACAAAGGAAGCTCAAGCATATTTCCATGAGGAAGTAACTTTCCAGTAGAGGTTATAGTGTCCCAGAGCTTTTGGAAAGCCATTGGTGAGGTGTCAAAACAAAACAAAAACAACATTGAAAGGATTTAATTCTTGGATGCACTACTGGAATGAGAGTGTACTTTAACAACTTTTCTTCTAAAACAACCTATACTCTTTATAGCAGTAGGAGAGACTAACTTTTATAAGCAGAAAGGAAAAAGAGGGTGATCTAGCTCAGATTTAAGATTCTTGATCTTGATTAGTATCACTGTTTAAAAAAAAAACCACTTGAATAAAAACTTAATGTGAAACCCTGATTAAAATGTTTGGCTTCAGGAAAATAAGTTATTAATTTGACATTCGCTCATTTCTAAGTTAGTGTGATGAGATGTGATTCAAAACAAGCAAGATTCATCAGTCCTTAAATGAAAATACTCCTTCACCTGTCAATCATCAGTGTGACAGTGCTTTTATAATCCCATTCAAAGATGAATTTTCAAGAATCTCTTTCCAAGAAACTCTGCCTAGATAAATTTGAAAAAATGTGTTTGAAAAGACCATTAAGTGCTCTCTCCTTTTCCTCAAATTTTGTTTCTTTAACATTTAAATACTGTGATTTGCTCTTCTAGAGTATGAATACTTACTTTTCCATGTAAAATTAATTTATGCTTAACCCTTTGAATTAAGCAACTACACAACTGGATATCTTTTTTACAACCCTGATGCAGCCTTCCATTTCCCATTATTCCTGCTTGTCTATAAATGGGGCAAAGATAGTAATTACGTATCTCAGACAATGCCAGGGACCGTGGGAATTTCTTCTTTGTAAGAGCTAGCTGAACTAAAACTTAGGTAAAATAATGTGATTTAAACACCGGCATCCATCCTTCTGCCTTTGAAAAATATTAGGAACTGATGGGTCCATATTCCCTCTTTTTACAACTTCAATAAATTACGTTAAAATAGTGTGGTTGCAGCACACATTTTTAAACTTATTTGTAAGACAGTGTTTTAAATAATTTCTATGGCAAGAAAAAAAAAGATGGGAAATTCAAGTAATTAAAATTTAATTGTTTGTCTCTCTGTGACTTCTTTGCAACTCATATTAGGGCAAAGCTAATTGTGTTTTGATATTTGCAAGGTCTCAAGCCCATGTTCTGCTGCATTAATCTTAGACATTATAATCCAAACAACTTCACTAGAGTTGCAATAGCTGTCACTGGACTACAATAAACCCACTGTATCCTATAGAAAATTCTGTATGTGTACTGTGCTTATATCTACAAAATACAGGAATGAAAAGATGAATTTAATGAGCAGGAGGATCTCCAAGTATAATACTGACCCTGCTTCTCGAGTAAACAGGATCAATAGCTATTTCAAATTAAAACCACAAGTTATGAATCAGGCAACCTAACTAGCAAGGATATTAAAGTAAAAAAATACTGTCATTTCAAAATTATTCAAAATTCAGAATCTATAAATAAGAATCATTGTACACATTTAATTCTGAATTAGTGTTTCTTCTGAGAGCTGGAGAATGAATCACCACACAAAGAAGCTTTGGTGTCTGTCCCCTGTATGTACAGACAGTGCTGTCATGCCATGGAAACTGTATTTTTAAATATAAAAACAGTGCATCTGTATGACTTATTTAAAGTAGAGCTGTGTTTTCAGTCAGTGGCATCTGCCAGATTGTGGGTGATGCTAGATCATGGCAATATGGTTAAGTTTGTAAGTTTGTGTATAGTTACATTACAGGGGAAAAGAATGTGCTTCACTGCCAGAAAAGGAGGAGAGAATGAAAGAGTGAAAAGAGCTACTCAGTGAAGAGAAATTCTGCAACACAAAGCTGGAACAGCTTCCATATTCAGAATTTGGATGGTGAGAAGTAGTGAGGAAAATGTTTGTTATAGCTTTTCATCTTGACTTCATTCTTCTGCTTTTATGTGATTTAACCAGTCATTAAAAGTTGCACATCTTCTAGTTTACCACAAGAATGTCTTTAAGCTTTGTTATTATCAGACCAAATATTAAGTTTCAGCTTCACAAATTTTCAATGTGTTTAAATTCTCCTATGTTGGAATTAATGATCTTTTCTGTCTGGGCTTAAACTACAACAGTGATTTATAATGTTATTTCATTACGAAGAGAGAACTGACAATTTAGCCTAAAAGGAAAAGTTAGTAGCATATCCTCTCTTGTTTCCTAGGTAAGTTTTTTCTGTATGCTCTCTTTCCACTTTCTACCCTCCTTGCTACATTCTCTCAGTGATCCACACAATCCAGTTCACCTCACACAAAGAAGCAGAAGTCCTCCTTCCAATACTGAATATTACATATAAAGCTTCTGCTTTGAAAAATGCTGGTTACTGTACTGCACAAGGCTGTGTCCCACATCATGCTGTTCCTTGAATGGCTACAGGAGGTTTCTTTTGGAAGCTCAGAAGACTTTTCACTTTCTCTGCAAAAATGGGGGCCAAAAGAAGCTCTTCTCTTCTCAATAAATGAGAGGGGGGTAAAAAAAAGCTGTCATGACAGTCATAGCAGCCGGGACTTGACTGATAGGTAAGAGCAGCAACAACAGAACAGCTATTTCTGCACCCTGTGTTCATTCCCAATATAGAAATACTAACAAGTTTTGGGAAGTTAATATAATTTTCCAGAAACATAGGCATCCTAGAGGGTAGGATTGTTTAACCCTGGTTAAAGGTCCCTGTGAAGCTAATGTTTCATATAACCTCACTAATTTTAATGTTTTTCAGTTGAAGTATTTGCCTGAGACATTTTGCACTGATGGAATGAAAATAGTGCTGGTAACATTAGCTCTCTGACTCATCCATCAGTGATGAGGGGGAGAACTTTGCCTTCTAACTCATTCACTTTCTGTGGTCTAGTGTTCAGCCACAGTGCCTTGGCTTGTGCCTCCTTTATCTGGGACTTCCAGATGGTCTCTCATCCAAGCACAGGACAAGCCCAGGAATGCTTAGCCTCCAAGATCATTTGCATAAGATGCAATGCAATTGGAATTGCCTTTACTCTAGCTCCATCTTCAGTGGAGTTAAGACCATCCGAGTGTGTCTGTCCCTTGATGTAACAATAAATTTTTTTCAAATACTAGAACAGTTTGCTGATTGTGCATTGCATTTACTGGGGAAGAATGGAGCAAGTAAAAGAGATTCAACATTTTGAAACAATACTCAGAAACAAGCTGAGAACATTTTCAAAGATTGTCAGAAATTAAATCTTGTGCTTTTTCTCTCTTCCTCAAGACACTCAATTTTGCTCTTCAACACCAGAAAGTTCCCAGTTTAATTCATCAAAATATACTCTAGTTATGTAAATAATGAGAGGAGATTTCTCATTTAGAAGCACATCAGCCATTGCATCAACCTCCCAGACAGATATTAAAGAAAAAGAAAACCGGAGGTATAAAGTCAGAAAAATAAAGCAATGTAATGGCTCATAAATCCTATAGCTGATTGCAGCATAGTAAGAGCAAGGTGACAGACTTCAGTATATCCAAAAATGTAAAAATAAAATTTCCCAGGAATAAAAATTAGGAATTAATCAACCTAAAAATATTCAAGACCTTTTCCTTAGTCTTGAAGCATAATATCACAACACTAGTAAAAGAGCATGACAGAGTTTTTGTCTGGAAATTAAAATACTGGGAAAAAAGGCTCACATACTCCAGCATACTCTTTGCCACAGGCAACATTCACTCCTGCCTAGAAAAAGGCAAAACTTTTGTCATCATGAACAAATCTTGAGATCTGTCCAGTGATAAGCCTGGACAACATTGTTTTAAAGAAAGGATCAGCTGTCCACATATGAGAAATTGAAGGGTTTTATTAGTTCTGTGAAAAGGCACAAGCAAAATACAATCAAACTTTATAATTCCTTTCTCTCTGTTTTCCTCCATTCCCATCCCCAGGAAAGTTGGGGAAAAGTCCTAAAACTAAAAGATGTGTGTGAAATAAGTTACTGTGGTGGTCTGGGACTGGCAAGAGATGGAAGCAAGGCAGAAAATGGTTTCTTGTAGCTTAAAAGAGATCAATTGATGAATGCTTTAGGCTGCTGGCAGCCAAAGAGTGTAGGAACGGATATGTTTCATCCTGTCATTTGATTATACCCACTGAAGCTCATTAAGAAAAAATATAATTTATAATCATTTTCCATTTGTTGAAACAAACAGAAAATGTGCCATGAAAATCTCTCAGAATATCTGTTTCTTATTTAAAAGAGAAAAAAGAAAAAGTAACAGTCTCAAATGTGAGCATTTGTGTGTCAACAGATCTTGTCAGCAAGGAAAAACAGATTTGCCCCAAAACAATAATTAGGTGCTTCTGAAGGATGTGGAAACCAGTTTTGTGTTGAGACGAAGAGAAGAGTAATATGTACGTGCCATTATAGCTTCAAAACTATATACAGCATCACATGTAGTGTATATAATTTCTGAGAGATTCCAGAAGCATTTTATTTATATGTATAGAACAATGCGCTTTTCTAATGTGCTAAGATCTTTTATTGTTAAGTGGAAAAATAGCTTACTGGAATGAGCAGCTGTGGACCATGGAAAAACTTCTGAATGTGCCCAAGTGGTCAGAAGAAATGTGGTCTGTATGGGAAAGATGATATTTTTAAATTGTTCCCTTATACTGGATTTGGTTACATTAAAAACTTTGCATTTTCGCTGATGAAAACAAATTCTAACCAAATTCTAACCAGATCCCCAAGCTCAATGTAGCTTAGAAGGGCCAGGCATATTCTACTGTGTAATTGCAAATTAAAAGATGATTCAGCTTTTACTTATGGAACCACAAATTAAGTCTCTCCATTGATTGTAACAACATAGCTTAGGAGATAAAAACATCTATGCCAAAAACCATGGCACAGCACATTTTGTCTGGCACCACACAGAGCAGTATCATCACTGTGAGACTGGTCACAAGCAGCACTCCTCTGGAATCAACATTGTTTAATATTTTCATGAATAACCTGCATGATGGTGAAGCCAAATCTTCCCTGCCACAGAATCCAGCTGGGTTCTGCCCCTTTATGTCTTGATGACACTGTGCACCAGTGTCTCCTAGAGCCTGTGGGTCTAATGTGCCAGGCCAACTGGATCCTCACTGTCTGATGACTTTTGACCAAACACCACCATGCCAGCTAAACCACTGCACTCAGTGCCACATCCAGGTGCTTATGGAACACCTCCTGGGATGGTGACTACTCAGGAATTCCCTAGGCAGCTCATTCCAATGTTTAACCATCCTTTCAGTGAAGAAATTCTTCCTGATGTCAACCTGAACCTCCCCTGGTGCAGCTTGAGGCCATTTCCTCTTGTCCTGTCACGGGTTCCCTGGGAGAAGAGGTCAAGTCCACCTCCTTCTAGATAGAGAAAGATAAGGTCTCCCCTGAGCCTACTTTTCTCCAGGCTAAACAACCCCAGCTCCCTCAGCCCTTCATAGGGTTTAGTCTCTAGGCCCTTCACTAACTTTGCTGCCTTTTTCTGGATGTGCTCCAGCATCTTCATGTCTTTCTTGAGGAGAGGGGCCCATATTATGACCATCAAGTAATTCTTAAAGCAAGAATTTTGGCCAGACCACACAGAAAAAATGTGTTTTAATGAAATCTAGAGAAATCACAAACACTTCAAAGGGTGAATTCTGATCCAAAGGTCAGTGTGAGTACAAAGCCCTCTGTATTTGTGGTAAACAGCAAACCAGCTCTGAAAATCCAACAGGTTATACTGGGTAGGGCAAACAATGTAGCCTTTTATTTGAGCACATGCACTCAACCAGCAAATTTATAGCAGTCAGCCATAAGAAAACAGCTTTTTTACTTTAAGCAAATAGATAAAGCTCTCTCAGTATTCCTTTGTTTCCCCTGTAGTGCATATGGTGCAAATATTGGGCTAGTGGACTGGGAGGTACACCTGCTGGAAATGGGAACCATTCTATTGACGTCAAAGATGCTAACTACCAGCAGCACCAAGTGAGAACCTAGCCTAGAATACGTTTTCATATTCGCTAAATGTTATTTTTTTTAAGCTTCTGTTCCTTTTTTCAAGGAAAATTCTGTCTCTCCCAATTGCTGCCCAGCTCACATACCCCTGTGAAATAGTCTGAAATCCAGGGCTGTACTTAAAAAAAAAATTAAAAGAAAAAAGGAAAAGAAAAAAGAGATTAAAAAAGAAAAATAAATGCTCTTTTCCCCCTCTTTACTTAGGAGAAGGAGCAATTAGTAAACAAAGCAAAACAAAAAAAGAAAAATACTTCACCTTTTGATGCCTTTAATAAACTTGTTCTCTTTAGTTTTAGACACTTTCATAATTAACATTCTGCTAATTGTTCAGACTCAGGCTGACAATGGTAATTGCTAAATGATTTATGATATACTTTTTAAAAGGGCTTCTCAGTTTCAAAAAGTTTCTCAGAAAAAGAAAAAGCACTGAGATAACAAGAATCTAACTCCTATTTTGCGGTGGCTTTTTCAAGAATAGTACTTGGACCCTAACTTTCCAAGATCCTCAAAACTCACAACTTCTGCTGAAAGAGACAGCTCTTCTGCTGACTTGGTGCACATGCACCCTTGTACGGATCTGTGCCAGTGGAAAGGGACTCTGCACAGCCTTGGAATCAAGAGTGGAGTATCTGTGGCATACATATAGGCCATAGGGTTTCCAAGCTGGTGAAGAGGACTTTAATTTAAATTTGCTGGGGGAGAGAAACCTCAGTCCATCCCACTCCTACCAGTTTGATGCCCGTGTCAGCAACAGGTGCCCAGAGCCTAGATAGAAATCACAGGTCAGCAGGAGCACCTGAAGAGGAACACAAAGGAATTCCAGGCATTCCAGCCAGGAAGACAACTTCATTGGGGGCCCAACTCAAATGCCTCCATGCAAATGGACAGACAATGGGAAATAAGCAATAGGACTCAAAGATATGACCATGCCAGGAGGGCTGTGATCTTAGTGGCATCATGGAGACAGGGGGATGAGTCCTGTGACTGGAGTGTTGGGATGGAAGGACACCAGATCTTTAGGAAGGACAAGCAGGGTAGATGAAGACATTGGCACTCTCTATACCAAAGACTAGCCAGAGCACATGGAGGAGTTTCACCTGGGGATGGATGAGGAGATGACTGAGAGTTTATGGGTGAGCATTAAAGGAAGGGCAGGGATTGGTAACATCGTAGCAGGGGTCTGATACAGGCCACTCGACCAGGAAGACCAAGAAGGTGAAAGAATAGGCAACCCAGGAGGCTCCTGGAATGTGCTGATAATAATTTCTTCTCCAAGTGATAGAGGAGCCAAGAAGGAGAGGCACTATGCTGGACCTTTTTCTTGCCAACAAGGAGGGGCTGGTGGCAAATATGAGGCTTAAGGACAGCTTTGACTGCAGCAGCCATGAAATGCTGGAGCTCAAGATCCAGAGCAGTGAGGAAGGCACACAGCAAGCTCACTATCCTGAACTTCAGGAGAGCAGAGTTTGGCCTCTTCAAGGATCTGCTTGGTTGCATACCATGGGATAAAGCCCTGGAGGGAAGATGGGCCCAAGAAAGCTGCTTAATATTCAAGGATCACCTACTCCAAGATGTTCAACTCTCTCTCCTCTCAACTCCAGGTTCTCCAATATGTTGTCCAGGGTGTCTGACCTGCAAGTAGACATCTGCAGGATTCAAGAGCTCATGACAGAGCTCTTTCTTTAGACTCCCTTTACAATCAAGGGAGAAACAGTCATTCCTTGGCTGGGATGCCTTCTTGGGGCACCTACCTTTGTAGAGGATCATCTTAAATGTATATATTTTCTGCAGTGATCTGCATGTCTGGAGTAATTATTTCAGACAAGATGTTGACATTAAAAGACATGCAAACTGAGGTGCACAAATAAAAATAAAGTCAATTAAAAATAAAATAAAAATACTGAAAGAAACTACTTTGGAGCTACACCGTCACAAAGATGTGAACTTGGGTCTGCTGGCCCACAGGACCCTGTGGCAGGAAGCAGTGCTGAAAACCAGTGCTAAGAGAGACCAGGAAGGCTGATGTGCAGAGGGGAGTCTGTTCCCTGACATCTTCCTTATCCCCTTTCTTTCTCCCCCGCCTTGGACACGCCATAGAATAGGGGTTTCCTCAGGCAGGTGTTGACCAAAGAGTCAATCACCAATGTTTTGTCACCATTTTTGTTATTGCTGTTGTTGCACTTATTTTATATGCTTTTGACCCCCAGCACAGTATTTAACCATGACTTCTACAAACTCATTATGCATTTCATTCTTTGAAAGCGCAAGGGTTTGTTCTTCTCAACAGTAAGCTGGAGTTCTTGGGACAGTAAAAGCTGGAGTTTTTTGGAGGCGTGTGTTTTTTTTAATAGTTTGATTTCAACTCACTTCCTCAGTGCCTCAGGGAGCACGTGTGCCCCCTTGAGTTACACATAATAAATCCAAACATGCACAGGTTGAGGACTGTTTCAGCTCAAGGAAATGATTTGGCTAGTGAATTAAAGTTTAGGCATGAGCTTATCTGCAGCAATAAATCTATATTGCACTACTGACGTTAGGGAAGGCTTTGACACACACATATAGACATTTTTATTGTCACAGATTTTTTCAAAGTCTTCCTCTATTTTGGTTCACTGTAGTTTGAAGACATTCTAAAAATTTTTTCTTTGGTCTTGTTTACAATGACAAGTGACTTTTTAGAAGGTTCAGGGAGAGTCCCTTATGAGTTACAATGATATATAATGTAAACAGCTTTATTTATTGGATATAAAAATTCATCTTTGATTGAACACACACTGGATTATCTGCCTGTTGCGGAGGCAGTTGGGCACTTCACAGTGGAGCAGGACCAGTATATTGCAGGTGACTTGAAAGTAATCGTGCTATCAAATTTGCACACCTGAGCCTCCGTGATATGATTTCACCCTTAGCAACCTGATCTGAGACATGTGCTGGCAGTGTAAAAAAGGGCCTTTTGTCTCCAAGGCCCCATTTTGAATGCAACATAAACTGGTAGCAAATAAAGTAGGCACCTAGCTGCAGTCTCTCACTAGCTTGTATAAAATTAATTGCATGCTGTCACACATTTTTAGTAATGTGGTGTGAAAACTTCATGCTAGCTGATCCCATACTTTCAGCACTTGTGCCCTGTTGACCATGAAACCATTTCAAAATACTTTTTCATGGAGTTCAACGCCAGAAGAAACAAATAAAAGACGCACTGTGATCTCCACTGTGTCACAGGTGATTGCATTGCAGTTAGTTATCCTTGTATTGAGTTCAGTGATCCAGGAGAGGCTGTGTCTGCCCTGTGCTGGGCACAGCCTGTTCCAGTCAGCTCCAGCAGATCCATCACAAAGGGCACAGCTGAGCCTAGCAACCCCAAGGGTGGTGTCTTGGGGAAAGTGCACTTAGAAAAGGGCAAAATACTGCTAGGCAGAGAAGGGTGAGGAAAGATGTGAGAGAAACAGCCCTGAGGACGGCAAGGTCAATGGAAAAGGAAACATGAGGAGGTGCTCCAGGTGCTGGACCACAGGGGCTCTCCAGCTCTTGGAGAAGGCCACAGTGATGCAGGTTGCTCCCCTGAAGCCCAAG
Source organism: Grantiella picta (assembly GCA_013397955.1). Lineage (NCBI taxonomy): Eukaryota > Metazoa > Chordata > Aves > Passeriformes > Meliphagidae > Grantiella > Grantiella picta. Next base: position 1,336,637 of record VZRM01008901.1, on the reverse strand, counting down.
AAAGTCCACAGTGGAGCAGATATCCAAAGAGCAACCCACAGCAGACCCCACACAGGACCAGGTGGTTGCATCCTTGAAGGAAGTTGCAGCATGTGGAAACTCCACACAGGATCAGGCTCCTGGTGGGAACTGGAGGGAGGACGCCACAGACAGACAGGTTTTCTGGTAGGAATGATGAACCTGTGAGAATCCCACACTGGAGCAAGGGAAAAGTGTGAGGAGGAAGGAGCAGCAGAGGGGAGCTATTAAGTACTCAAAACAAATCTTATTCCCCATCCCTCTGCACCACTCAGGGAGGAGGGATTATAGGAGTCAGGAATGGTGAGTGAAGCTGAGCCTGAGAAAAGGAAAGGAAAATGGCTACAGGTTGTCTCTCAAAAAACAAAACAAAGCAAAACCACAAGAACCACCAAAGTTATTCAGATTCTATCATTCAGATACTATTTAACACAGTGTATTAAACCAATGTTCACAGAGAGGAAATTTAGTTTTAAATAATCCAAACAATGTCCTTCTACCATCACCCCTGAAAGGTGTTTTGAGGTTTTCCTACTCTTATGAATAGGAAATTCATAGGGTAAACTGGTCAGAGGTCAGCTTTCAGACACAAGATCCTGGAAGGTTTTGCAAATTAGATTGAATAGATGTAAGGCTGAAGTATCCCACATCCTTCCACAATTCTGGTTATCAGGACAAGTCTAGCAGCATCTGACTAATGCTGTGTTTACAGGCAAGAACATAGTGCATCAACATGTATTTCTATATTCTTTTTCATATGTCCAGAAAAATTGTATCAGTTGTATCTGTCCCAGCATTGGATGGAGTAATTTATCTAAAGTATAAATCTTTGGTTCCCAGGAGAAAATCTCTAACCTCTTGGCTCTGCCTGCATACCTGATTCTCATGTAATACTTTTATTTTTCTGCACTTATTCATATTGTATGGAGTGACTCACTCAAAGTGTTAGAGAGAGAAGTGTCTTGCATCTTTGTAATGATGTGGAAAGAAAATTAGGAGCGTATAAGGACACTTTTTCCTAATTTTTTTTGTGCTGAGCTTCATGAACATCTGCTACTATCCTGGAATGAGTCATAACTTTAAAGCATAATTCTACAGCACATGATGTAGCTTTATTCATTAGATTTAAGTGGGTGTGTGATTCCTGTGTAAAATATTTATGCTATCTTCTTTATACAGAAATGCATATTTGCCTCAATTTGCACAACTTCTTTTCATTACTAAGCTGGTCCTGGCAGTGTTGAGAAGCAAGGGAATGCACCTTGTGCCGAGAAATGAGGAAAGATGGGGTGCTGCCTTGCTCTTGGGGTGCACAGAGTGAAGCTGGGGCCGAGTGGCTCTCAGCCCCACGTGCTGCTGCTGTATCTGCAGGCGATGCATGACTCACGCTCACAGGACCAGTGAGTGACTGCCAGAATTAGCATCCAGCCTGCAGTTTTGAAAAGAGCTGGGCCCTCTTCACTGTGATAGTTTATATTGCATCCTGGGATCCCTTACAAAGTAGTATTTTTGTTTGCCTCAGTAAATGATCCATCGGCGATGTCTATTTTTTTCAAGCGCAAAAAAAAGCACTTTTTAGCAGAGTTTGTACTTCCTCTCACACTTCTGATAAGAATATAAAATTCCCTGCTCACAAATTAACTGACTCTTGTACAAATGAGGGATGTTTCAGTCTGAGGTTCAAGAAGCACAGCTACTGAAAGAGCTGGATTTGCCTTATTTTGATTTTTACTCCTGTTGGCTTAAAGAACTTAAAACTCATATTACAAGGAATAGCCAAAAGTCAATTCCATTTAAAAAAAAATACAATTCAGGCTTGTATGAACAGGACACAGCAACCTTCATCTCAACTGATTTTGATTTTTAGAATATTATTTACTATACTACAGCAGAGAGCACTCTGGCATTACAAGAAGGTACTTCATGGATTTATTCAGGTGATAAATACCATGGCATGATTTTATCAGGATGATAAAAGAAATAAGTTTACCTTACTCTGATGTAATTTCAGCTTACATTAAACCACTCTGAAAGCTAATTAAACCAACACAAGTATTTGCTTTTCATTTCTGTTTCACTCAAATATGATTCTAATCTAAATTATAGGAAAGTACTTTCTACACAATTTCACAATGTGAGCTGTGGAGACCTCTTTTAGGTGGCTATGATCTCCTGACTACTATTTCTGTATGAAATCACTGGTGTAACTGTTGCCTTAAAGTACTGAGCACCATTTCCTGAAAATAGCCAAAACTACATTCAGACAGAAATCAATGTTGCTATAGGCATTTAGGAACATGGCAGTTCAGTGCCACAATGCACTCTTTGCTAATTCAAAATCCTAATGGATTTTCATGTAGAAAGTATCTATTCTGGCCAATTTGTACAGTGGTTGAGTATTTTAGCAGGGTTTAGAGCCTTGCAACAGAAACAAGCGAAGTCTAAAGAAACAAAAAATATTCCTTATATTTAAACTCCTTTTAGAGTTTCCAGTAAGGAGAGCTCATGGTCCAGCTGTATCCCAAAAATATATCATAAGGGAGGGAAAGAGAAAAAGACAAAAAATAAAAGTTGTGTCATAATTATTTTCTTTCTATCACTGGTAATTAATAAACAAAATAGATAATTTCCACCTTCTGAAGCCAAATGTTTGCTATCTAGTTCTTGACTATCTTGCATGTTTTTAATTAATTTTGTGTTTGGGTTGGAAAGCTCTAACCCCAAACGTCAACTTTTCCCTTTTGCATTAGCAGATTTTTAATGCTCTAGTGATACTGCCAAGAAAGTTTGACAAAAAAGATTATAAGGTAACCTGAAATGGCCCAGTTCGTTAGCCTTTCTGGATGTGAAGCATTCTTTTCCACAGGCAACCTCTAACAAAATAGAATCAGTGTATATGGAAAGATCTGGAAATATCAATTAGAAATACACTAAACAGATCTCAGCTTTTCTAATAAAATACCTTATTTGTTCCACTGGCAGAGACTATAGTTTACTGCCCAAATTACCTCTATGGCATTCAATCAAAAGAATTTCCCAAAGTCTGGTGTAAAAAAGAATAATTGACTTAGAGCTATGTAGAAATAATATTATTTATTCGCCTTCCTTAAATTATTTGCATATACTTGGTAATATATAAAAGGGAAAGAAAGTTGGCAACACTTCAGAGCGTTCAGGCCACCTTTGTCTTACGCCTTTGTTTTGCAAGTTAAGAAATGAAACAATTTACTTGAGCATGCATAAACTTAACCAAGCTTTTATCTATTCTGAGTAATGCAGCAAAGAAAAACTGGTTTTGGTAAAGATGTTTGTAAGCATGACAAGATAATTCAGGGCCAGGGCTCATAAGAAAAAACTGTGTTCGATGAGGCCATTCTCTACTATGTCCATCTAATAAAATCAAAGAGATGAAAAATATGCCCAGCCTTTCCCGAGGAATAATCAAAAATGGGGGAGGGGGTTTTGTGAAATCATTTTCCTCAAAGGAAATTTTTCCTTCTACTGTTAAAAAGCCAACCAAAACTGAAGAAGAAGAAGAAAGAAAAATGTGGAACACATTTAACCAAACTCTTCCACAACAAATAAGGAATTGGGAAATTATTTGGCCCATAAGTGTGCACAACACATTTTAGGCTTGTGTCAAGCACAGACTTGTCAGCGGTATACTATATTGCAAATAAATCTACTATTAATTACCCCACATGGATACTCAGAAACACAGTTTTACTTAGTCAATGTTGTTTAAAGAAGTTGATTAAAACACACATAGCCTTAAATTGCCAGTGTTGGCTTTCAGCAGGGGGGAATCCTCTTCCAGTGTCAGATTTCCCAGCAAGTGGTCAGCAGGGTGCTGGAGATTGATCCTCCTCTGCACAAAGGAGGTTGTGTCGGGCAGAGCCTTCTCTGTGAGCACTCCAAGACTTAGAGCTTACTCCTTCATTCCAAAATAGACTGAATTTGGGGACATTCCAGGGCTGCTAAAAAAACATCTGTTAGGGAAGTGGGAGAGCTTGGAAAAGGCTGAAGAGATACTTGCTACAACAGAGAAGGACATAAATGAGCTTTTGTAAATAGCTGACTAACAGATCTTCTGTTGGACTGATCCCCTTGTTTTGAAGTTTGCATCACATTGTTAGTCCTCATTTCAGGTTTTTAAACCTTGGAAAGAGGACTTTTCATTATTGCTAAAATTAAAAGTTTGGTAATTAACCGTGGAAAGTCATGGATATGAAACATCGATGCATGCTGCACACAATTTCTATGATTTCTAATGCATAAAAAATGCTTGAAAACTTGAAAAATCATTTTTATGGAACCACTGTCAAACACAAAAAATTAAAGAACTTACTGGAAGCTGCATTGAATGAGATCGATTCATTTTCACATTTCATTTTACTGTCACTGAATATGTCTGGACACTTATGTTATCCTAATGGTGCACTGAGATGCATGAAGGCAATTCTCTTTGTATTACTATTAAATGTAACAGTGGTCAAAATTATTGTAAATGGGTTTTTCAATACACCATTTCTAAATCTATATTTGGAAGACACGGAGTATATTCCTGCCACAAAAGATAAAAAACAGTAAAAAACAAAAAAATAACCCATGATGATCTGAATTCTTTATTTTGGAAAAAATAAAGAAGCATCCTAAGCTTGTCAGCGATATAAGAATGCTTTTTAGTACCTCTAGACAGCATCTCTGCACACCTTAATGTAACACACATTATAATCAACAAAAAAAATGAGCAACCAGATTCAGAGCTCTTTAGTTCTTAATGGAGCAAATTAATTGCAATCATTTTGTAAATATATTGGGGGGAAAAATCTCATTACTGTTTTTGTCAGCACTGTTGCATAAATTAGTTGAGTGCCATATGAAAATAATTTCATAACAAATCACACCAAGCTTCCAGATGCAGCTCCAGAGGAGGATTTCCTTTTAGCTGCATGTCTAAGCTTTTTGCAGATTCCTTAAATACCGTCAGACACCTAAAATAGCCCTAGATGTGAAAGCTGAGGTACCTGAATTCCTGCCTCAGACAGCTGGTCAGCTGAAAATCTCTTGAGAGCCCACAGATAAAACAGGGTTATTGACTTTTATGGAAGCTTAGGTACTCTAGTTGAAAGCAACTATGCTTACATGTCTTAACCTGAAGCTGAATTTTCCATTTAAGAAAGAATTATGTGAATATTTTGCCAAAGAAATCCCAAACTGAATAGACCCTAGTGGGATTTTTTTTCATTCTTCTCTACATTTTTCTTGAGTTTACGTGGTTGCAAAAATTACATCATTCAACAGTGAGCATGCTGCAAAACTCTTCCAAAGGACATTTTCAGCAGCTTCTTTAAAAAATCTGGTGAACACCATTCCAGAAAAATATCAAATCATTAACCACTGAGAGAAGCATCATATCATGGTAATTGTAAGAATGTGTTCTATCATTTTTCCGTTTGCAATTGTGAATGATATTTGCATTTTTTAACCTCTCAAGAGCTGTGTCCTCCTCTCTAAAAGTTAGCAGATGCACATGCATTCCAAGTAAAAATTTTCATGTTTTCACATTCCGGGAGTTACAGCACGGGCATATGTTGTTATGTTCTGTGACTCTCTTTGACAGCTTTCTGCTGTATTTATTAGGCAATCTTTTAATAAATCATGGTACAAGAGAAGAAATATGAAGCTAAGAAACACTAATTAGCTTGGAGGAATCCTAGAACCCCCTGTGTTATGAAATAGTCAATACAGTTTCTGTAAGGTATTTAGGAACTTAGCTCTATGGGGTATTAGGGGAATGAACAGCATTCTTCAGAGAAAAGCAGATGTACATTACACCTTAGATTTTAAATGGGACCCGTGACAAAGTCATTCAGACTGCTAAGGGAAAAGATGGGCTTGCTGTCCCTCAGGCTGGGCTTCCTCTCCTGTAAATTAAGCACCCAAGGTGTAATTGCATCCTCTCCCAAACTGCATTATTCACATGCCCCAGATCAGCCTGTTAATTCTTTCCTAAGGTCAATGGATGGCAACCTAGAGTCATAGGACTTACCCCAAACAGTACGCACGACATCCTCTGGACACACCTGGACACAAGGCAGGTGGGGTTTGTCGTGGCTGTGCCTGGGGAGTGCACAATTACTGCATGGTACAGAGTGTCCATGACTCTGTTTCTGTACAGACGCCCTTCACTATCACTGTCATGCCCTCTGATCAAAAAAGGCTTTGGAGCCACGGAGGTTTTTGTACAATTGCAGATCTTGCACGTAACGCCAGGCCAAGGAAGCCTGAGACAGACCTCCTCCTGGACACAGAAAGCAAATTCATTCACAATTTTCAAGCATGGTTTCCTTCTATCCCTTTACTCCTTCCCGAATGGATTGCAATCTCTGTCTCCTCAGTTGTCTCTGGCCCCTCACCACCCCTTTAACAGATGGCTGCAGCCAGGTCTGCCCATATTTTGAAATATATGAGTCTTTCACTTCTTCCACACTCCTGACTCCAGTGCGTGGCTTCTGCTAAACTTAAGATTTGGAATATCACAGGTTCCAGAGTGAATTAATCTGTGCAAAAGAATACAACAGACTAGTCTCCATTCAAGAACACAGCAGAGGAGAGATACTTTTCCAAAATTGGATTGCAGTCCCCAGACCACAGTCAGAAAACAGGAGGGTGCCAGGAAGAACTCTTTCAATCACCCAAGGACTCACCTCGAAGTGTAGGACTATTTGTGCTTTTCACAGATGAAGAGCGAGAAGAAACACACCGAGAAGGAAGAGGTGAAATTACGATTTAGAGGGAAAAGATGTTGGGGAGGGGGGACTTCTCCTGTGTGAACTTTACCTTCAAAACAATGTCAGTAAGTAAAAAAAGCCACTCTCCTCAGATGATAAAAACTTCACAAGTCTTTAGAAGCATGAATCAAGTTTTGCTCACTTCTATATGAAGTGAGCAATGTACAAATACGATTTTTTAATGAAAGCATAGCACAGTTCTACATGCAACATAATTTTGAGCTGTTGTTAATCTTTAGGGATATAAAAGTGAAATAAATATGTTTTCCCATACAGAAATTGCCACAGAAATACTGAACACCTCAGCAGCTGGATTAGGACACAATGAGCACTGTGTCTACATTGCAGAAAAAAGAGGATATCACATTTCAATAATATTTACATAAAACCCCTTAACATCTTTAACTAAAAGCTGGGAAAATAATACCTGTGATTATCTACTGCCATTTTTTAGAAGCAATTTAATTTAGCTTTAGTTATGTTCACGTTCCTTTTGGATTTACTTTTGACAATGTGCAAGTGATTGAATTTCATGTTCACGGAAAATGGATTTCAAAGTTACATTCTTAAGTAATTTCAAAACTCAAATTTAAATGTAAGATAAGAAGGCATTGAGACTGAAAGTTTGTGTATGTTTGTGCAATCAAGGAACAGGACAAATACCTTATGTCTTATCAGCACTGCCATGTAATCTAAGCAGCATCATTTCAATTTGTAAAGTTATGGTCCATCAGTAGATTAACATATCAGGGATCATTATAGAACAGACTTGAATTACAGACAATTTAGAGAGAAATCGATCTGTTCACATAAAACAAAGCTAGGTTCTTTAGAAACAGTTAATCCTAAGAATTATTCATTTACCTCTTCTGAGAATGGAATTTGGTCAAAACCCAACTATACTTCCCCGTGCAATATAAACATCTAGAAACATTGAGTTAAATTCCAGCTAGAAGGAATCCCCCTTGCATTTAACTGAAATATAAGCTTGATGTAAACTCCTGTTTAAAACAGTTTATTTTTAATAAGACAAAACCTTAAATCTAGACTGACATCTCAGATTTAGGCAGGGGATTTCTGCGAATCCAAATGTTAGTTCAGTTCCATAGTCATTTCTATTTGGCATCAGACCATGTCTTGTTTCTACTATTTTTGAAATCACAGACAAAACCACAGGCAACTGGATCTCTCCTAGGAAAAAACTGGATAAACAGCAAAAAGAGTATAATATTCCTCCATCTTTTAGTCACAAAAAGAATATTATTTTTATTTCTGTTCTCCTCATTTTCAATGTTCAATGGTAACAGCACTTGAAAGAAAAAAAAAAGGAAATATATGTTTTAACTACTTATAAAATTGTCCTAAATAGCCAACACATTTTAACTATATTAGAACTGTTGATAAAAAGCCAAGTAAAGCAGCATCCCTCTTCTCTCTTTTCAAGATGAAAAAAAATCACTGTTTTAAAGAGGGTAAGATTGGGAAGAATCCCTCATTAAACCAACACCAGAGGCAAATTCTGAGACAATGAGAGTCAAAAATATAGCTAACAGGGATGCACTTGTCATTGTCTCCTAAAATATTTTTCACTTTATTTTCTTCCCAATCAGTGTTTTTAATCCAAAATGTGTTAACACTCTTTGCAACTAATTATGGTCATCATAGCTTTCAGTTTTGCTAAATGAATAAAATACCTTTCTAGGAGTATGAATGACTGAGTAAACTGGATTTAGTCTGGAAAAAAGAGAGCTGGGGAGGTAGGGGATGGAATAGAAGTGTCCAAAATTATGATGACATAGGCAGGGTGGATAAGGCTTGACTGTTCCTTTTTTTTTTTTTAATTGAAAAAAAAGTACAGGATAGGATAGGAAAGAAAAGAAGAAGTGAGATTCAAAGGGAAAAAAAATGTCTGACAGCAGACACCTGGCCATAAGAACTCCTTGCCAAAGGATGCTGTGAGTACAAAGTTTATGGACAGCTAAGGACAGTCTGAAGAAACAGACGGAAAAGACATTCCCTGATGGTCACTGAAGCCCCAAAAAACACATATAGCTCAGGAAATTCACAGAACCAAAAATAACCGAAGCTTAGGAGAGAATTATTCTGTACTTTTCTTTACCTTCCACTTGCACAGCTGGAGTCTGCTGCTAGAGATATATCCTGGGCTACCTGTACAGTCACTGACTCTGTATGGACCTACTTATTTTCTCTGTGAATAACAGTATATTTATTAATAATGAGTGCCTTGAGTAATTTTCTCCACAACATTTTTTAAAATTAATTCTTGCAGATTTTTTTAAAATATCTAGATTTCAAGGTATTCTTTTGGATGTGAAATTGTATTTAAAACATGTCATGATCTGCAGAACTAGGGTCCAGAAATATAAAATTTGTTGGTTTGGGTTTTTTTAATGAATGTATGAATGCATGAATTAATAAATTAGTTTACATTAACTACATCTTTAAATGTAAGCAGTGCACAAAGCAAATTTTATGAGGTTAAGCAGAATAATAGCCCCACAGCCCTTTGAACTCCACCCCCTTTCCCAGTAACCAGGACAGAGACTTATTTCCATTGATCCATAGAAATAAAAAAATCCCATGGAAATTTTAATGCATATCACTTAGTGAAAATCATAAATAAACTGCTTGATATTTGAAACTGAAAACTGACCTCCAAATAATCTCCAACATTCATAACACCTGAACCACTACCTTCAATGAATATCACCAAATACAGATGAATAAAAATAATACTTTACACTTTCTAAAGTTCAAATATGAGAGAGGTCATGCCCAAATATCAGTATCTAACTTTTCATCAATTTTCTGTGTTGGACCACATGGCTTAATCACATATGAAGACCTGTACAGTGTCCAAATGAAGAATGATCTTTCCACCCTCTCTCAAGCTATTGCTGTCCACATTGACTCATTAACTTTAAAAGCTACTGATATCTATCTGCTTGGTGCTAAAGCACATTAAAATAAAGTTGCTTTGTTTTGATTTCTGACTATTAAAGTCTCACAGAGACTACAGACCTGATTAACCTGTCAAGGAATGTCAAGCTGATGCGATTATAAATAGCCTCAGACTAATAATGTAAACACAAAAGGCTATTTAGATACATCCCAAAAAAACCAAATTTCCCCTGGGTAAATCAGAGCTAAATTTGTGGTCAGATTCCTTCTTATCAAATCATGTCCTCCTTTTCTTGCTTTTCAAATGCATAGATTGCTCCTATATATACATTTGCCACAACACAATCCACCTTTGTGCCTTCCCCGCCAGGTTTGTATTATAGTTTCTGCAGCCTAGCCTGGGTAACATAGACCCTTGGAAAGAGTGGATATTTCTCTGTTATTCAGGAGTTCATACCTTTGAATGACTGTAATAATGTTCCCACTTTATACAATAATGATGCCACCTTTCCAATTATAAATGATGTGGTTATTATCAGATCTGCATGTGATTGTTTCTACATGTATTAGAAACTGTGCTATGGTCCCTGAGCTAGTCTCATTACTACATTCTTGCATCTCCTGTATACTAACCATGAGCTATACGCCTTTCTTGATAAATATATTTGTAACTTTTTGGTTTTGATAATTACAGCAAAGTGTTAGTTTATAAAAAAAATGCCCAAAAGAGGGACTTGGGCAGTTTTTAGTGATCTGAATCTCAAAACCTCTACTCAGGCAGTATTTCTGCTAACTATGCCAGCCCTTTAAATGCATACACTTGATGGCTCTCCTTCCCTTTGACAGTGAGTTCTTAGCTCATACCTTTGTTCTGATCTGCCTAAGTATGAGCAGTCTAGAACTTACCTCCTTAGCCAGTCACTATTCAAAGACACAGCCTCCTTTGGCATGAGTGGGGCCTTGTCTGATAGGGACAGACCCCTAAAATTCCATGAGGAACTTTTCTTTGTTTTGCAATAGAACTTCTGGAGGAGGAGGAGATTGGAAGATGTGAAACAACTTTATATTTTAACTTAGCAATTAGAGTACCCATACCGGAAAAAGCCTTTCTTTGCCTGGTGGGATTCAGATCCTGATCCTTTAAGTCATGATTTTGTAGGCAGGGCACTATCAGGATTGCTCCTGTAAAAGTGGTGCACTCTGAAGACCAGATGTCTGATGAACAGAGAGAAGGACTGTTTAAATCAGGGGTTGCAGCAGTTTCTTTTGAGAGGGTATGTGGATTTTTGATCTGTGTTCCCATTGCTCTTTTAGCCCTGTATTTCAAAACTGCCTAATATAAAATACATTAAAAGCCTTAAATTCTAAAACCTGGATCGAACTTACCTTTCCTGCCTCAATGCCCCATGCTGCGTCTGGTCTTTTTAGCCCAATCAGTTTTGAACTACGTTCTTAATAATTCAACTTGGCATCATGTCTGGAGATAAAAAGAGTGAGTTCTTCTACACTTTGTTAGCAGTGATGTTGTTGTCTAATGTTTGAGGTATCTGAAATCCCTCTGTTTTCCAAGGGTGCTAAGTTCAAAGCAGCTGTGGGAGAATGTCACAGATGCACAGATCTGAAAAAGGTCAGTGTCACTGTTCTTGATGAGTCCCCTAATGCCTTCCCCATTTCTTTCTTTCTGTTTCCATCTACTCTAACTTCAGGAATCAAGCTCCTAAATGGAGAAAGGAACCCTGCTCTTTTGGGGCTGGCAGGTGGTGGCTGTCCACTCCTGAAGCCTCCAGCCCTGTATCCCCAGGATGTGCCAGCACCTCCCCGCAGCCCTCAGTGAGACACATGATCCGTATTTGACCAGTAACTGGATTTCCCATTGGATATTTTCAGAAAGATCTCTGCTCAAGGTGATGACTCCTTAAATGTCTCCAGCATTCTGTCTGAAGCTGAGCCTTCCCAAGTGGGCACTATTTTGCTTTTAAACTTTTGTTATGTGTTCACTGGAATTATGCACAGAACCAAAATAGTGCTAACTTTATGGAATTAATTTTTAGATTTATATCATATTTTGTTTCTGCTCCTAAGAGGCTTGAAGCATAGTTTTAACCACAATGAGTAATTTACCTCATTGACTAAAGGAAGAAAGCCAGAAAAAGCTTCAGGTCTAAGACTGAAGATGCATTTTAGTCTGTCTTACCCCAAATGAGTAACAGCTCCGAGGACAGAAACCACAAGCATGAAACCGGAACCATCCCAAAAAGTCTCAGCTGAGGTACTGGGTAGAGCCATAAACCCTATTTCCCACAAATTGTCTTTCCTGTTGTATTGTGGCTGATGAGCAGCTTATCCACTTGACATATTATGAGCAGGTGCAAACTGGCTTTAAATTACCTTGCAAATATTTGGCTGTTGTTAGCACTGTAGTGAAAACACAAGGCAAGCTATACCATCTCTGCAAACATGGGTTTATTCCATTAGGGTCAGGGATAACTTCTATCATACCAACAGATCATTCAGTTTAAGCTGATTGCACTGTAATACATATCTGTAAATACATATTTCACATAGAAATAGCATTCAGAAAGTTACAGTCTCTTAAACACAGCCCAAAGATAGAAATTCATCTTTCCTTTGGCAATATCATCTGATGGTCAGCTGATCACCATGGTCAAATTTAAGTGACAAAGTACAATTGTTCACATGTACACAGCTTCTTATTAATGACAGCAGAGTCTAGCAGAACCTACTGCTGGACACTTTCAAAGAATTATGAAGAGATACAAAATTCAAGGCCCACATTCAACGTCTGATCTTTACCAGTAAAACTTAGTACAAGAATTACCTTGATAAAATTAGAAATTACATGTAAAAATTAAAAAAGAAAAACCAAAACCTCTATTTGAGCTGAGCGTCACATATGGTGCTTACTATCTTATTGACAGAGGGTATTTCCTCAGTTTTTTTAGGAAGAGTAACTGGGAGATAACTTAGACCAGAACCTTCAGATCCAGCTGTAAAACAAGTCAAATGTATTTAGGATGATATACCTTCTAAGGAGCATACAATCTATTAGTTAAACTTTTCCGTTTCTTATGCTCAATGACATTTGACATTCCTGCACAAACAATTAATAACAAAGTGTTTTATAAACACTGAAACATTCATTTATGGAAATAGATCTGTATAACACCTATGATTATCCTCTCTTGAGGAGCCTAGCTATAAGGGCTGCATTAAAATACTTTCAAGGCCACATCTTTGAAAGGGCAACACGTTATATGAACTGACATCTAGCTCAAAGTCAAAAGAACATTTTTGAAAAGAAAACAAACCAACCATTTCAATCAGTAAAAAAGGAAGCAGCAGACCTAAGTATCTGCTCTGCATGTTAAATTGACAGAAAATTGTATTATATTACATCACAAAGTGCACGGTTAGGAAGGGGAAAGATGCCTACAAAGACTCCTCCTGTTATGAGCCACTGTGCTAGTGCAAGAAGGGGAGCTGCATGTAGATCAATATGAGGAAACAAAGAAGCCTTTTTCCTTCCAAAAATACCTTCTGCAAGAAAATACCAGCTTAGGTCCTGTGCAGTTAAGTTCCTTCCACAGAGGAAAAGCACAGTATTATTTCTGCTTACCCTAACTCATTGCCATATTCGACACACTGAGTCCGATCCCCAATCTGCATAAATCAGAGAAAGTCAATGAAGCTCTATTGATTCACACAAGCTTATTTTCTAATCCAGTGCTGTTTCAGACCATATAACTATGATTTAAAATACAGCATGATCTGTTACATATTCCTAAAAGGAAAAGAAGGCAAGGCAATACAATGAATCAGAGTAAACTGAAATACATGTAACCACATAACTACACTAGCCAAAAGTAACACTTCATTATTGCAGTTGGCATTACATTTATTAAGTTTGCTCTTTTTCCTGTTTCTTTTAAAACTTTCAATGATATGACAATAAGATTCTCTTGGAGAATCAGGCGTGCAGAGAACACAGGCCTTTCCACATGTCCCAGGCTAGAACACAACACATTTTGACACAAAAACCCCAGCTGCAAAATTTAATCTGAGGGAAGTAGAGCTAAGACTTCTGAATTTTTCCCCTTGTGTCTCTTTCTGTCAATACAAATCCAGAACTATAAAAACTTTTAATGCTTTGAAATACCTACAGCTGTGTATAATTAGTCCATTTGTGTTTAATATATTCTCTTTCCTGAGTTCCAACCTTCTTGATATTCAAGTTAAAGCAGCATTCTCTTGAAAATTACGAGTTTCACTGAGAAAGATGGTTAAAATGCACATGTGAAATTAAGTACCAAAATATGGATCAGTCCAGGAGAATATGACTGAATAATAGTACAGGAATTATTTATTAACTGGAAAGAAAAGTTGTCAATTTTCCTCAAGTTATATTGTCTGCTTTTTACTTTTTAATGCTTGACCCAAAAATGCAATCATAAGCTGTTAAAAATGTAGTTCAGCTAAATCTTCCTGGTCCACAGAAGAAACCTGTAGATATTCCATAAAATATTCAATTAGCCTGGGATAATTTTTATCTGTCATAGTGAGCCTGTATTAAAAATTCACATTGCAAATAATGGAATAATTTCATCTTGTGAGGGTCCAAATTTCTGAAGACTAAATGGTATAGGCCACACTATACAAAGCAAGAGATTGTATTGGGCCAAGGTTCTGCAGGTGGCACTATGAAAGGAAAAGAAAAAAATATCTAATAAAAGAAACTTTTGAGCAGAGTAATAAAGTGAATGGTATCAAACTGAGATACTAGATGGCATTTATCCAAGAATTCAGGAAAAGACCTTGCATATGGAACTGGTGAACTAGTAACCACAGCATGTAACCTATAGCTTAAATCTCTAGAAGGATGAAAGCAGCAACAGTGACAATGATTCTTTAAAAATCTTCAGGTATGAGCCTGAAAACTATGAGCCCGTCTGATAGCGAGGTTAAGTAAACTGGTAAAAAAAATTACAGACTAATAAATCATAACAATAGTAGATAAATACGATCTATTCAGTCTTTAAACTTTTGAAGAAAATAATACCTAATAGGTCATCTTTGAAGGAACCAAGAACAAACCTCTCTTGGTAAAACCCCTTGGTTAATGGTAAAATTATCTATAAGGACCCTCATTAAACTATTAAAAATATGCAGCTGCCATTGGATAAGAGCTAAGGTGGGTCCAAAATAAAAAAATAGGTTGGGAACAAGTAATTTCATAAAGCAGGCAAATCTGCAGAAGTATCTCTGATGATACTACATGTGGGTACCGTGAAGTACAAATACTGCTGGTGAGTCACAGTTAGTTGGGGGAGCTAAATCTGAAGCATTTTGTAAAGCACTGAAAAATGTACCATAATATTGCAGATCTGAATGATAGATGGCAGATGAAATTCACTGCTGGTGTTGGTGGAGTCATGAATAAGGGCAAAAAGTCACCTCAGACTACAGAGGCACTGATGGATTCTTATTTAACAGCTCCAGAAGGATCTTTGAGACATCAACAGCTCTCAGAACAGTCTGGCACAGCAGTGATCAGAAAGGTAGAAAGAAGAATGGGATTATTGGGGAGGAACAAGGAATAAAGCAGAGGATGTCAGTATTTAACTCTACACAGCCATGTGTGGCCAGCCTCTGAGCAATGCATGCAATTATAATGGTCCAGTTACAAATTAGGTCTAACACCATGGAAAAATTTTTAAAATTGTGTCAAAAATGACCTGAGGAATAAAGCAACTCATGTACAAAGAGATAAAACACAGATTAAAACTCAGACTGGAAAAGCATCCATTTGGGGCAGAGGAGGAGTGTAATGCTATATGCGGTCAGGAAGGGAATGAAGACAGGGACTGGGGAATGATGATTCATTATATCTCATGGTCACATCTGGCCCACTGATTGCTCACTGAAATTGTTGTGTAGTAAAAGAAAAGGGGAACAACAGGAACGGAAAGAGTTCTAAGGAGGTTATCATCTAGTCTTCTCCCAGATTTTATGCTCCTTCCTTAATGGAGCCAGTGATTCAGGCTAGATTGATCTTTGGTGTGATCAAAGCAGGCAGTCCTTATGGCCCTATGTTCCATGTACCTCACCAATTCAGGAAAGTTACTGGATATAGCAACAAAGAAGAATATGTAAATCTGCTCTCAGGAAAGACTGGAAACAAACAGGTTAAATTCTGTTGCGGCTTTCCTTTTTAAACAAAACCCTTTCCCCATCACAGAATTATTTATTCAACAGTACAGTTTGTTACATTGCCTTTTTCTTATATTGTACATGTGAATGTAATTTTCACCTTCAGTGCATTTATAATGGGTTTTTTCTAATGAATGTTATTGTGTATTTGATTAATAATGTTTTATCATCTGTCTTAAAAATTGTGTCAAGATCATTAAAGTACCAAAATGGAAAACTACAATTGGATTGTAGTTTGAAATTAAATATCCATTGCACTACATAATCATTTCCGCAAAATAAATTTACTATATTTTATATTCCCACAGTGCTACTATTGCAATCTTAAATTCTATTAGTTCAGTTAATGTCATGCATTCTTCAAACTGTAAATTATTGTCACATTTTGTGGTTATATCACATTGCTCTCTGTGAAAAAACTCTTCTAACATGGGCCAAAACAATTCCTACCACTCAAAAGGATCACCGATGGACTATATAATCTTAAGAAAAGTTAATGTCAAGAGTCACTGTTTTCAATGACACACCCAAAAGAAATATTTGGACATCACTGTGCCTCCAACTGAAAACATTGGTCTCAATCAGTGTGACCAAGGGGTTTCAAAGGATTTGTCCTGAAATTTGAATATATAAGAACAGTAATTCAATTGCTCCAGTAGATGCAACCATACACCCCATGCTAGGCTGCAGGATCCCACTAACAGCATTGAAATTTGGAAAATTTCTCTGTTTGCATTGGAATATGCTTTCAGATACAACCATAAACAAATAGAATAACTTCAGAAATGTCCCAGGAATTAGCTGTCATCCTGCAAAACATTTAAGCATGAGCTCAGTTTTAATAATGCAAATAATCCCCTTTATACAAAAGACAATGCATGTATTTAATACTAGAGTCATGCTTGTATGATTCAATGCTTTGGAGCATGACCAAGATAACAATTAGTGGAACTATATATGATTTTAGGTAAAAGGTTTAGATTCCAGTGAGTAATTAAATTAATTATTGGACAAAAACATAAACTAGTGTTTTGCCTTTAAATTGTATCATGCATTCCGACTAAAAATTCGAAGAGTGTGGAAAACCATGATGGGGTGGTAGATCTATATTACTTTCTTAACCATGTGAGTGGAACTGCTATTCTGTTAATACCTGCAAGGAGACAAACAAACTGGCTTGTGCTTTTGCCTTGAGTAGGGTAACAGAAATCTTAATGCAACTAATGCTGCAAGTGGAAAATATTTTCCATATTTTTGAAATGAGTTAGAATAATACAATCAACATTTCTCTTCTCTAAATACCTCAGCAGAACCCCTGCTGTGGGACACTATAATCTGATCACATAGTTCATTTTGACCACCGTCTCTTAATTAAATGCTCATAATAATGGTCAAAGCAAGTGACACTAGAATTTATCCACTGCCAGACAAAAGCATAAGTAGAGGTGTTGTGCCTAATGGTGTATAATACATGGGCTTAGCTTTTCTCAGTTTTGTTTCCCTTTGTCATTTTTAGTATTAAAGAAAGACAAAATCCAATAATGGGTTCTTTCTTCTTAGCACTTTCACTGCAGGAAAAGAACAATTTCTGAAAAACATTTTCAAGTGAGCTTGCCTCAGAAAAGAAAGAAATAAAAAGTCTTGAATCAATGAGGTTATAAAAGAAAATTTAATCCATTCTTAATGGCCCACGGACATGGTTCACTGAGGTTCCTGCCAGCAATTTTCTGCTGTTGCTTTGGAAAAAAAAAAGTAATTAATGAAACTAGCTGAAGCTTGTTGTGTAATCCTCTCTTGAAAGTTGTATTCGTACATTTTTCAATAAGAATCAGCAGCTGATTAAAAATGTACGTGTCTGAATGCTTAGAGCTTTTGGAACAGAAACTGCTGGTGAATATTAGGTTTATAAATACTGCATTTGATTTTTTTTTCTTTTATTTGCGTTTTTCTCTCTCTTGCTCATGACAGAATGAGATTTGTTTTCAGTGAAGACATCCTTGGATGAACTAAAGTTCATTAGAAAACAAATGTATATCAGTGAAATATATTAAATGTAATTACAGAGAGTTTACACCTCGTTTGGATTCAAGTTTTCAGAGAATAGAAATCTCTCTCCTGGGAGACACAGACGTGAATCCTTTGCTGCAAGAAAACAGCAGAAGATGAAGATACCACTTTGCTTGCAGGTGTGTTGGTTGAGAATCCACGGTAGCTCAGTGCATGCCCGGTGTCCCCTCCCAGGTTGCCCACAGCCCTGTGAGAAGTTGCACCCCCTCTGCCTCCTCCACTTCAGGGGAGGAGGAGACACACCTGGAATTGCAGGAGAGCACTGAGTGCAAATCTGAGACCCTGCTCACACCTCTGCTCCTCGTCCTGCTGCCTGCCTAACCCAGGTCGTGGCATTCCCCTCTGTCCTGCCATAATTAAAATAAAAGAGCAACACCTGCTTGGTTTTTCCAAAAGAAATATGACATTATCTACCCACAGAAGACAAGCACAGCCCATTGACTCAAAAGGAGCAGACCTGCCACCAATATCTCTGAGTCATATCTTTAAGCTTTGGACTAGAGGAAGAATTTAATATATGCAGGATCTGAGTTACTGTATGTTTGTAATCTAATATTGTAATTAAGCCCCTCAGGAGCCAGAGAGCTGTGTTAGTGGTTCCCCTGGGAGACTGAGTTATGTACATTTTGTTTGCTTGTTAAATGGAAGAAATGCAGTGCCAGCAAAAACAGGGATTATTTCAGTAATGTTTTCCCTTGCACCCCACTGTCTTGAACGCTCTTAAAAGCCAAAGACTGATGCTGACAGTTATGACAGGAACATTTTAAAAGGACAGAAATACAAATCCAGGTTGAGAATTGATATATATGACTCAAGATTACTTTTTTCCACCTTTTCTGGTGCTAGAAGGTACTTGTTTCTAGAACCCAGTCTTGTCAAAAAGCTTCTGCAAGATTCTTCTCTCTGATCCATTTGGCTTCCTTCTCAGAAGGACTCAGTTCCTGATTTCCACGACACACTGTTTTATTTTACATGAAGGACTTGATTGGGGGCGGGGGGCGGGGGGGGGGGGGAATCAGAAATCCCTTCCAAAGTCCATGTAGCCATTGATCATCTGTGAAGATTCATATATTCCAGGTCCTCATTAAATCTTGTACTGAGAGTTTCTGGAAACTAGAAAAAGCTAAAAACTCAGCAGGGATTTCTTCCCCCTGCCCCCATGCTCCCAGCACCTACTCAGTCTGCACTAGTAATCATTTCCTTCCTTCTTCTCATGACCTAAACAGAAGTGCCATGGATACATAAACCTCTCTGTCAATGCTGTAGTAAGCAGTAGCACAATATTGACAAGGAGACATTTAGAATTGATTTAGAGTTTGGTTTTGCAGCTGTCGAGCTTGGAACTACCACTGCCTTCCAGAGGAATTCTCAAGAGGGAGTGGCTACAAATTCAGGCCCAAAGAAAGCAGTAGCACACCGACAGCTCAGCCATCCAGCCAGACTCTCCCTCCTCCCCACGACCTGACCTGACCCAGCTCAGGGGATCCAGGCAGAAAAAAGCAAATGGTGGCTCTAAGGGGATTTACTGGAGGTGGAGTTTGTCAGCCATCTCCCTATGACACCAGCATCACTACAGTCTGTAACGACAGAATCAAAGACTGAAGAGACAGCTGGACAAAATTATAATGGAATAAATTTTAATTCCAACTTTGGTAATTATGAGGCATTAGAAATTTAGGTTATGTCCTTTTCCTCTCTCTCCGGTCATTTCTTGTTTGCCTCTTTCTGCAGTCATTTTATAGCCCAGTTTGAAGCAAACCCTAAGATTCTGGAGTATACAAATGACAAATATGAAAGGTCATCAATTAATAGACTAATTAGCAAAAATGCAATAAATGCACCACGAATTCATAGAGAGTGATCCCTTTAAGTTTTTTATATCCATGTATTGCAAACATGCCATGCTAGTTTCAGGGTTTGGACACACAGGGATTCATGTCAGAAAAAGCTCTGTATTTTTGCTGAGTTTATATTCTGTTATGACCCCAGAGCTGATACTGGTAACAGATAGAACTGTCATGATTCAGACAAAGAACTGTAAATTTCTTTGTGCACCATTTTTTGGCTTACAAAACTGACCTTTTTTATTTCAAAATGGGAATAGAGCTCTGCAATGAAACTCAGAGCTGTGTTTCAAACATGCCAGATTGAGGTGTGTTATGGACAGTGATGTGATGCTAAGTCTGGACTCATATAAGGAGATCTGGTGCAAAACTTCAACCCAGAGATTTGCTCCCTGTCTTCCACAAGATTCATAAGTTTCAAGATTCTGTCAGTTCTGTGTGTTCATTGCTGTGCTGAAGGCTGCAACTTAACTCCCAGCAAGCACATCCTCTCTAAGGTGTATCAAGACAACCTCAAATATTTCAATCCTGGTTTTCTCCTCTTTGCTATATCCCTTAGTAGGAATAAAGAATGTTAAAAAGCACTGATCAAAACCAGAAAGTCCTCTGTAAACCCAGCATTACTGTTTTTTCTAGACCACTTTGTGAAGAGATTCTGTTTTCTGCCAGTATGACCACTGATAAGAGAACTTGATAGCACCACACTGTAATAGGGTAGTTTATATTTAGCAAGACTCTACATGTAATTGGGCTAGTTTGCTGTGTGTCACAGATCTTCAAGAAACAGAAGCAAAAAAAAAAAAAAAATTCCAGGGAAAATATCCTGGGTTATTGCAGCAAGACAGATATCACAATGATAAATTAAATACATGGTTGGAAAACATAGCAGATTTCATCTCACTTTCTAACTGTAAATTTTTCCAACTGGTTTAAAGTACTGTTTTTGACAAATATTTCTGTGATCAAATTTCAGCCTATCAGTTGTGATTAAACTGTCTGTAATTTTTTTCACATCCACCTGAACTGTGTTATTGGTCACTCAAAATCCACAGAGCCTCACAGATTTACGTCTGCTGCGAATTGAGCAGATTGTTCAATTTGAGTTTCCTGACAGATGGCCTAAAATCCCTCTTTTAATAAATAAACTACTTCCATTTCTGCCCAGAACTAATTTATTTTTCTCATGAAGTAAATTTGATTTCCAGATTAACCAATGCTTGCTCACAGGCTTAACTTCACAAACATGCATACAAATATTTTTATGAATGTTCTTCAAAAGCAAAGATGTTTATATCAAAGAATAGCCAAAGTGGAGATTTCCGTAGTAGCTTTTCAACCAACCATAAGTAATGTTCTTATTGTACACAAATTTCAGTCCCCTCTGCATTCAGCTGAGTATTTCTGTGAACTTCAGGGGGAGCTAAACTGGATTATATGAGTCTAGTCACAACAAACACTGTAGAATCTCAGGAGTTCATGCATTTTTTTCTTGAGGGCTTTTGTCTAAGTCTTTACCTCCTCACCTCTCAGTTTTTTATAAATCATATACATACCTTAATTGCCACTGGGTAGCAGCTCACCTCTGAGGCAGCTGTTTCTCCTTTGCATTGGATAATTCAATATCCAGATAGACTCTGAATTTGCCCTGTTGTAGCCACTCTATCAGAGCTGGGTCTTTCACGCTATTCACAGGGGAGGAAAATCAAAGGGATCCCAGAAAAGATTCGACCACCACCTCCCTGGCGTCCATCTGCAGCCTCCAGGTGCTGGCTTTCCACACTGCCTCCAGGCTTCCCAATATTCCCCTCCTGCCTGCCCATTCACCCCAGCCTGCTGAAATGACTCCAAGCAGGTTTTTCCTGCTTTAAAAAGTGGCACTTCACCACCATCACAGACAGAATTTCTGTGCTGAGCAGGTGTCTGGAGCCTTGTGTGGTTCCCACAGGTCATTCCTACAGGCATGGAGCTGTAGCCACACAGCTCTGACACTGTAAATGCACATCCCTTCCCTTGCCTGGGTGACAGCAGAGAAGCTGAGATCAACAAGGATTATACTCTTTTTATGCCATTTTTTGAGGATTGACTTGTCACCTGAAATTGTGATCAGTACCAGCTGTCATCCTGGGCAATGCAGCAAGAATTTCCTCCCATCCTGCCGAGTGATGTATGTCAATATGTTTTTAACTGCAGTCTGCTTCACATTAAATATTCAAAGAGGTGTAAAACTGAAAGGAATGAACAAAGACAGCAAAGCACTGTACTTGTAGGCCTTCATATGTATTTAATTGAACAAAGTATGTAAGACAACACTTTTTTACTGTCATAAATTAATTATTTACTCTTATTCACACAGGTCAACTGTAATTAAATTATGTCTGTTTTGAAATACATTTTTTTCCTGTAGCAGGCCTTAATTTAATTTAATGCTGCGTTTTAATTTTAAACTGCTTTAATGTAATAGAAAACAAGTTGGCATGACAAATAAAGGGCTAATGTGCAGATATGATTCATTTACTCATAAATCAGTTAATCTCTTTTAATGGAACTCCTTTAAATAATGCCTTTTTTCAATCAGCTGTATTTCTGCTCTTTATACTCCTGTTGTTAAGGAACCAGCATTTTCCCAATGACGCACCAATACTGGCAGGAAGCACATCCTAAGTGTATTTTGTGACTCATTTCAATTTGCTCTTTGGTGCATTCACAGTTTGCTCATTAACATCAGCATTGGTGGCTAATGGATGCTCAGTAGGAAGTAGGATTTTTTGCATGAATGTTTAATGGAGCAACAGAAGTGAGGGTGAGGAAGGATTTCACTGGTGACAAAATGAGCTTGAGGCTGGACAGCCGGGCATGGATGAGCACCACTGCCTCCCACGCCAGGAGCCCCACCACAGCTGGCACTTGCCACACTCCCCACCTCTCACCTGCACACAGCTCATGTGCCTCACCAGCTGGGAAAGGGGAATGATCTCTAGGCTGAGGGAAAATTATATCTTTATACACTGATCCTTGTCATTGCTTCACCACTGGGCTATCTGAATACCATGGTTGTTATAAACCTGAATATGAAACACACTTGGCAGAGTAATTTTGCTATACTGTGCTTGGCTCATTTTTTCTTTAGCTTTTCATCTTTTTTTTTTAAAGACACTTGAAGAGAGAGTGTTTTTTGTATTACCCATTCAACACAGAAACCTCTAGTCATATTTTGCCCAGGTCTTCTATTTCTGTTGGAGACAAAGAGCAGAAAAAATTATTCCCTTTGTCTCTCACACACACACACACACACACACCCCAAAAAAAAAAGAAAAAAAAAGGGCCCTGAAGGTGTAGCTCATTCTTTGTCAAAAATTACCCTTAGGTGAAGTGGTCATGGTGTTCAGCTCATGAATGAATTCAGGTTTCTGACAGATTCTAGCTCTTAAAAAGCCTCTTAAAGGCAAACATTTTCTCTCTGTCTTCAACTGTAGTCCTGAACAGGATCCACAATCTGTTTGCATTAACTGGACTGATGTTACAAGTATGGTAATTTCCCCTACTCAGTACACTCCATTAGGGTATTCCAGTGACAAAAATACATGTCCGTAGGCTCAGGCTCCAGCAGAGCATGCAGTACACGTGAAACACACATAAAATACATAGTGAGGGGCATAGGGGGAAGCCTGAAGCTCAGACAGGGAGATGTCAAAGGCAAGCTCAGGAAACCTCTGAAGTGTCCCTTTGTGCACACCAGGAGCCATACACAACCAGGCCAGCAAGTTTACAAGGATTCTCAAGGAAAGCAGAGGTTTACATTACTGTTAGCATTATTGATTTTGTCATACCAGGAGCAATAACAAAGTCAGTATGTACTTCAAGGTGCACAGTGATCTTTATTATGCTCTCATAAGGTTTTCCTAGCCTCAAGTTGTTTCCTCAGCTTTAAAAACAGTGATGTCACCACAGGGAGCAAAAAGGATTGCATTATTCTAGGTAGCAGGGGAAAAAAACCACTGTAGTCCAAAGGCAGAGGATGGGCCAAGAACACAAAAGGTACATATACAAGAACTCGTGTCCTGAATACTCCACTGTTTGACACATTTAATATGCATTCCAAAACAGTTGCACAGTCATTTGAAAACAAAAAGCAGATGCTGAAACAAATGTGAAGAAACAGTCAGGTGCCATTGATAAAATCAAAATACTCCATATCCTGTTTGATTCATTCCTTACACATACACATAAAGAAAAGGAAACTTCTGACCATATGTGTAGGATATCTGACCCACAGAAATGAAAACACAGGAAGAATAGGACATGAGAGCTCAAAGAATATTTGGATAAACTGGTATTATGACCTGATACAATTTACCCTGAAGTACTTGAAACTTAAAGAACAATATGAAGTGATTATGAAACTGTTGGTCATGGAGAACAAATGGCATCCCAAAGACTGAGGGTGAATGAGTACAATATGTACTCTTACAGGAAAAACACACATTCAGGGTAATAAGTGCAGTCAGTCCAGCTTGGGTAAGAAGACATGTGCTAGAGAGTCTTTGAAAGCCCCAAGAGTAAGCTTAAGTCAAGCCCAAAGAACATGTGTTAGTAACATGTTTTGAAATTGGCTGTGCAGATGAAGAAGTGTCCTAGAGGAGTCCACCACAAATTCACTGCTAAGCAATCTTTTCAGTTAGTTGCTGAAACAGAAGTTGTTTGTGCAATTAACATACAAATTCAGCACATCAAAATAACTTGGGAGTGCCTGAATATATTTTTGTCAACAAGAGTGGAATTCAAAGTGCCTCTTCCCTCTGGAAAAATACGCCCTCTGCAAGGTGGACAATGAAAGTGAATGAAAGAAATGTAAGGACATAAGTTGAGTGCTTGTGTAAAAAGCAGGTAATAATGGCTCTAAGGGATGTTTATGTGTTCATTGGGTTTGCATGGCAAGGTTTTGGTAGTAGATGTGCTAAAAATCCCTCACTTTTGTGTAGTTTTAAGAAAATAAAAGTCAAATGTCTGTTGAGAGACCGTATAACTGAATGTGGCTCTGTTTCAGACTGGCAAAGTAAGCTCTACCTCCATCACTGGCTGTGGTTTTGCCAGCCCTCAGGCTTCATTGAAATGGTAATCTTTGTTCCTTGTTCACTATCTCCCCTTGTCTTTTCCAGACTTGCCTGCACTGGGGGAGAATTTCCCATAGAATTAGGCAGTTACTGGAAACAAGTAGGACATTCAAACATTGTTCTTTTTGCCAGCTTCAAACACAGGGGAACGCAGTGAATGAACATGGCTTTAGCAGAGCATCAGCTATGTTTTTCTACCTTCTCTCTTCAGCATCACAGTATATTTTCTACAGGTCTTGCTTCCCCCTATGCTTGCTTTATGATGTTCAGCTCTGTACACATGTCCTGGCAGCTCATGTCCAATGCTGAAGCAGGGGATCAACTGTAGTAACGTGATTTTCAGATTTCCATATGGCTTCCTTTGTTCCCCTGCTCTGTATGCTATTGGTTCATTTTGAAATATGCATCCTGCTGTACCTGAAACCTATTGGTGTGTTCCCAGTGCCAGTCTTGCCTTCCTCCTCCTGGGACTGGCTCAGAGAGAGCCAGCCCCACCCTCTTCCTTCCCCTTATAAGCTGACGTCTACATCCACTCGAGGTCTCATCTCTGAGCTGGCAGCCCCTGAACCTCCCCTGCCTTCCTCCCCCCTTCTCCTCCCCTGTAACCCTCTCCCCTTACTCCAAATAAACCTCTCTGGCAGAACAGAGATGAGTCCAGCTCGTTCCTTCGTCTCACTGCATTTCCTGCTGAATTTCTGTGGCTATGAGACCCACACCATGCCGAGCAGACCCCGGGGGCCGCGTGCCCCAAGCCTGGTGGAGATACACTGACCAGGGACCCCGTTTTGGGTGGCAGCCGGCTCCTGCCGCCCTCCCGCAGCCTGCTACATCAATCAACCTGTGAAGCTTTGGGAAAAGTCCGTCTGGGACTCATGCTCTCTCTGGATGGGGGTTGGGGAAGAGGAATGAAAGGAAGATGTCCCCAGCACCTCACGCATGAGGGACAACAGAGGGAAATAAAAGTCCCAGCTGCATGGAGAAGCATGCACAGGGTTTGAGTTATTGCTCTCACCCTTGTCACTGGGACAGTGGCACTCATTCCCTCAGCATCATCTTACACAAAGCAAACAGAAAGAAAAATCACTGTTGAAATAAACAATGCAAAAATTGAGATTTTTCAGTGAAAGGCATTTTGGATGCAGTATCTGCCATCTCACTTCTACTATTTGTAGTACTATAAACTTTTCAACAGCTCTATGGCTCAGTTTCTCAGCCACATGAAGTCTTCACAAAGCTAGTAGGTGAAAGGCAGTAAACTATTTCATTTATTTGGACAGGAGAAACACAGGGGGGTCATAGCAATATTTTTAAAGGACATTATCTAGATTTGTCTGTGAATTAACAGACCAAGCTACATGAAGGTATTTTTTTGTTTCAGTTCATCCCTATTTCAAATTATTTAAAGAAACATAATTTTGGTTGATGATAAGGATTTTAATAGAGACATATATTCACATGTTTTAAAAATGCAGGATGATCTTGTTTGATTAATTTTTATTGGTTTCACTTTCAATAAAAATATCCTTGGAACTGCAGATAGAAATTTTTTTAGTTGTGAATTGAAATAAAGATTGCATACAACTCTTTAAGGGAGTTCAGTAAGTGGGGAAAATAAAACAGATCTTAGCAGGCTGGGGAACTAGGCACAGAGGAATTTCATGAGCTTCAAGGAAGGGATAGATGAAATCCTCCACCTGGGGAGGAATAATCCCAGGCATCAGCACATGTAGGGGGGCAACTGGCTGGAAAGCAGCTCTACTGAAAACTTTGGAAATTCCATGTAAACACAAACCCACTTTTTTTACAGCGAGGGTAGTCAAACACAGAAACATGTTGCCCAGAGAGAGTACGGAGTCTCTGCCTCTGGAGATATTCAAAACCTAACAAGACACAACCCTGAGCAACCTAGTTTGTCTGACCCTGCTTTAACAGATTACGTGGTCTCAAGAGGACCTTTCCAATGTCAGCAATCCTGTGATTCTGTGATTTTGTGAACAACAGAGGCAATGGAAAAGAAAACCAGTCACTCTTTAATGATAAGTGAATACCTCAACTGTTCTCAATGGAAAAGGCAAATTCCTGACTTAAAAATGGATTTCTACATCCCTCTTGGAGTTGTTTATGTTTCCATTATAGGTTTAGAGGAGGAAGCACCGTCTCCCTTTCAGTGTTTTCCTCCCTCCAGCTATTTTTGTTTTGACTGTAAGAATAAATAAAGGATGAACAAGCAGCCCTTACTACATACTAAAAAAAAAAGAAAAAACCTGTGAAAGTATGTGGTATGACATACATACTGAGAAGTGTTCATTTTAAAATAATTAATGAGTTAAATATTTTAGAGTTTATTTTAGTGGGATATATTTTGCAAGTCATACTTTCATGTTTGAAGACAAAATTTAAGTCATTAAAATTCTGGATTTTGAACGTATCCCTTTGTAACTAGAAAAAAAATCTACAGAGGTACAATAGAAAGTTGCTAACATCTCCACAGTTAGCATTTCAGAAAGTTTTCTCTTTAATAACATGGTGAAGAAAGATAAGCCCCTCATGGCATAAGATGAGTTAACTTTATGTAGCTTCAAATTCTCCATGTCCTAAGGATCTCCCATAGCCGCACTCCTACCTTGTTCTGAAAAGGAACAAATTCCTGGTATAATGCAGTGATACATTTGTGCCCCAGTGAATCTGTCAGACCACAGTTTTCTTCTGGGTGACAGCAACTTGTGAGCTCATCTGCCCCAGGCTGCGTTTCCAGAACAGGACACATCTCCAAACAGATTTCAGCAGCAAGCAAATACCAATGGTCTGGAAAGAAAAACTGTTCTCTTACTAGAGAGCAGAGTCAACAGAAACAGCAGCATTCTCTAGCTACTGAAAAAAGGGAAAAGATTTGCTTGGAAAGGGAACCAATTTTTCATTTGACAGTTTAGTCTGCTCCTTTCCAGCCTGTGTAGGAATTACTACACACTCGCCTTAACAGCTCCAACAGATCCATAGCTAATCATTGCAGGCAACATCTGCCCTTTCTTGTGGGACTAAACCAATCTTCAACACAGTGGATGTGCCGTATTTAAAAGCCATTACCATCCTCATCTTGTTCCAGCAGGTTATGCTTATCACACAAGCTTGAGATGGGAGGAATTCTGGACTAATTTCGTGCCCTAAAATTTTTGCTGTGTTGCGCCCTGTTCACACTACTGGAGCCTCATTATCTCATTCTTACAACTTCCCACACAGCTGAGGAATCATGTACCAAAACAGCAGAAAATACCAAAGTTTGATAGCAGGATGGCAGTACTAACTGTTAAAATACTGAATTTCTAGGTTTTCTAGGTTTTCTCTTCAGGATGTTCACTTAAAACCCCTTTCTAAGCATCTATTTTAAATTACAAAGTTTAAAGGAGACATGAAGAAATTTAATATTTACTCACCAATTTTTTTTCACTAGTAATGATAATAAACTGAAGTGTTAATTACCCACATCTTAATATGTAAACACTTCCCTCTGAATTTGCAGCAGTACTTCATTTCTGGAAGTGCATATTGCTTTCAGAGTGAAATTGTCTATGCAGGTGCAGAAGAAAAAACTAAAGGGGAAAAAAAGTAGTTTTTCTTTTTTTTTCCCTCTGGGCTGACACATCTCTTTCAACATTCATTTCATTAGTAATATATCACACAATATCATGTTCTTGTGGCATTGATTTGAATCAGGTTGAGCATGGACAGGTGCTGTTTAAACACTCCCTGCCCACATATAACTCTGCCAAAAACACACTGATCCTTATCTCGAGTATCCCTTCTGCTTTGCAGCTGAAGGAAAACCCTGGAGCAGAAGTCACTGATGACACTAAAATTTATTACAAAATTTGACGATTGCGTTTTAAAAATGGTGATTAATTGAGATTGTCCTACAAGAGTTGTCTGTTTTCTAAGGCATCAATCAAGGACTCTCATTAGGTTTCTTCCTCTGCCACTATGCTTTTGTCAGGACCTTGTAAATGTCACATTGGCAAAACTATCAGAACCAGTTTGATATGCAACACCCATACAGATAATTTTTTTCTGTGCTTTTTTCACTAATGGATGAATAGACATTTCTAGGAAGCAGATAATCTCATCATACAGATGTCTGAAACAGACTGACAAGTCCTGCCTCAAAATGCCTGCTGAGATTTACTGCCTGTCAAGAGATTCCCCTTGAAATTTTTTCAGACAGTGATCAGGAGCTCTGTCTTTTCAAATGTGAATTTTAAGTTCCAAGACCAGTTCTAGCCTTCTGGTATGCACAGAATTAGAGCTATGATTCTTCTAATTTGTACTTTGCAAAGTCATTGAAAGATTGCTTGCAGGTAAAACTTACTGTGCCACCAAAAATTTGAAGATATTTCTTGAATCTAGTATTTAGAGTGTACATTGTGGACTGTATTAATCTGCCTATGAGTTTGATAAGGTCAGCTGCGATGTCCCATTGTGCTAAGCAGAGGCAGCCTCTGAAAGTCAGTGACTGAAATCTTGGTGCTATGTCTGCAGCACGGCCTTTTTCCAGCACCTGCAGTGAACCACAGCCCTGACCAAGACTGGGACAGCCCTTTAAAAGCACGGGAATCCACCACCAGTCTTCTGTGTAACTGCGTCAAACTACAGACATTTACTGTTTGCCCTTGATATTTATGATATTGACTGAAGAGGTGGACAAGCTTACGGAAATGATAAATAAAAAGTGAGGTGGACTTGTCTTCTCTGGAATATTTTCCAGTTTAGTCAAATGGGGCTCCCTGCTTTTTCTTGGCATCTGTCAGAAGTGTACAAGCCAGGGTAAATTGCAGCTCTGGTTTAGCACTTCATTGTGATGCATCATTTAAAAGGTATGACAGTTTTGCAGTTTTCCAGTAACACCAGGAAAATGAGGAAAGGTTATACTTAGGCTTAGCAAAGAGGATTTTGGTTTACCATTTGTTCTTCAAACCAAAACAGGAAACATAAGAGAAGGAATTTTGAACAGTGCTCCAATGTAGAAAGCTGTTTACCTTCTACAGATGACTTTCAGGTGGTATGTCCTGTAGTACTGGGGGGAGCAGATGGGAAGAAGTGAAGAAAAATGAATTATTTACCATTGTGTGAGACCAAAATCACTGAAAAAAACCTATAAAACATACTAAAAATACTAGTGCTCTTACACAGGCGCAAGAGACCGCAGCAGAGCCTCTTGCAGCAATGGTGCTCATTATCACTCTGGAGCTCATCAACATCCACGTGAAGGGCAGGTGATAGCAACAGCTGAGTTATTAAAGCACTCAGTGAAGAAACACAAAAGCAAAGCAGAAATCCTTCCCTTCACCCATAGGAGGACTTAAAGTGCTGTTTGGAAGGTATTGGAGTCAGCATACCATGGAGTCACAGAACACCCCTATCCCTCAGCAAACACACATCCCACAGCCGAGGTGTCCTCAGAGAGTGACCCAGCACGAGGCTCATCTCACAGTGAGAAACACAAGCCCACAGACACTGGGTTAGGAGCACTTCAGGGCTTATTAGGGCAAGTGAAGGAGATTCAGAAGATATGTCTGAGACTTGCACAAAATGTCCCAGTGGACTGTATTTGGCACCTGGGCCACTGTTCTCAGTGATCATCACTTTGCCATGCATAGTCTTTACTGATGGGTCCAAGCCATATAAAGAACCTTGACAACCCTTGTTTCAAAAAACATTTTAATCCCACAGTTGAATAAATGAAATGTTACATCACCTATAGAGACACGATTTAATAATAACATAGAAATCCAGATTTAATAGATAAACTCCAATTAAATGTTTAATCCTTTTCATTAGACAAATAATTCAAGAGAGAGTTCATAGTTTTACTTACTTAATGAAAAAAGAATACTTTCATTGTGACATACCACACTTCATCATACCAGGCAAATAGGACAAAGCATTCCAACTTTCCTTCAAGGAAAGACATTTTTAAGTGGAAGAACATAGATAATAAATGAAGGTACTTTGACTCCCATTTCACTGCTGCATTTAATTTGAATTTCTCCTCTTCTTACTCAAGGTTCCCCAGAAGTCCTTCCCTCTCTGTTTACCCAGCTCTGCTGCCTGCCATGATGGTGATGTCTCTCCTACACCAATGTTAGGCTTGATGCCCAACTTTCTGCAGCTGTGCTGTCCTCCTTTA
Organism: Grantiella picta; assembly: GCA_013397955.1. NCBI lineage: Eukaryota > Metazoa > Chordata > Aves > Passeriformes > Meliphagidae > Grantiella > Grantiella picta. Next base: position 1,305,475 of record VZRM01008901.1, on the reverse strand, counting down.
ATACCCATTAACGCCACAGATGGCATATCCTTGCTCAGATGGTTTGCCAATTTAAGACTCTGTCCTCATTCTTCTCCTGCTGGTTCCACTGTAGACTATGAGAAACTGCTCTATTTTGACTTACGAGAAAATCATTTAAGGTCAGAACTTATCACTGGAACATTTTTATGTTTGAAAAAATCGAGAATATAGGAAGAATGGCTTAGAGAGATTAATATATTTATTAAAAACTATACACTTCACAGCTGCTCACTGAGCAACTCACACTTTTAAGGTAGGTGAAGATTTCATGCAAGTTTGAAAATCTCTCTAGACCCATACAGCCATTTGGATACTGCACCAGGATGACAGGAGATGCTACCTATTCTTCTGCAATACCATTTTCATTTGCCTTCTCTTTGACCCACAGAAAATGGCAGACATTAATTAATTTGACAGCTGATAAACAAAGTCTGAATTGTTTTAGTTAATTGAAACATGAATAATCTATTAACAAAGTCTACATACCTGTTTCTGTGATAATATTCTCATTCATTTCCATAGATATCTTCCAGCTGATTTCAGTAAATAATGGATTCCGTCTGTAAACTGGAACTGCACACATTTTGATTATTAAACAACAAAGCACAGTATATCCATATTATTTGTAAGTGATAAAACTGTTATGTAGAGCATAAGACCAGTAGGAAACTAACATCTTGCAGCTGGGGTCCTGTAATTCAATAAACTTGAATGTGAATTTTTTTAAATTGAATACCGTAAGTGATGATATGTGTCTTGTTTTCAAAAACATTGACTCTCTAAAGTGCCAATTGACTTCAGCAGTATTTTCAGGGCAGAACAGTGTTCCAGTTAAACTGAATTAACACCCAGTGACATACAGTTTCCTCTCTTGTTGACAATAAGAGTTTAAATAAGGCACATTGTGAATATCAGGTGTCTGTTCAATTTCTCAGTAACCGACTTGCAATTTTTTTTTTACATTATTGAGTAGATCAAACCTTCATCTAACTGGTTATGATGGTTGTCTCACAAAACTGAAGTCTCAATGAGACTCACTGTTCTCCACTCAGAGAATCATCACACTTGTCTTTCCCCAGGGGCCCACTGTGCTAAATTTACCATGGTTAACTGAGAGCAGAACTTCTCAGGTTCCAGACTCCCATTTAGGACTCATTCATTGTATTTGGGTTGCTCATTTTTATCCCTGAGAATTGTGCATTCACTTTCTGTTCTTACTTCATTCTCTCCCTCTCTCCTTTTTTTTTTTTTTTTGATAATGTCTTGCAACTTACTAAATATAAGGTATTAAAACAAGAGAATGAAGACAAAATTAGCATCATGTTTGCAGATGGCGAAAAGAGAAACATGATTCTGTATGTGACTTCCTGGACATGCACAATTTCTATAGAATTCAGATGGGAGAGATAAAGAAAAATTATATTTATTTGCAGTGACACGGGAAAGATTCTGGGATATGTTTGTATAATTTCTGTGGTTAGTTTTAGCTCATAGGCAATGGGGAATTAGATTCACAAAGGTGTCGTGGTTGATGAAAGAGTAGCAATGTGTTTAGGTGTGTTTTCTAAGGAGAAAGAAAACATTACTGATGACAATAGTGTTTCTATGGTGTCCTAGTTTGAGTGACATGCATGTCTTCTGCTTTAGCTGTTAGAAATTAGTTTAAGTAAGGCTAGACTCTTGCCCTAATTTCTAGAGGCTCTCCAAACAGCAATTCATGCCAACCAAATATACAGGGGAATGAGTATCAATTGGCTGTGCTAATTTTTTCTGTGCTATTGAGGGAACTTGGACAATTAGGTTTGTCTAGGATCCAGGTTCATCTCAACTAACATCAACTGTGTTACATTTGTGCATCTGTTCTACTATAATCATCTACCTCCCTTTGTAGTCACAGCAGAAAGACAAAATGCATTCAGCAGATTATTCACCTCATCTTAAATTAAGCGCCTGAAACAGATGGGACAAATCCACCTCTGGATTTGTCTGTTTCTCTCAATTGTGGACAGAGGAAACACAGGAGACCCCTCTCAGCTCAGATACCTAACTTAAATGGCAGAAGTTACATAAATGTAACCCTGCTCTCAGGAACAAACAGTACATTTATATAACAAGGTAATGACCCTAGACAATGAAACAGAAGAACTTGAACATCAGGTACAGAATATGAAAGGGGACCAGATAAGAATGACAGAAACTGGGAAATAACAGCCACTGTTGTAGCACAGCACCAAAGGGCATACAGGGTTTGCATGAAAGATAGAAACACAGGTCAAAAACCAGCAATATATGTTGGTGATTTGGTAAGACCAGAATTATGAAAGCATGAGCAAAACAAGAATGTCTTTGTTCAAAATTGCTTAACAATCTTAAAGAAATCATGCAAAGCCTTACTACAGGACAGCCCCATGGATGTAACCACCCAGTTACCTGCGCAGAAAACCTCAGTGCTACCGCAGAATTGTTTAATAAGGCCTTTGAAAACCATGACATTCTGGCAAACATTATCTTTCCAGATATGAGACAGAGAACAAATGTTCATCCTGATAGAGGTCCAGTTAGTGTGACAGCCAGTAGGTTTCTAGGCCAAATCACAGAGAGCAATATTCAAACCACTTACTCTGGCACTTCAACAAACTCTGTTTCTATTGCAGCATCTCTGTTCAAGAGTGAAATGTGCAATTCAGCACACTTCTACCCAGAGCTTCCAAAACCTGCTGCCTTTCCAAGTCAATGAAAGAAACTGGCTGTGAAGTCAGTTTGCTGTCAAAGCCAAAAACATGGTGTGGTCTTACCTGGATTTTGTACTTTCCAGGTCAGAGTCTAGCTGATTTGTCATTAGCAAATAAATTAGGGTCTACCATTAACTTTGCCTTTGTCCAGAAATTAAAAATTAAAACTGTCGGGTTGGCAACAAGGATGAAAATGAGATAAATCACAATTTGGGAGGGCAATTAAGATTTTGGGTATAGGTGTATTTTTCCTAATATATACATCCAAACCTGGCCTAGGCCACCAGTGACTGGAACTCACTACTGCCTGGCACCTCTTTGGCAGTCCATAAGGAAAGAAAACGTGGTCTCAAGCAGGTTCCTCATGGACAATTGTCCCTAAAAGAGAAAAATTAACTGAGGTAAATTTGGATAGCTCCTGGAGGCACAAAGCAGGCTGAATGGGTGGTGAAATGGAGGTCTACCTGTCTCTGTTAGATAGTCCCTCCTTACCTCCTCCGTGTGCTTGGACAAGGTAGATCAAACTACTAGTTCTCATTAGGGACATCAACATCATCACCATCAAATTTTAAACATGCACTGGTGGTGTAAAAAAAAGGTATGTTGCTGATGCCACTTTTCCTAAGTAGGCTGAAGTCTGTATCTCGCTGACTGTGACCAGTGACAGGCAATAAAAAATTTTTTTAAAAATTTTTAAAATTTTCAAAAAAACCAAACAAAAACAAAACACAAACAACCTATAAGTTATTCTCTATTTTATATGCATATATATAAATTAAACACTGTTTTATGCAGTCAGACCATTGCCTAGAGGTGCCAGTATTAAATCTGGTGGTTGTTTTTGGTCATTATGAGAGTCTGAGAGACTCTTCTATTTTTAGTTTGCCTAGTGTGACACATCTTCTATTACAGTTACTCAAAAAATTTCTTTGGTGTAATTCCTGGGTTTGTAGCTTTGAAAGGAAGAAAATCTGCCATTCCTTTAATGGGAAATCTCCAGCAGGAGAAAAAGAAACAAACCAGTGGGACTGTTCCTCTGTGTCTCCATCTGAATTAGGCATTCCAAGATAATCTGAAAATTCAACCTTATCTAAATATAGAGGACAAAACCTATAAAAAATTATGGTGCAGCCAAAATGTCATCTCTTCACAGGAGCACCAAATGTAGGCTTTATGATATAAAAAATATCTATCAGACACTGTCTGAATCTGGACCTGATGTGCTCATAGAAGATTTGTTGACTAACTATTTCTAGCACAGAAAAATGGATTAAGATACAGATTAGAAACTACAGGAGTCAAAAGTAAAAAATGCATTTTATCCATTTCCCAATCTCTTTGTAAAAGTAGATAAATTTGGTACAGTCATTCAAACTCTCTCTGGTTTGCATTTTGGTCTGTGATTGTGGTAACTGTTCTAAGAAATTGGAATCTATACCTAAATTATAAGAACAACTCCCAGAAGGGGTATGGCACACTTATCTACCAATTTAAACATCCCCACCTGAAACTGAAGCCCAAGGCTTCCTTTACAGCTGACTCCATCCTTGCTTTAGGATTACCTTTACCACCCTCCACGTTGTTGATCTGATTCACTTATTGTGAAAGGATGCAGAGGCTTCAGCATACTGGCAGAAGAGTTTGGCAACTGAAAAAAACAAATTTTATTAATTTACAGGGAAAATAATTGGAGTCACCAAAAGGGTGAATGAAAAATTTTATATGACCACTCATCATTTTTGTCTCTCTCCCTTTTTCTTTCCTCACAGGCTATTCACAAATTTCTTTTATTCATTTATTATGCACTTTCTCTTTGAATTTTGACTCGTGCATTCTTTAATACCAAACATGACAAATTTAGGCAGGATTAAAGAGAATAATGATGTTCTTTCTTTTTTATATCACATGGCATTGACACTTTCCAAACAAAACCAAATAAAAGTTAGCTATTTTAGAGATGGTAGCCAAACACTGACTAACTCACATAATTGAGAGATATTATTTTTTCTCTTGCTGTTATCATGTTTCCTCCAAATGTAATTAAAAATGGATATAAGCATGTAATCCAATATGACTTAGTAGACTACTTTCTCAAACAGAGCAGCTGATAGTTTGAGGAAAGAGCATTCATATTAATTAATAAAGCAAATGCTTTTAGCTTTACATAAGATGTTTTCATTTCATTAAAAATATTCTGCCTGCTGAGTAGTCAAGAAATACTGTATTTTCCCTCCACCCCAAAAGATTTGGTATTAATTGCTCAAAAGTGCATTGCTGGGAATAAAATCCATCATGTGTGAATGAGAAGTATACATTATCTAACATGCAAAAAGCATAAGATTATATTCGTTTCTAATATGAAAAATAATTATTCTTACTGATATTATGAAAACAATTAATTTCTCTATTGCAACAGAACATGAAATTTACAGGCCGGTAGCTTTTAAAGCACAGTGGTAATATTTTTATTGAATAGATGATTTCTTTCAATCTAATGTGGATAATTAGAAATTATATATAGAAAAAAAACCAGGGTTTTTTTTTCCCAAAGAATCTGTGCTAATAGCTTGTTTCAATAGACCAGTTTCATGTTAGTACTGGGAAGTTCAAGCACCATGGGGAGACCTGTGACAAAACTGGACATAGAATAGACAGTTCTATTAACTGATCTTCATAGGTAAGTTATTTATATATTTTCTGGGTGGAATCACATAATTCCCACATAAATACTAGTCATTTCCTACTTTGCAAATAGCTCAAAAACACTCATAGCCATAGGCCAAAGGCCACATGCAGGCTGTGATTAGATAACCTGATAAAAGAAGAGAAAGATATATTTGTTAAATTTAGATGTTTGTTGGTATTAACAGCAATAGTGGTCATCATTGCTGACAAAGAACAGTGATTTTCAGGTATCACGATAAAAGGGGTACTTAAGGAAATATTTAAATCAGAAAATGTTAATAAATACACACATTTTTCATTGAGAGCTCCTCCCAAACACAGAAAACAGGTAGTTTGAACCTCGCTGATCTCCAGATGCCCAAAAAAGCTGTTCGATCTCCCCCTCCTCACCTGTGCAGGGAAGAGAGAAATACAATTAACAGCTTGTGGGTCAAGATAAGGACACGGAGTGATCACTCACTGGTTATGGCCACATGAAAAACAGACTCAACTTGGGCAACTAGTGCAATTTCTTACTTTGATTTGATTGGTAATGAGAAAATTTAAAAATAAATCTTAAAACACCTGCCCCGTTCATTCCTTCTTGACAGATTCAACTTCATGCCTGATTTTCAATACATCTTGCCCTCCAGTGGCTCCTGACCAGTTAGTGGAACACGGCAATCCTAAATCTGCAATTTAGTCAAATCCTCAGAAAGCAAATAAAACCTCTTTAGCTTCATAACATGAGAATACGTACCTGAAAGCCTGGGGTTGTTCCAAGGAGTTTCTTATTTCATGGTTTTTTGGTCTTTTGTGGAAATTACTCCAAATTAATTTCATCTAGTCTTCTTATTTATTGGTTATTATGCCTAGTGCAATATTTCTCCGCTTCCTTTAATGTGTTATTCTTAAACATAATAGTTCTAAAAGATTCTTTGGACAATGGGCTAAACTCAAAGTTTTATTAGTCTTTTAATATAAATGTTTTACTTCACATGGCAGGAGGGGTTCTGTCTTCCATAATCCTTGTCCTTAAAATACTCAGTGAAATGATCCTGCAAGTTTATTAACACCCATAAATTTTGTCCTTTCTAAGCTAACAACAAAGCAAAAAGGGAAGACCTGGAAGTGGTGCTCCTTAGGCTCATAGATTTATAGAAGCCCAGCCTCTAAAGATCTTCTGAGTCACACAGTTCAGGGTGGCTCCTGAGGTACATCTAAATCATGCAGCTGTAAAATACTCATGACTCTTCATCCCATACTAGGTACTGACGTCAGTACAAGATCTGAGTGGACCTGAGCCAGAAATAAAACTAGGCACAGTGAGGAGAACAGATGTGCACTCAAATGGAACCCTGTCTCTGTGTTCTGACGACTAAGAGTGCTGGGTTCCTTTTTGTTTTATAAAAGTTTCAGAAACATTGGAGACTTCATTTTACCTGATCATATTCTGAAGTATTGTGTAGCAAATATTTTCCTTTACTCATTTGCTGTTAGGATAAGTATTCAGAGTCACTCTCAGATAGAAAATCTAAATGAGAGCTTTGAAAGAAAGGCCAAACAGGCTAGCAGTATGTCTGAGGGACAATTAAATATTTTATGAAAGATCCTGTCTTATTGTTCTTCATGAAAAGCCTGTAAGAACAGTACATCCTTATCCCATGACAACCTGGCAACTGTGCCTACAGTCTCCCACGTTACCCCATTAACAGTCAGTAGTCCTCTACAAAGCTGTTATTTACAAAGAATATCTCCAATGGGACTTGAAGGAAACCACAAGAACTGACAGTTCTCCCTGACTTTATGTTATTTGATGGAGCTGGCTGAGCAAACTCGAGGGTGTTGTAGCACCCAGTGTAAATAGTTCCCCAGCTGCTGTGGAGATTCAAAACTTAAAAACTATAGAACTGGTTTGGAAGAAAACATTCAAAATAAAATAATTAGTATTTTTTCCATCTATAAATGTGAACCATCAGTTATTTTTCAGGAAATTGTGTCCAGTTCTATTTCTCAATCAGCCTTCCACTTCAGCATCATTGTCTCAAAGGTCAAGCAAGAAGATCCACTCACTGATACTATTACATTCTGCTCCTGTTGAAGGGACCTGTATTGCCACAAGTAAAGCACACACATAATTCAAGTACTTACATGCATTTGAAAAATACACATTCTGGCCTTTTATATCACACCCCCAACATCACTAACTGAAGCAATTTTCTTAGGAGCCCTCTTTCTGAAACATTTTTTTTTCCTTGAGTGAATCTGCAGTTAACATGCTTGTTTTGGGACATGTTCCATGTCAGTGTAGGGTACAGAAATACAGCAACTGCAGGTATTAATATACCATTGCAATATCTATCTGCAATGAAACTTCTGCTAGAGCATTTCACAAAGGGAAGAGTAGCCCATGTGAACAAGACATCACACAAGCACAACAGCTATACCCTGAGGCACTGTTCTCCAAAGTTCAGAAGGAGAGGAGTTGCTGGGTTTGCTTTCAGTTGGCTCTCAAGAAACTAAGCACAATGGGCAATCTTGAGTCCTGTTACAAGCTGATACATTTTGCAGCCTCATTTCCTCATGCCTCATTTAGATTTGTCCCCAAAAAACAGGAAAGTATAGCTCTGCAATTTGTCCCAGGCAGTTAGACCACTATATGGGATGGAAAGAGCACCACTTTTGCTCAGAGTGTGCTTTTCAGTAACACAGGCAGCAACAGGATAAATCTGAGTCTATTATTATGTCTCTATTTAAAGAGGAAGCTGAGGTAACCAGGATTATAGGCACAGAAAAGAGAAATGGAAGGAGTAAGATAATTCCATGGTAAAGATCATAGTAAAGGAATATCTCATGAAAGGTGGGTGTATGTGGGATGGTATATCTACTTTCACTTAACAGTGATTTCCTGCAAAACTATCTCTTGCTGATAGAAGAGGAAATATCTGTGGCAATTTGAACTACATGCTTCATTGTCGACCAAGTTTGTACTAAATTAAAAGTGAACTATCTCGAGTAGTGAAAATAAAGTAAATCGGACTTTGTGCAGTTTATCATAATTTAGTAACAGAAGTCAAAAATGTTTTGAAAGAAAGATAATGACA